>CM040991.1:17809172-17840677 GCA_022985145.1 Pangasius djambal
AAAAAAAAAAAAAAAGTCACTGAATTTTTTTTATGCATGTTTCACAAACCAGAATGTTAAGCTATTGAACAAAACCTTTTTTGTGTCATATCTGTGATTCGTTTGTTTGCTATAAAGTAAAAAAGCTGGGTGAACATCCTCTAAGTGTGGCGATTCCATAATTTTTGCCAGGGGTTGTAATATTTAATATATAATTTGATCCTGTGGGGAAGTTAATAAAAACACTACACTAAATCTTTTTAGTAATTGAAATTTTGATGCAATGTTAAAGAAGAGATTATTATTATTATTATTATTATTATTTTTATTTTATTTTTTTTTTTTTTTCAAAAATGATTGATAGTGACACTGATGTTTTTCCAAAAATAAAAAAAAAAGCTTATGTAAAAGTCTATGATATTTAATTTATTACATTGTCAGTCAAGAGAGAATTGTGATGCATCTAAGAATTAAATATTTTTGCCAGCACTAGTATCCATCATAGCAGTATTGTGTGGGTGTGTTACATATCACTGTATACTCTACCCACTCTGAGAGATGTGGCTTCAAGTGTGTGTGTATTCTAATGTTAATGGTGTGTGTGTGTGTGTGTGTGTGTGTGTGTGTGTGTGTGGGTGGGTGGGTGCATGTGTAGGCTCTGTGCAGGTGTTTCTCCCCCCGGAGGGATTGTGGAGTGTGTCAGAGGCGAGTGTGAAGCAGGACAGTGTGTACTGCGCACAGCTGCAGCGGTTTCACAACAGGAATATGAACGAGCGCGGCTTACACAGCTGGCACACTGAGAACTGCTACAAACCCTTCCCTTTTCTCTGCAAAAGACGTACGCGCACACACACACACACACACACAAGCTGTCTTTAAGTAGTCAGGTTCAAAAGTCTATGATATTATACAGTTCCTAATCTCTATTTGGTCTGCGTTAGTTCAAAGTCGTCCTGGTTCTATCTATCTATCTATCAATCTATCTAATTGTCCCTATTGATCCATTTAGAATAGACTGAACTGCTCTCAACCAATCAGAGCACACCATACCTGATTTATTTGTGAAGGGTGATTGAGTGTTACGTGCAGGGGACAATGTGTGTTATTCGTGTGTGTGTGTGTGTGTGTGTGTAGGACAGACTTGTGTGGATATCCGGGATAATGTGGTCAGTGAGGGTCTGTACTTCACGCCCAAGGGGGACGACCCGTGTCTGAGCTGCACATGTCACGACGGCGAGGCAGAGATGTGTGTGGCGGCACTGTGCGTGAGGCCGCAGGGTTGCACACACTTCACAAAGGACCCTAAAGAGTGCTGCAAATTCACCTGCCTGGATCCGGGTAACCAAAACACACACATGAACACTGACAGTTATGTGACCAGAGCATTTCACTGCACGTCGTACTGTGTATGGCTGTGTGTGTGACCAAATAAAATTTGAATTTGAGTTTCACTGTTAATGAATAGTACATAAAGTAGTTGTGTGTTATTGGTTGCGGTTGCTGTTGTAACTTTTGTCAGTGCACAGATCTGCACACAGTCCCATACATTAGCAAATAGTTCTAGCTAGATAAGTGCCAGCTAGGGTTTGAGATTGTCTAGCCATATTTGTTTCATAATATTCATTTTCTTTTAACTTGGACTGTTTTGCATGTATTTTATTTATATGTAATAACTAAAATTTGATCTTGAATGCACATTCCATGCCATGTTTAAATTTCTGTTTAATTTTATTATCCGTTTTTAATTTTCCTATCTGATTGTAACACTAAGATGAATGATAATTGTGTGTGTCTCAGATGGCAGCAGTCTGTTCGACTCCATGGCAAGTGGTATGCGTCTAATCATCAGCTGTATCTCGTCGTTCCTGGTGTTGTCTTTGCTGCTTTTTATGGTACATCGCTTACGGCAGAGACGCAGAGAGCGCATTGACACACTAATTGGAGGGAACTGTGAGTACGTGTGTGCATGTATGTGTGTATGTGTGTGTATATGTGTGTGTTTTTATATGATATGATATTACACTTTATGCAAAAGCATTACACAATCAAGCTACATGAGTCCATAGAGAAGTTCATTAGCTGCCACCACACCATGTCATTTTTAGTATTGAATTGTTAAAAAGCTTATGATTATTTAATTTTGGGTGTCACTGTACCCACATGACCTTAAATAAATTTAAGAATTAAATACACTTTATGGCCAGTTTGTGACACCTGGCCATCATTCGCCTGGAAGGCTGTCCACTAGATTTTGGAGTGTAGCTGTGGGGATTTGTGATCATTCAGCCACAAGAGCATTAGCGAGATCGGGCACTGATTTTGGGTGAGGAGACCTGGGGTGCAGTTGGCATTCTGTTGGCATTCACCCAAAGGTGTTCAGTGGGGTTGAGTTCAAGTTCTTCCACTCCAACCTTGGCAAACCATGACTTCATGAACCTTGCTTTATGTACAGGGGCATTGTCATGCTGGAACAACTGTAATGCTACAGCATACAGTTCTGTGTATGCTATATATAGACATTCTATACAATTGTGTGCTTCCAACTTTGTGGCAACAGTTTGGGGAAGGAACTCGTATGGGTGTGATGGTCAGGTGTCCACATTTGGCCAAATGTTGGCCATGTAGTGTAAATCCATCATAGCACCATCATGTTTTTTATTCTTTTGTTTTCACCCATGTTCAGTTTTCTTTCCTTTCAACTTTGTTCTTTTTGGTAAAAAACCTAAACTCCATATTTTCCATGGGAGTGGTAACTTTTGGGCATTCCACACTAGCAACGCTCTGTGTCTGTCAGTGTGTAGCAGTAGTCAAGGGGCACATCAGTTGGTTGTTGCTTGTTGTTTTGTTTTTCCTCTTGTTTGTTGTTACTGTATTAATATCTGTTCAGTGTGAACAGTTTAATGTAGAGTGAGTGTTCAGAAGAGTGATTCTCTGTCTCTCTGCCTCTCAGTGCACCACTTTAACCTGGGCCGACGTGTTCCCGCCTTCGATTATGGCTCTGATGTGTTTGGGACTGGTCTCACACCACTACACCTGTCTGATGATGGAGAGGGTGGGGCTTTCCACTTTCAGGAGCCACCACCCCCTTACGCAGCATATAAATACCCTGAGCTCCGCCCACCAGATGAGCCCCCGCCCCCTTACGAGGCTTCCATCAACCCCAACTCTCTTCTCTATATGGGACTTGGTAAATATATATAAATATGCACCAGGAGTCGAGACACTGGGATATGGCTATACCAGTCATTTTCACCATTATTCTGTCTGTGCCACCCTCTCCTGTGTCTCTCTCTGTAGGGCTTAATGGTACACATGACAGTGGAGGAGGTGGAACTCTCTGCAGAACCCCTCTTCAGGCCCCACCCCCTCCCCTTGAGGAGAGGGCAGAATCTATTGACAGCAGCACAATGTTGGTGACCCCGGACACACCCACAGAGACCGATGACCTCGACCTTAGCTCCGCCCTTGATTCCACTAACACCACCTCGCTCAGTACGGTGGTTTGAGGAAATGGGTGTTTGATTGTTGTGGGCAGGGCCTCAGGAGGAAGAGGATGGGTTTCTACAATGAACTGACTTGAGTGTTTTAGTTTCAGTGCGGTTGTTAAGTGTAAATATGGCTGCTCGTTTTACTTTCTTCTTCTCCACAGACTGATAATGACAAGGGCCGGAGCTTCAGCTGTTTTTCTGTCTTCTGTTGTGAATGTGTGTGTCGATCCTCCTGACTTTCCGTCTTCATGACCCGCACAGCTGATGCTTCAGAGTTCAGTCCTGCACATGGATGGGTTTCATGTTGTTGACCCCTGACCTTTCACCTTTCTAGCCCTTTGCCTCCCTCATCCCGCTATAATAGCCTTGTCCCCTTCAAGGGCTGTGTCCTTAATGCTGCATTTACATGGTGGTGTTGAACAAACCCTTGCTCCGTGTCTCATCGCAGAATTGGTGTATACAGTGGCGGTACGTGACCGATGGCAGCATGCAGCCATGTAAATGTTGCCATGGTAGTGGTGTCTAGTTTTGCACCTACAGCACATATCTATCACAGTAGTCATTTTATTTTTTTTATTGTAGATCAACAGGTGCGCCTAGGCCATTAAGCTCTCATGTTTCCCAGAAAACCTGGGTGCCTTTTGTTTAGTCATATGACGCTTTATTGTCTCTGCATTATTTTAAGCTGAAGTTCTGCACAGTGTTTTGTTTGAACTTGATTTGATTGGGGAAATCTCCTGTAAACAATTCTATGCCATTTTCTAAATGTTATATTCATGTACCGAAGTAATGAAAATGTATTTTTTTTAACCTGCATTGACATTTACAGGGCTTTAACTAGGTGTACGCCAGCTCTCGGGTGAAAGTGTTGTGCGTGTAACAATTGTGTGTCGTTAGCTTTTAAATAACGTACGTGGTAGCTACCCTGATCATAAAATTCTCAATTTTTTTTTTTTTTTTTTTTTTTTTTTTTTTTTTTTTTTTTTTTTTTTTTTTTTTTTTTTTTTTTTTTTTTTTTTTTTTTTTTTTTTTTTTTTTTTTTTTTTTTTTTTTTTTTTTTAAATGCAGATAAATTTTTTTTTATGTAGGAAAGTCTCTAAAGGGGGTTGTGGACCCAGTACCGTCAGGCCCGAGGGGCCCTCTTGATGAATAACTACAGCGTATTCCACCACTATGGCGTGACAGCAGAAGTTACTGATTATGGAATTAATTTATCTAGTTTATTAAGTTAATTTTCTTCAGGTGTACAGTTGAACAGCTATTATCACCAGCTCCAATTCAACTTTGATTTAATCAGACACAGCCCTTATAGTGCACATAATCCTTATAGAGGGATGCAGCCTTCATGGGGGAGCCCTGCTAGAAGACAGCCATGTTGGGGGATGGAAGCCGCGTTTACAAGGGGAGGTCAGGATCTGTAGTCTCCCGGTCTGTCTTTGGACCGTAACACCGTGTGGGAGTGTGTGTGCGTCTGTAGCCACATATCTTCGGACAGGGGCTGCTAAGTGTCAGCCCTGTTTCAGACAGGAAGGCAAACGGAACCGATTTAAACCAGATGCTGTGGTGTGGTTTATTCAGACACATCAGTCACTGAACCTAGTTTTTAAAAAGTGTTTTGAAATGGATTTAAATGACCCAATGTACCAACTGACACACAAAAAAAGGCAATAACAAAAGATGAAAACAGGTTGTATGTGAATATTTCAAAATGATCACAATATTTTTTTTTGAACGTTTCACTTTATTTTAAATGGCAAATGTGACAGAAGTACACACAGTGCAGAATTCCCCAAGCCAGAAAGAAAATACTTCCCCAGGGCTGAACCGCAGCATGTTTGTTCTTCTCCTGTCTGAAATAGGTACACATGGAAACAAATCATTCACTACTGTATCATCCCTGTTTGTGTGCGTGCATGAGAGAGCGAGAGAGAGAGCAAGAGCGCTATTCTGGTATCACAGTTAAGTCTGGTAGTCAGGTTCAGGCCAAAATTCAGGAGCATTTGATCACAGTTTTATGGGTCTTGATAACACTATGGTGTGATTTGTACAGTCAATTATTGGCATCAACTCTGACATGATTATTCATAAAAACAACTTTTTTTTTTATTTCCAGTTTTAAGTCCAAGAATGTTCATGAACTTGGAAGACACCGTAAACCCACTCTCAGACACTATTTAACCAACCCTTTTTAATCTTTGACCCTCTGGTTGATTGGCACAGACAATCCTCAGTGAAATGGCAATTTTAGTGTCTCTCTTGATCACGTAATGAAAAGAGTGTGGTGCTGATGGACTCTGTCAATACCAAGCATCTCCTCACAGGTTGATTTGATTTCTGCGTTTGTCGTTGCCGCTCTGCATGTTTTTCTCCGCGGCGTGAGGAGTTTTAACAAGAAAACACTTATAAATCAAATGTTTTGTGTAAAATGCTACAACTGCTACATTTTAATGTTTAATTTCAGGTTTTTAATGTAAGTTTCTGTTAAGGTTTTGTTGCAGGGTTTTGTGTTGTATTCTGATGTCGATGTATAGCTCATCATCATCAGGCGCCAAATAAACTTCACTGAAGGATAAGAGCAGATGTGTACAGTGATTTTTATTTTTTTTATTTATTTATTTTTTTTCAAAAGCAACTTGTGAATGATTGAATGAAAAGAATGACAAGATGATGCCATTAGTGAAATAACACACAGCCCGGTATGCTGCATTCCACTTAACTCGACAGGTAATTCATTAATTTAGTAGGCTTTGTTACAAAAATTATTTTACTAATGGAAACAAAAAGCCATTTTTGAATTAAATGTTACAGCCATTGTTTTTTTCTAAGCATTTTGGGCTGCAGTTTATTCTTAGGACATGTCAAAATGGAAAACTAAAAAAGGAAATTAATTTAAATTTCCATCTAGATTTTAAGGCTATAAAATTTCAGACTATTATTAATATTTACTAGTGTTAATGGCCACATCTCTTTTACAAACAACATTCGTTAAAATCTAAGCCAAATTAGACATCTTATTATAGAGAATGTATACATTTATCTATGTTTGCTGGCGACAGGTTGCGCATGCGCAGAACAATGCATGAGAACAATGCAAAATTTATTAAATCAGAAAACTGATTTAGACGAAAAAAGTTCTATTTTTAATGGTATTGGGTTTTAGGAGGAAGTCGCTAGGTCCTAAAATTGTATAAATACAAAATGAAAACATGAACATTTTTTATTTCGATTCCAAAACTAAGAGCAAACCATAGAAAAAGTCAACAGAAGGGTAAAATATAAATTTGAAATGTTATTAGGAGTAGCATTATTTTTAATAGTTTTTACCACAGACTCATTAAACAGTATGAAGTGTACATGAAAAGCTGTAATCTGTAGTAAGGACTCTTAAAGTCTCTCTGGCAGTGACAGGACCGCGGAGGATTATGGGTAATGCTACATTCAGGCGCAGGCAGGCAGGCGAAAGAACCGTGAAGGTTTGATTCGGGTGAGTTTGAGTCGCGTTGTTTTGAATGATCTAGCTCGGAAACCACAGCAGGGATTAATTCGGTGGTGTATTTGTTTGACTGTGCGCGCGATGAGCGGAAATGAGCTGTCTCTGCAGGCTCTGTCCTGGCGGAAGCTCTATCTGAGCCGGGCGAAGCTGAAAGCCACGAGCCGCACTTCAGCTCTGCTGTCCGGCTTCGCCATGGTGAGTAACCCCGCTCCCGCACACAGCACACAGCACACAGCACTTCACTTTCTTACCTCAGTATTGTCTTAAAAACACATATCTGCACACCACACATGAGGCAGACCTCCATGAATAATATTAACATCATATGTTTCTTGGTTATTGTTTTCAAAAAGGTGGCTGCGTCTGTTTGTGCCAAATATTTGCATGTGTCTGTCACATTCCCAATGCAAATATATGTTCATGATCTGATCAGTGCTGCAGTGACAAAAACTTTCTAAATCGTCTTTGACTCAAATAATACGAGCATATCAAGTGCATACACTCACTGGCCAATTTATTAGGAACACCTGTACGCGTGCTCATTCATGCAGTTATCCAGTCAGTCAGCCAGCCCAATCATCATGAGGCAGAAGTGCAGTGCAAAAATTATGCAAATACTGGTCGAGTTTCAGTTAATCGCACATTGAAATCAGAACATGTCATCTCAGAGACTTTAGGCATGGTTGTTGATGCCAGGCAGGCTGCCTGAAGCATTTCAGAAACAGCTGATCATCTCGGATTTTCACACACAACAGTCTCTAGAGTTTACACAGAATGGTGCAAAAACAAATATCCAGTGAGTTGCAGGAAACACCTTGTTTATGAGAGAGTTCAGAGGTAAATGACCAGACTTCTTCAAGCTGACAGGAAAGCAATGGTATCTCAAATAGTCACTCTTTACAACTGTGCTAAACAGAAAAGCATCTCAGGTGAGCTTGAGCTCACAGACGCCAGTGATTGGCTAGTGTCGCTGTAATTGATAGGGAAGAGTACGTCACCTCTACCTCTCTGAGAGCATGGCCAATTTTGTTCAGTTTGGCTATGCTATCGTGGGGATTCAAACTCGCAATCTCGAGGCAATAGGGGGCAAAATGCTTTTCTGTTGCACTACTCAGGTGTAGTCTGATAAATTTCTGCTGCAGTGTGCAGACATTAGGGTCAGAATTTGGCATCAACAGCATGAATTCGTGGACCAAATCTACCTTGTGTCAACAGTTCAGGCTGGTGGTGGTAGTGTAATGGTGTGGGGAATGTTTTCTTGGGACATACTGGGGCCCCTTAATATCAGTTGTGCATCATTTGAAGGTCACAGACAGAGTATTGTGGCAGACCACATGCATCCCTTTATAGCCGCAATAAACCAATATTATATTGGCTACTTCCAGCACGATAATGCACCATGTCACAAAGCCCAAGTCATCTCAAACTGATTCCATGAACATGACAATGAGTTCAGGGCGCATCAACTGGTGTCCCTACTCACCACATCTGAATCTAATAGAGCAATGTAATGTGGTAGAATAAGAGATTCACACAAGGAAAATTCAGCTGTCAACTTTACAGCAATTCTGTTATAAAATCATGTCAACATGGACCAGAATCTTTAAGGAATGTTAGTTATTTTTCAACTACTCTATTCAATCAGCAGAACTTTGCCAACTAACAACCCCTGCCCTAAACCCTAACCCCTGTTTTGTGTGTGTGTGTGTGTGTGTGTGTGTGTGTGTGTGTGTGTGTGTGTGTGTATAGGTCGCGATGGTGGAGGTTCAGCTGGATACTAATCATGATTACCCCCCTGGTCTGTTGATCGCATTCAGTGCATGCACCACAGTGTTGGTGGCAGTTCATCTCTTTGCTCTGATGATCAGCACCTGCATCTTGCCCAACATCGAGGCCGTCAGCAACGTACACAACCTGAACTCGGTGCGTGAGTCTCCACATGAACGTATGCATCGCCACGTCGAGCTGGCCTGGGCCTTCTCAACCGTCATCGGCACACTGCTCTTCCTTGCCGAGGTCGTCCTGCTCTGCTGGGTCAAGTTTTTACCCATCAAGCCCAACAATCAGAAAAACGGCACCGTCTCAGCTGGGGTGGCCGCCGCCATCACCTCCACCTCTATCATGGTGCCATTTGGCCTCATCTTTATCGTCTTCGCTGTCCATTTTTATCGTTCGCTTGTCAGTCACAAAACCGACCGTCAGTTCCGGGAGTTAGAGGAGCTGGAGGATCTGACACGGCTTCAGAACGAGCTGGACCAAAGAGGAGAAACGTCAGTGCTGCACTCTCCAGCCTCCCAATAGAGGACGCCTTGACCATCCTGAATCTGCTTTTTAAACTACTGTATCTGTATGCCTTTGTTTCTGCATGTGGATTTAAGGGGATTGATAAAATCTAAAATGCAACTCTGGCTTGACCAGCCATCGTTAGGGGGCAACATCCTGAGCCTTTTTTTTTGTTTGTTTTTAAACACATGTATGTGCTTGTTTTTGCATTTTTAAATTGAGGAGACTACTTTTTATGAAAGAGGCAAAAGTCAGAAAAACACTGTAATCCAATTTCTAATACTGTCTGTTACTGCATGTGAATTAGGAGTGTGACAGTATATCAGCGTGACATTATATCACAATGAAGACATCGACATTATGTTTTAACAAGATCATTAATCTATAGGCAAGTACCGTGATGTACCAAAATCCATCAGCGTGACATTTGCCATAACAACAGTTTTTCATATTTTTATGAAAATGCAAAGTCAGGGCTTTGGAGGTTATCTGGTGTTCATCGAACCGCAGTTCCTTGAGTATCTAACATGCAAGGTAACTAGTAGGACAACAAAATATGTGAAAATACATGCAGATATTTAATTTCAGTCCACTTCCTTCTTACTTGAAGACATACATATATGAACTCATGCTTTCTCTGGGCTGTGATCTTTTTTTTTTTGTTACTATAACCCTGCATTCATTCTAATGGAAAGCTGTCAAAAGTCAAACGGCTGTAAAAGAATCTTGTAGTGTTCACAAATGTGGAACAGTGTTTCTCAGTATGCTGGAACCCATAGATTTGTGTGAGCAGTTGATGTTATCCAGTGCATGTGAGAGAAGGTTAGACTTAGGATGTTCCAGACACTTCATTTTCCCCACTGTGAAACATTATGCGTCTTTTACTGAGCTTAGTCTGTACTGTGTTTAACACATCAACAGCCTGGAACAGTGTGAAGTTAAGCTATTTTAAATCAGAGTGTATAATTGTTGGTACGTGTGTCACTACTGAGTCACCTATAATTCACAAAAGAAGTGTTTTTAGCTAATTATTCTGTGAATCACACCGGGATCAATAATGGCTTGTTGAGTGTTGCTGTGTAAACAAATAACAAACATCTAACTGCAGAAAATATCACACAATTGATGATGGTCCAGTGCACTATTTATCTGCATAAACATTAGTGACTAGCAGTAAATGAGTAAAAACGTCAGCAACGCCCAATATTAACCAACATATAACTATTTGGGTGCCGTGAGTTACCATCGCTTGAACATAAGGTTAATCACAAGGCATGCGGAGTATAAAGTTGAAGGATGTAAAAATGAAGGCTCATTTTTGCTCTTCATCTTTGGAATTAATCACTAAAATCATTTTATAAGTGAATAATAAATTTATTTCACTAACTGCTGTAATTTTTAATACAATAGCTGTCTTGTTGAAATTCTTTTTACTGATGCCCTCAGTATTCTGTAATTATGAATGTCAGTGCCAAAATATGACTGTTAGGTGTGTGCTGATATTAAATTCCCATATAATAATATCAATGGTGGTTAGTATGGCAAAAATACATCATGAAAGAAAGGAAGTTACAAAAATAGATTTTAAGTACAGTCAGGAGTAAGGAACAGTGAAGTGCGTCAGTGTTACATAGTGCTGCCTATATATATATATATATATATATATAAATTTTAAAAAAAATATGACACTATATCATATCATCATTGGCCAGGCCTGTATAGTAAATCTTCAACCTTCTATTATGGTTTATGTTGTTATTTCAATATTGTATTTCCTAAACAATGACTACATTACAGACACCTTAGTAGGAGTACCAGTGCTCTGCCTAAGCGGTCTCTTCGACTTTATCACAGCACAAAAATTTTAAAATATATGTTGCATATCATGGTATGTTGTATACCTGAGTATCGGCACACGCCTGACTGTCATTTCTACAGAATCTCCGAACTGAGCCACATTTTGGTGAATGTTTACATCTTTACAATAATGTGCCAAATACTTTTGATTTACACCTCCAATCTGTACTGAGTTCTAATTCAGCTTAATGAATCAAGGTGTAATTATTCCCATTACCTCTGTCTGAAGGTATCTGGGCATTTCAATACTACTTAAATCACTTCCCCTGTCTTCTTCCCCTAATTCCCTTGGCCATCTTAAGGGTAGCAAACCAGTTAATTAGTAGGATCTATTTAGCACAGCTGACTAGCTACATTTTTATTGCTGCTGACCAGACTGTCAACTTATCCTTAATAAAGGTTTAATTTATGATAAATTACATTTTATGAATTAAAGATCTAAAGGATTTAATTGTCTTAAATTTTAGGTTACAAACATTCCTCATCTGGTGTCAGATGATGTTTTTATCCTTTATGCTGTTGTTAGGATCTGTTTGAAATTAAAGCTGTGTTGAAAACAGTATAAGAACATCATGCACAGGATGAACATGAGATTTGTTTCTGATGAACAACTTCAAAATGACTGCTTTAACCACATCTCATTTTGGTGTGAAAACCATTTGCCAAGTGATGTGGCTTGAAGTTTTTTTTTTGTTTGTTTTTTTGTTGTTTTTTTTCTGAGCACACACAGTGTCTAAATGGTTTACAAGAGCAGTGTTTGTACTGAGTTTTGTATGGTTGGAAGACCTTTAAAATGTCTGAATGAAATAAAATGAAATATACCAAAACCTGCATCACTGAGCACTCATTTTATATTGCTGTATATTTTATATTTGAGTATACATTATATTGAGTATATATATTTTATATATGAGTGTACAGTATATACTCATTTTATATTCTCGGAGCTGTGAAGACAAAGCATATTTGTGATTTCCTGTTCTTGTGTGAGGCAAAATTACACTACTTTCTTTGTATTGACTTACAAAATATGGCTGCTGATCCTGTTATGTATTAAAACTGCAAATATAAGTTTTTGCTAAATTTAGTCACTACCCTAATAACGGACCATTTGTGTCCATGAAAATGTAGCTACTGTAAATTTATCAAACGTTAGGTATTAAATCGGCCAATGTGACATTTGTTAAGTTTACAGAAGCTATGTTTTAATGCACGCCAATAGTCCATTATTAGTGTAGTAGCTCTCACACAAATATATGAATGTGTAAAGAAGCATGGTCCAGTTCTCATGGCTGAAACACATGCCAAACTGCACACATTCGATTTGATTGTGTGGAATTTACACAGACAGACAGCAGGATTCACCAGTTGATTTTTTAATCTCTAAACGGCTGCATCCCTCCATCAGTACTGACTGAATATCCTGCAGCATCACCTACAGAGCAGACAGAGACAGAGAGTGAGACAGGTGAACTTACTGACAGACAGAATTAACTGACGCACTGTGACACTCCTTTCGATTTATTCAAAATAATGTGATAGTGAGCTTGACTATCATGTTAAATCATATAACCGATCAAAAGTACATTTATATGCATTGTTTAAAATTCAGTATTATCTGTATTGGGAATGAAAGCGTTATTAATCAAAATATTACTCAATTTTGTGTGTGTGTAATCTGTCAAGTTTTTTAAACTAGTGCTTCCCACACAGACACACACACACACACACACACACACACACATCCTGTTCACACTGTTTAAGGTTAAAGGTGTTGTATTACCGGGGGGATGGGGTGCAACGGTGGTGTGTGTGCATGCTTCCTGTCATAATCACACATCGTCCCGCACTTTGGCACATCGTCTACCCAGAAGCCCTCGTATAGCTGTCCCCTGTCGGTGTAGAAGAAGCGTCCATGTCCATGTTTCTTCCCGTCCTTCCAGCTGCCCTCATACCTGTTCTCATTCACTTACACACATACCGAGGTTTACTGTTTATTTATCCCTGATTCACCATGGTGTAAATCTTGGTAATTTATACAACTATTATTATTAATCAGAAGGCAAGCTGCACTTTTAAAGTGAATGTATATACTGCACTATACAGTATGCTGTGTATTGGAGATGTGCAACCTTTCAGACCTTAAAGCTTTACTGTAACTCTGGAGGCAGAAAATCAAGAGAATTTGAGCTGCGTGTGCCTTGACATTATGCAGCCACAGTTAAAGTGGAACGTCTCAATGCTTAACAGTGAATATCCCAAAGATAGACAAACTCATTTTTTCTGACGTTGATACATTATATATATGTATATTGGAAAGAGCATATTTTCAATTCAGCATGTTGTATTTTTTTTTTCCCCTGGCACTTTGTCTTCCATGTTTGCACCTAGCTAGCTCAGATGGTAGCGCATGGGACTCTTAATCGCAGGATTGTGGGTTTGAGCTCCATGCAGGGTTCCAACCCCAGCCACAGGGGGTGCCTGTGCCAAGCCCAGATAAATGGTGAGGGTTGCATCAGGAAGGGCATCCAGCGTAAAACCTGTGGCAAATCAATATGTGGACAATGAAAGGTGATCTGCTGTGGTGACCTCTAACAGGAGCAGCCAAAAGAACAACTTTGTTGTCCATGTTTCTTTTTTTTTTTCCCCAAATTGTGACCTGACTGGTTGAGACATAAAAAAGTGTTTGATGTCACACTGTGCTTTTCTGAAAAGGTCAGTTTTTGGGTGGTTTTTAAATGTTATAATTTTTTAAAAAATATTTGAGTTTAAAGTGTGAAAGTTTTCCACTGGAAAACGCTGACAGAATCTCGGGAAATTTGAACTCCAGCTGACAGCTGATGATGTCATAATGACCGTTACAGCATCTGACCAATCAGCAGCTTTGTTTAATGTCACTCTGAGTGGAAATGAACGCTCATCATAATTACACACTAGCTTTTTCTTTCTTCTTTGAATCATTTCAAGCTTCCTGCAGATTTCATTTAATCATTTCAATTACTTCACTTACTTCCTTAATAATAAAAGGGGGTTCAAAGTGTTCTGTGAAAAATATCATACCGAGCCACAGCACGCCCTGACCGTGGGGATTATCCTTCAGCCACTCTCCTTCATACACATCTCCGTTCTCATAAGTCATCCTCCCCCATCCGCTCCTCTTATTCTCCACCCACTCCCCCTCATATCGCACTGATGAGCTGTAGAAACGCGTCCCAAACCCCTGCACACAAACACACACATACACACAAAGGATAAATTTTCCTTTACCTCTATCTTCCTCTGAGCTGCATCCCAGTACTGTAGTCTTTTCCCTTTGGTTAAGTCATCTTGTCCATCTTAAACACCATTCTATTCCTCTATTAGCTCAAGCAAAGTGTGCTTTATATATATATATATATATATATATATATATATATATATATATATATATATATATATATATATTCAAAACTGTACATTGTGATTGTGTGTTCATTTTGTCTGATCTGTTACACGCTCCTTCTTTAGTGCTGAAATAGTGCACACATCTGAAGTGTTAGGGTAGGTAGAAAATGATATGTTAAGGGACAGCACTGGAGTGCAGAGTGATACCCACCTCTTTCTTATCATTTCTCCATGTGCCTGAATAAACTTTTACATATTCATTAGTTGATGGCTGCAGTTTGCTGAGCATCCCATATCCGTCACGCACATTCTGTTTCCATTCACCTTCATACACAGCTCCGGCTCTCTTCCACACTTGTGTTCCCTCCCCTGTTCACAAAGCAGAGAGTGTGAGAGATCTGTCTGCATATCTTTCTATCTATCTATCTATCTATCTATCTATCTATCTACCAAGGTATCTATGTATCTATCTATCTACAGTATACATATATCTATCTATATACTTATTGTTGTAGATGTAGATAGCAATGTACACAAAGTTTCTAGAGAAACAATCCCTTATCAGCTGTGTAAGGAAAGTACTAGTACTTTCTGTCTATCTATCTATCTATCTATCTATCTGTAAAACTAAGGAAAAAACCTACAAAATGGACAGGGGACTACAACTACAAAACAAATCTCTTAGTCATTACAAAATATCCAGTGTCCAAATTTAGCTAAGATAATTATCAGGTAACCACACACTTATACTTACTGACATTATTAGACAAAGCAAAGTTTCAAAGTACAGTAAAAACAGAAGTAATATGATGAATAACAATGCTGGCCATGTCTTTCCAAATCGTGCAGAATCACAATGCAAGAGTAGATGAAGTGAAGGTTCGGAGTGGAACGCCTATTGCGCATGCGCACTTTAACAAGCGGTTACCGTGTCTCATGTTATCGCGCCACTCTCCGGTGTATCGGTCTCCGTTCGGGCTGTAGACGGTATGGCGGAGACCATTCTTCTGAGCCTTTTTCTCCACTACTTTTACAAGCAGCTCAGTTTTCCGCGGTTTCTTCAGGAGAGGCATTATTCCACACTTTTTAAATTGAGAAAAATCTGACGGCTGAAGTGTTAAACCGGTGGAGTAAAGTTTAGCCTGTTGCCCATGAAACCCCGTTCCTTCCTGCCGTGTAACCATAGCAACAACTCTGACGCTTACATGCGGAAGTGCCGTACATACTAATCAAAACATTGTACAAAGAAATATATAGGTAAATATAAAATATAGCTGGTATTCAAATACATGTGGTCTAAAAAATTATCAGTTTAGAAGCTTTTCATTATGTATATATTGTATGAAAAAGAAAAAAAATCCATGAATATATTATAGGGTTCTATTGGTTACTTAAATTTTACAAACAAATATTTACCTAGAATAATTAAAAGATTAGTTAAATAAGAGATATTAGTGTCGCAGTCAATGTAATTTTTTATAAAATCCCATTTTCAATTCTTGTTGTTTTTGCGCAGTGTCCTACATAAACCATTATTCCACATATTGTAGTCGGAGCACAATTACAAAAGCTATTTTAATCCTTTTTTTTTTTCATAAGTTCCTTCAGATCCTCTGAGAAACAGACCTGAGAAACATTTCGAGATAATATTATTACATGGCTAATTTTATAAATTTAGATCTATTTGGGTCCGTGACAGTTTTTTTGTCCACTAAGATATTACTGCAGGATTTTTTTTACTATATAAAGATACCTAACAAATCTTGTCCTCTTCACTATTCTGGTATAATGTTTAACATCCTAACCTGGTGGCCTGAAAAACATACTCAGGTTAATTGCCCAGAATACAGTGTCTTGTGGGGTTTTTTTCCGTCCTTGTGCCTAATATTACTGCATTTAATAGATTACTATATTTTGTTTGATAGTCCTCTTTTTAATTATCGTTGTTGCTGTAACTTAAAAAAATAAATATTTGTTGAGGAAATTCAGAAAATAGTGCGCATGCGCGCTGTAATTCTGACCGCGTCGGTCAAACGCATGCGTGAAAATGGTGCGCATGCGCAGTGAGGCTTGTCCACAAAGAGGAGAAAGCAGGTGAGCATGGCAGTGGGTACAATGTCACTGGAGAGATGTCGGAGTGAATGGGAAGAAATAGAGAAAGAATATCAACAGCTGCAGGTTTGGACGTTGGTTAATTACTTCTTAGACTGTGAAATTTTAATTTGAAAGAATAAGGAAGCGAATAAACTTTTTAAAATGGGATTTGTTAAACCTTCTCTGCTTACTTAGCGTTATAGGGATGAAAGCTAGCAGTCTCGCTAACAGGGTTGTGAACACTGATTTCACTTAGAAAACCTTTACTTTAAGTTTGCCCTTTGTGTTCCTGTTCATTCGTGTTTTCATTCTTTGTGAGTGACTAAAATGTCCTTGAGAAGAGTGTCGTTAATCTGAGGGAGATAAATACCAATGTTATTGTTATTTTTGTTGTTGTTTTTAATCATAACACTGTCAGCAGCTGCATGTTTGGATGGCATTAATGATTTATCAGACTGTGTGATTTAATCAAACACGGATTAGAGAATTTACTAAGTCACCTCAATTGATCTGTATGTGTTACTATCTCGTCCTTCACAATGATTGAAGCTAACATGATTGTGTAATGTGATCTAGATAACCAATGTCTGTTTTTTAAGCTTGTCTATTGGTTTTCTTATCCATGTGTGTTTCTGGTTGAGGATGAATAAGCATCCTTTAGAATAGCAGTGTGACCAGTAATATTACACAATCAGATAATAATAAACGCAGATCATTTTTGTGTTTGTATTCATTAAGCGTAAATCCATTGCTTTTGAGGAGAGTGTTTCCAAGTTAATGTGATCATGATGAGAATTGGTTATAAAGAATAATGATTTTTTTTTGTTTTTTTTAAGGAGACTCATAAGGTGTACCGACAGAAGCTGGAGGAGCTCACACACCTGCAGGCGATCTGCAGCAGTGTGATATGCAAACAGAGGAAAGGCCTTAAAGAGCTCGGACACACACTTCGTCAGTACGTTTATTCTTAATCTGTGGGTCACATTTGCATGAGCTGATGATCAGTTATATGATATTTAACTGCAAGGGAAAAATGCAGAATCCAAGAAGTTACTATCTAAAGTGTACTTCAGCAGCAATAGTGCATGTAGTAAAAGTTAAGCGTAGTACACACAGGTCCCAGAGAAACAGGACACTTCAGACAAAAGTTATCAGATGTGTCCACCACAATGTCTCTGAGGCTGTAGGAAGTCAAACCCAGGTTTGTCTGAAATATCATGTTTCTCTGGAAACTTTGTGTACTTCACTTAATTTTTACCAACTCACTATATATATATATGTACTACATATGTACACTTCTGATTTGTCAGTGCCCGCTCTATCATAGGGAGATTGTGAGTTTGAATCCTGATGATGCCACAACCGTTCGTGGAGTCCAGAGAGCAAAAATTGCCCATGCTGTCTGGGTAGGAGAGATGGCATTTCTCTCTCTCTCTCTCTCTCTCTCTCTCTCTCTCTCTCTCTCTCTCTCTCCTGTCAGTCACAGTGACACTAGCCAATCGTGGGTATTTGTGAGGTCATGTATGTGGAAGAGGGCAGACAGCGTTCTCCTCTGGGTTCTCCTCTGGGTTCTCCTTACGCTGCATGTGATGCTGCATAAGCAGCAGTTTGAAAAGATGAGGAGGCTGGCGTCGTGTGTCTCAGAGAAAGCATATGTTCACTCTTCTTCACTTGGTAGCTGCTGTGTGATAGAGAAGAGGTAGCTGGTGGGTGGAAATTGGCAAGTGACCACACTGGGGAGAAAATAATATTGCCACTGCCACTACTCTCACTTTTGTTGAGGAGGTAGCAAAATAAAATCTTGATTAACAATAAACGTGACTGGCACACAGGAATTTTATTTGTAAAGCTTATGCATGTGCCTTCAGATGCGCAAAATCTTGCGACGACAAAGAGTCTCTGGCCATAAATCACCTGCAGGCGCAGATTAAAGAGAAGCAGAATGTCTTCTTCGACATGGAAGCCTACTTGCCAAAGAAGAACGGGTGAGTACACCATTTTATTTTCACAGATGCCCAGGTTCTCCAAACGAGTTCATGAGACATGAATAAAGAGAAGTGCATTTAGATATTTTAGGGTGTGTTCACGTTACATGTCTTATTGCTCATTTCTGCTTTTTCTGGCTCTATTTCGATCTTTCCAACTCTTTGTCTGCGTGCATGCGCGTGTGTGTGTGAGAGACATGTGACCGTGTGTGTGTGTGTGTGTGTGTGTGATATTTAACCATGTGAATAGAGCTCTACCCTGAAATGAGCCACATGTGCACACTTTCCTAATGTAGCAACATGTGAACAAGTCACATGACAAACAGCAAAAAAAAAAAAAAAAAAGTGATATTTGTGAGATGAGTAGTATTGCGTGGTAGTGATAAACTGAGTACATTGGTAGCTCTAGGTCATCGCAGTCAAAGAGAAAACGCTGAAAAAAGGAGCTTTGTCCATTTTGCAGCTGTCACTCGCACTTCTGTGCTGAGAGACGTGTGTGTGTGTTTGTGCTTTGTATCTATGTGAGAGAGAATGCATATGTGCAAAGTGAAGTGTGATTCGAAAAGTGCATCACCGTGTTCAATTTGACCACACTGCTGCTAAATCTGACATTGAATATATAATGAAAACAGCTTGGACATTATTTGAAAAGACTGGGTTGTTGTGTTTGACGTACAGCCGCTGTTTTTGTAACACTCACCTTGAAATTTCTCTTCATCTACTCTTGCATACTGTTCTGTGCAAGTGTTTTGGAAAGACATGGTCAGCATTGTAGATGATCATACTTATTCCACTTTTTCAGTACCTTGTATTTTTTTTTTTTTATTACAATAATCTTATTATAATAATCTAATAATCTTAATCTTAATAGTCTACCTTTTAAAATTTCTGTGAATGTAAATTTAATAATGGCAAGCCATCTTTTTTCATCTGGATATAGAACAAGATATTAAAATATATGTTAAAAGTATTCTTCACTATATCAGAAGACACAGTGCATAAAGTGGACATTTTGTAATCACCAAAATTTTTGGAAACTGTAGCTAAGATTTGGTCAGTTTAGTCCAGTGATGTGAACATAATCCAGAAGTGATGGGCTTTATTCATACAGAAGGGCTGTGTTTTATTCTAATTTGATTCTCATGTCCGACTTACGCAGACTTGAGGGTCTGCACTGTAAATTACAGTAAATCAAGTCTTGTTTGCTCAGACTATAGATAGTCTATAGATAGTCCACATCATGACTGTCCACACTGATGATCATACACCTAAATAGTGCAAGGCATGTACAAGTAATTTTCTTCAGGATTATTTTTTATGTAATGGCAATATCTAGTCAAAAGATACATACTGACAAAAACTGAATAGTAGTTGGGCAAGGTTCTCCACAATTTGTGTACAGTAAATTCCCCAAATTACCCCGAATGGACACAAGGAATTTTCTGCGACCCAAAGCCTTGACCACCCCACATTTTGATTCCAGACTTATAATTGAGAACTTGTAAATCCATATGTAGATCACTCAATATTTTTGAGGTAGATGGACAGAGAGAAGTCCGTTTTTTTACTGCTGAACTCCTGCGCCAGAGCAGTGTGTCAGGATAGTGAAAAAGACTAAACTATCGCATACACTCTTAATTGAAATGTGCCTTGATAGAATGTGACTCCTAGTAACATTTAATAACAGTAGCACACGAAGTGCATCTTCATAGATACAGCGATAATCATAATATTAATTTGTAAACGATATGAATAAAACAAAAGAGGAGACTGTGAGTTTCTCTCATGGCTCCACATGGGGTCGTGACCCCACCGTGCTCTGTGTTTGTCTGTGTGTATTCTGTGGTTCTACTCTCACCCACCTTCATGCTGGTCTTCATCTATGTCCTTATCCTAAATTTCTCAGGTTAAGAACAACCACTGTACACCGAATGGCCAACACTTGAAATCTGACTTGTCTGTTCATCAGTTTTTCATCAGATTTGAAAGCACACATGTGGCTTGAATTCAGTTGAGAAAAATAATATTTTGTTTTTTTGCTGTTCATGCAGTAACACTTTCCTGCTCAAATCGGATATGTCAGCAAAAATCTGATCTGATCAACTGACTACATCAGTGATACCGCAGGATGTGACTCAGAGCAGATACAGGACGTTCCAGTTATGTATCTGAACATGCCCCTTCTTGTTTCTGCTTTTATTGCCTCCACAGATTATACTTAAATCTAGTCCTTGGAAATGTGAACGTAACGCTGCTCAGCAACCAGGCAAAGTAAGAGCTACTAAACAAATAATTTTCCACTTAGATTTATTCGTCTATCTTTAAAAGTAAGAATGGCTCCAGTGAAAGTTTATTCTGTCTGTGTTGTGACAGGTTTGCTTATAAGGATGAGTATGAGAAGTTTAAGCTGTGCATGACCATAATCCTGATGCTGGGTGCCATCACATGCCTCTTCCTGCTGAACTACCGGTGAGATCTGCTCTGTGTGCTAGCTCAGCCCAGCTGTGCGCCATACACATAAATTAAAGTAAGCTGAACCTGGGTGTGTTTATTCTCCTCTGTGTTGCAGCGTCACAGATGAAATCTTCAATTTTTTATTAGTGTGGTATTACTGTACGCTGACCATCAGGGAAAGCATTCTCATCAACAACGGCTCCAGGTGAGGTTAATAAACCCTTTATTTTCTCGAGGAAAAAAATCACCAAGCTGATACAGAGTCTGGTGAATTATTAGGTCTGTTGACATTTATATTGGGTCATTCTCCATGTTCGCTCTCTACAGGTTGCTTTTTCAGTTCACTAGTAAACCCTGTAAACAGTCAAACGTAGGGCAGTGGTAGCTCAGTGGTTAAGCCGTTAAGACAAATCCTAGTATCGCCAAGCCGCCACTGCTGGGCCCTTGAGCAAGGCCCATAACCCTCAACCCTCAACTGCTCAGTCATATAAATTAAATGAATGTAAGTCACTCTGGATAAGGGTGTCTGCCAAATGCCATAAAAAAATGTGAAGTTCAACTAGCATTAAAATAAACTGGCTAAATATGAGCTCACATTATAGTAAATAGGCTAACTATTAAACTGGTATTATAATAAACAGGCTAAAACTTGAACAAACATTATAGTAAATATATAGTAAGCTTTGTAAGTCGGTATTTCTTCACATGAAGAAACCTGAAACAAAATAGAACTATAACCAAATGACACTAATATAAAGTTTTAAATGCTAAAAAAAACCTAAAATATTTAAAGAATGCCCATTGTAACTGGATTGGGGGGGGTTATGGGGGTGTAGTTGGCATGGTGGCTTAGTGGTTATCACATTTGCCTTGTACATTTGCCTTGTAAGCGGTACAGAAGATGGATGGATGGATGGCGTGTGATTAACTATGATCTGTATTATTTATGTTTATTTCTACAAACCATGTCTGAGTCAGATGTGTTTTAATAGCTGATAGCCATGGCAGTGTGTTACGTCTCAAAATGTTTCAATCTTCCTGCCTTATCCTACATAAATGTTGCATGTTGAATTGTGTTATATTGTGTGTGTGTGTGTGTTTCAGAATTAAAGGCTGGTGGGTTTCGCATCACTACGTCTCCACTTTTCTCTCGGGTGTCATGCTTACCTGGTGAGACGCTCGTACGGTCAAAAACATAAAACACATAAATCAAACCCGGTTAAATGGCATGCTTCCTAACTGTGTTTATTTGCTTTAAGGCCTGAGGGTGTGATATATCAGACGTTTAGGAGTCAGTTCCTGGCCTTCTCCATATATCAGAGTAAGAACTGGCGAATTAATTACTGTAACTAATAAGTAACTACTGAGCATTATGATGGGGATGAACAACTGTCCACTTTAATTTCTGAGCCGTGTGTGTGTTGCAGGTTTTGTGCAGTTTCTGCAGTATTATTATCAGAGCGGGTGTCTGTATCGGCTGCGTGCTTTAGGGGAGAGGAATCAGCTGGATCTGACAGTAGGTGAGTTATACACGGCAGTACAGATGACTGTGAAGTCACACTCTAGTTGATTAATTGACGCTTAATTTTCTGTCATTGCGACACTGTTGGATGACCAAAGTGGTTGCACACAGAGTATCCCTGTGATGCAATGGATATTTAGTTTTACATGGTGTCCCATAAGTCCAGCATCATACTGTCAATTTCTATTTTTACAGACCACGATGTACCTGAGCAAGGAAAAACAAATCCAAACAATTCTACTAATAGGAATTCGTGTGTTGAGAAAAATGGTGGACATAAAGTATTTACGTTTTCTGTGAATAAAAGCTTTTGTTTCGCCCTTTTTTTCCGCATGGTGCTGGCCTTAGTGGACACCCTGCGTATGTTAATGTTGTGCTGCTTTATAGGATTTCAGAAAAGTTAGGATATTCAAGTACATCATAACCCGCCTCGGCATAGGCACCACTGCAACCCTGACCAGGACAAATCATTTACTGAAGATTAATGAATGATTAATAAAAGGATTGGCCATCATTATTTGTCAAGTGCTTTTGCAGAGGTGTTCAGTTGCTTACTGATTGACTGAATGATAGCTTGGGTCATTTTGAATCCGGATCATTTATATACTGTTCAGCCATGCAAGTACAAGTCACTGACAGAATACTACGGTCCCATGCGTGTGTAGCCCTGTAGAAGGTTCTTGCTTATCTGTCACTTCCTGCTACAAAAGGAAATGCATCAGCTTCCGTTGATGCATTTCCTTTTGTAGCAGGAAATGCATCAGCTTCTGTAGGTGTTGGGTGAGGAGACCTAGGGTGCATTTGGCACACCAACTTTGGCAAACCATGTCTTCATGGAGCTCGCTTTGTGCACAGGGGCATTGTCATGCTGGAACAGGTTTGGACCCCTTAGTTCCAGTGAAGGGAAATTGTAAAGCTACAGCATATAAAGACTTTCTATATAATTATATGCTTCCAACATTTGTGGTAATATTTCGGGGAAGCCCACATATAAATGTGATGGTCAGGTGTCTGGAAATATTTAGCCATATAGTATACATGTAATATTACCCATATTATTATGTGTCTCTGTAAATTGTGTGTATTGTCTCTCTTTGGGTTTAGAGGGTTTCCAGTCATGGATGTGGAGAGGACTGACATTTCTGTTGCCATTCCTGTTCTTTGGGCATGTGAGTTTAAACACCACACTGCACAGGGACAAGATGATTTTATTATTTTTATTATTTTTATTATTATTATTATTATTATTATTATTATTATTATTATTATTATTCTAGCTGTCTTTGGCTAAATATCTTCTTACAGTACAGTTCTGTGCAGAAAATGCACAGAAGAGAGAGAGCAGAAATATAATTATGGGTCATTAATTTCTGAGTATGTGTTTGGGCAGAGATACTGAAGTGTGTTGTGTTTTGTAGTTTTGGCAGCTGTACAACGCAGTGACTCTGTTTAAACTTGCTGCGCGGGATGACTGTAAAGAGTGGCAGGTACAAACACACACACATTACACACACACCTCTGTACACTGCCCTGACCTGTGACACACTTGTCTGTGATTTTTGCGTGCCACAGGTGTTCATGCTGGCTCTGACGTTCCTCGTGCTGTTCCTGGGGAACTTCCTCACCACACTGAAGGTGGTCCATCAGAAGGTACAGAAGAACGACCAAGAGGAGGAGGAACAGAAGAAAAACTGAAACTATGCTTAACAACTATGGTTGTCATGGCAACATCCTCATCACTACAGAGACTGCGTGTGAAAGGAGAGTGAGCAGCTGTGTTTCAGTCCTCCATGTACTGTTAGGCATCTCGGATGTGTTTGGTGATGGACATTTCAGTGATTTTACACGCAGGTCAAACATTTTTATTGTGGTCGGAGTGAATGTTTACATGTGAGCTTGCTGCTGGAGATGCACACGTGATCAGTGATTCACAAAGGGACAGGGGAGGAAAAGGGTTCTCAGATGTGCTCAGACTGATTAAACGATGCTGAATAAAAATCCTGTGTTTCCTGAGTCTCTGTCTACACGCATGTAACCAGATGTTTCAGTCTTTTAATATTTTATCACTCTTGTGTGATATGTGATGTATGATTTTTCCTGATTGGCAGGCATCCCGAGGCCAACAGATTTAATCAGCAAACTTGATGATGTGACTTCACTATCATATTTCCCTTTTCCTCAGCTCAGTGTAGCTGATTTAAAATACTGAATTTATTCTTTATTCTATATACGGTAGTTTGACACCATTAAATGCATTAGTGTTGTGTTTACATCTAAGGTTAACATAACTGTCTAATGTTAGTTAACGTTAAACTTTTCTCTACTGCAGTAGCAATCTGATGTTACAGGAACCATGTTTTTTTAGTAAGTGTGTAGTTGTTTTTAAAGTATTTATCAGTAAAATATTTGCTTGAGACAGGCAGGTCTTGGTTTTTGATCAGTTCTGTCCTACTATACATTTATACTAGCCTACATCTCACTGCTCTGCTGAAGTTGCCAGCCAACAGGCTCAATCAAATTATTGTCAGTGCAGACATATTACACCTGTTACAACAGAAGTGTGTGAAGTTTGACTGTAGAGAGTTAAAGCTGATTTTATCAGGGTAGGCTAGCATAAAATTAAACAATGTATTTTGGAATAATATTTAAAATATATTTTAATAACATTCTAAATATACAGCTTTCATTAATTAAAGGTGATTTAGTCAGAAAAAAAATTACATTTTTAAAAGGTAATAATTAATAATAATTATTATAATAATAATAATTATTATTATTATTATACAAACTGTTTATTATTATTATTATTATTATTATGTAGAACAATAAGCTGTCATTATTGTTTGATCAAAGTTTCAAAAAATTCAAAACATAATCAATTATTAGACCTAGGATTTACAAGAAAAAAATTATGACCAAATTTATATAAGTTTTTCAATGATAATTGGTAGGAGGGCGGTGGGGTGTTTCAGTCCAGGAACACATTGAATGGTGGAAATAAAATCACATGATGAAATTTTGGTTTCTGATTGGTCAGATACAGCATAACTACCCACTAGGGGGTGCTGTGGATCTAAATATGCATAGAAACATATGAGCCCGTGCAGTGTGGTGGCAGTGTTGAATGTCAATGCAGTGAGTGACTCAACACTGCACCAACTGTGCCAGAATGAAAGAGCACCAAATGAACCTGCTAAACCTGTATGGTGTTCCCTCATCCACTTCCCCTTGGCTGCTCATTTTGGTGAACTAATTTGTTAGGGCCAAAGAGGATTTGCTGATGGTTTGGTCAACCACACAAAGGCAATTTTTGTTATTGACACCACAAATAAGTTTTGCTGATTGCACTGTGCCGTTAGAATGAAACGCTTTCTCTGTATTGGTTAACAGCCATGGGCATCACATTGGTGACCTCACTGTTAACACTGCTAGTTATTATGACAGTAATGAAGTTATTGAATGTAAAGAGAGAGAAACCTCATCAACACACCTGGAAGTTTAGAGCCCTACAGAATGAACATAATGTAAGATGTAAAACTCCAGACATTAACTGTATTTCAGTTTTGTGATGTAAAAGCACTGAATTATAGTTATGTGTGTAATGTATAACTGGTTGAATATGCACTTGTGAACATGCACTAGCATGTACAAGACACTTCATTTAACATGCATTTAATATGCTAATACGCCAATAGCAGCATATCCTCTTACCTTCTCCATTATAATAAACACTTATAATATTGCATTACAACTCCATGAGATTTATACAGTCATTCAGATATAAAAAGCTAAACAAACTAAAGAACGTTGTGCTTCTCCTGTTGTCATTACATTATATGGCACCTCCTCCATTTCTTACGGACTTTTTGTGATTTGCGACTGTGATCCAATGCCAGTTTAGTGGCTTCTTTAAAAATGTCCTCTACATTCTCTCGGTGTTTAGCTGAACATTCTAGGTAGAGTGTAGCATTCATCTGCCTCTGTGTTTCCTCTCCCTGAACACATCAAAACACAGCATAACACACTGTCAGTCATTATAATCAACAGACCATAACACAGCATAACACACAATAACACAGCATAACACACTGTCAGTCATTATAATCAACACACCAGAACACACAATAACACACAATAACACAGCATAACACACTGTCAGTCATGATACTCAACACACCATAACACAGCATAACACACTGTCAGTCATGATACTCAACACACCATAACACAGCATAACACACTGTCAGTCATGACAGTCAACACACCATAACACAGCATAACTCACTGTCAGTCATGACAGTCAACACACCATAACACAGCATAACACACTGTCAATCATTATACTCAACACACCATAACACAGCATAACACAGCCTAACACACTGTGAATCATTATACTCAACACACCATAACATACTGTCAGTCATTATACACAATACCCCATAACATACTGTGAATCACTATACTCAACACACAATAACATACAGTGAACCTTTATACTGAACACACCATAACACACCGTCAATCATTATACTCAACACACCATAACACACCATAACACACAGTGAACCGTTATACTCAACACACCATAACACACCATAAAACACAGTCAATCATTATACTCAACACACCATAACACACCGTCAATCATTATACTCAACACACCATAACACACTGTGAATCATTATATCGAACACTCCATAACACACCAAACACACTGTCGATCATTATACTCAACACACCATAACACACTGTGAATCACTATACTCAACACACCATAACACACAGTGAACCATTATACTGAACACACCATAACACACCATAACACACTGTCAATCATTATACACAACACACCATAACAAACAGTGAACCATTGAACGGAACACACCATAACACACAGTGAATCATTATACTGAACACACCATAACACACAGTGAACCATTATACTGAACACACCATAACACACAGTGAACCATTATACTGAACACACCATAACACACAGTGAATCATTATACTGAACACACCATAAAATCCAGTGAACCATTAACCTGAACACACCATAACACACCATAACATACTGTGAATCATTATACTAAACACCTTAACACACCATAATACAGTCAACCCTTAACCTGAACACACCATAATACACAGTCAACCCTTAACCTGAACACACCATAACACACAGTCAACTATTAAACTTAACACACCATGAGACACAAGAAACCGTTAAACTGAACACAACCATTATGACTGTCTATCTGTCCACCTATTTGTTTATCTGTCTGTTTTTGAGGTGTGTGCAGGTGCTTTGGCGTACGATGTCAGCATGATGTCATCACTCACCTGAGAGTATGTGATTGGTTCAAGGTCAAGCGCTCTCAGTTTCCTCATCTTCTCTTTGTCCTTTCTTAAATCTGTCTTACAACCAATCAGAATCACAGGGACATCACGGCAGAAATGGTTCACCTCTGGATACCACTGCGCGCGCACACACACACACACACACACACACACATACACCATGTTGGTCGTGTCATCAACTTTTTTAGCTTTATATATGTATATATAAAATTAGAGAACAAAATATCTTGTCTAGACATTTACAATATTTCTCAAGATTTATAACCCACAGGACTGAAATTCTATTCAATCCAATTAAATTTTATTTGTATACCACTTTTAACAATTGTAGCTTTTAACAAAAACTACATGTTGTGTGTAAATGTACCTTAATTAACACGTTGTCATAGCTGGTCGGGTTTGTGACGTCGTAACACACGAGTATGAGATTCGCATCCTGATAGGAGAGTGGCCTCAACCGGTCGTAATCATCCTGACCTGACAACACACACACACACACACACACACACACACACACACACACACACACACAGTGTATGAGCATTGCATTGAAAAGCAGTGTGGATGGTAAAACCACATCCTGCCTCAGTCTTCCTGTTCCTCAGAAACATCACTGCTATTACACACATACATCTAGTAATGAGAAGAACACAGACTTGTCATCTCTGCAACTCCAATGTGCTGTCACAATGTCATCTGTTCAAAAATGATCACAATGAGCAATTCAACTGAACGATCAGTATTTTCGTTAATGGTTTATGCAATACAACACAGTGTGATTATATTCATAATGGAATTATACTCAGCACTGTCACTGTTTACTAATTTTATTACAAGGATGTATAATGTTAGCCTGTTTACTCTAATGCTAGTTCTTGGGTTGGCATGTTTAATATAACACTACAGTATATTACTGTTAGAAACTTTAAGTAGAGAACATGAGTATGGCTTTAACCGTGTAAAAAAGTGATACAAGCTAAATTACCCTGATTAGCCTAGCCTGTGCTAGCCCTGTGTTTTCACCATGTTTATGTATACAGATTATACAGAATTCTTTTGATATTTCTCTAGTAGTAAGATAGAAGGTTGTGTCAATATGTTTATGTAATTATAGGTCTAGACTGCATAATATAGCAGAAATAATGTATATTGTAATGTTTAAAGCTAGAAACCACAAGCAGCAAAAAAAGAATTACCATCAACATACCCCAGTAACACTTTTTGATGTGTGCTTTCGGTATAAAAAGCTACATTTATTACTATAGGGTCATACATGCTAGCCAGAGTCTAATTCCATCTTTCACCACTGAGAGTACAGTATGCTGTAATCAAAAAGACCCTGTATAAAGTGCTAGCGATAATGTTGTCCTGATTCTTCTACTTTTTGAGATAAAAACTATTATTATGTCTAATAGATATAATAATGTAACTCTAAAAGATAAATTATAGAATAAAAAAATATATAGGATAACTTTAGGTGGGTCTGTAATTCCATCTGTAATAATTTAATAATTTCATTTCAAATATACATTATCTGTCTGTAAGGAAAATATATATCCTTTCAATTATATGCATAATTAATGATAATACTGTATTTATTATAAACTACTGTTAAAAAAAAACAGATATTCCACTACTTATATTCCAATGTTCACACTATTTATGTATTTCACTATTTTCCTCTTGATATTTTTTGATGGATGGTTTAACACCTGTATGAGTGTGTAGTGATGAGTGTGTGCCACATTAACAGGATGTGGTGTTTCACCTGCAACTCTCCACTTCCTGCAACGTAGACACAACAACTGCCTTGATCAAATCATATCCGCACTATATTTCCCGTCAAACTCATAACGTATCATAGTATGCTGAAAAACTGTAAACATCAGCACAATATTGGTACTGAGGCATTTCAGTAATAATGGGTGTAGGTCTGTAAAAAGTGCAACATGGCCAGACTTTAAAAACACTTCAACTCAACTCAGTTTACTTTGAACTGACACACACAACTGAACAAAATGATTAACACACAAACAAGTGAACTCATAGAGCATAGAGCAAGTGTCACACATTAAAATATTTCCTGGTACTGAGACACCTTAAACAATGTATACTGAGGTATTATGATATTAAAATAGACTTTCTATGTATACAACATTTTTTTTTTAAATAATACTGATTGTGGGTTAGCCACAATGAATGAAGGTTAAAATAATGCTCATCTGCGATGATGGTATAATGCTATAATGATAGTCAGTAGGTTAACCTGTTTACAATATAGATGGTTAGCCTATTAATTATTATGCTAGTTTGTAGCTTAGCCTGTTTACTATAAAGCTAGTTTGTACAGTAGCCTGCTTACTATTATGCTAATTTGTAGTTTAGCCTATTTATAAGATAAGATAAGATAAGATAAGATAAGATAAGATAAGATAAGATAAGATAAATTTTATTGATCCCACAGTGGGGAAATTCACTTATCACAGCAGCTCACAGACAGTTAAAGTGCGGAAAGAAAGAAAAGGAAGGAAGAAAGAAAAGTTAAAACTATAAATATATATACACCTTAGGAATAATAAAAGAAATAAAATTATATAAAATTTATAAAATATTGCACATTTGAACATCAACTATTACTATTAACATTACTATAAAGTAATAAATATATATAACTATAAATTATATAACATTACTATAAAGCTAGTTTGAAGTTTAGCCTGTTTTCCATAAAGCTAGTTTGTAGTTTAGCCTGTTTTTTTTGTAAAGCTCCTTTGTAGTTTAGCCGTTTACTGTAAAGCTACTTCGTAGTTTACCCCATTTTCTATAAAGCTAGTTTGTAGAGTAGCCCACTTCCTATTATGCTAGACTGTAGTTTAGCCTACTTATTATAATGTAAATATGTGGGTTAGCCTGTTTTCTGTTATGCTAGTCTATACAGAGACTTCTGAACCTTTAATTTAATATGTGTATCTGTCATTTCCTATCATCGATAAACATTCAGAAATGCATAATAAAGAATGTAAGGTGTGTTGTGTTTCTCTGTGTTAAACACTCAGAAATTCTCTATAGAAAAGTATGGTGTTTTATGTGTGTGTGTGTGAGAGAGAGAGAGAGTCATGATCTTTTCTGACGTGTTAAATGCTGTGGAATGTAAAATAAAGAATGGAAGGGGTGTGTGTGTGTGTGTGTGTGTGTGTGAGTCACCATCTTTTCTGACCTGTGGTAAATGCTATGGAATGTAATATAAAGAATGGAAGGTGTGTGTGTGTGTGTGTGTGTGTGTGTGTGTACCTGCTGTGTCGTACAGGTTCAACTGAATCTCTTTCCCCCCATGCTTCACTGTTGTCATGTACTTTTCAAACACTGATGGAGCATAAGTCTGAATAAAAAAAAAAAAAATACAATTGTATAAATACTAAAAACTATGAATTTTAATAATCTTAATACTTAAATTCATACATATATAACAGGGCTCTTAGGACAGGATCAAATGCAGGACTGTCTAATGGTCAGTTTCTATTGCCTGGGCAGTTGTACACAGTTGGTGTGTGTCATGCCATGAATGCTTGCTAACAAACCTTCGGCTACCCCAAAAATGCCAT
>CM040991.1:17855132-17894269 GCA_022985145.1 Pangasius djambal
AAAAAAAATACATGTTTGCTGAACAACGCCTCATTTCCCAGTCATATTTCAGCATTTCATTTCACGTACTGATTAAGATGAAACGAGTAATGTTATATCAATTGCATACATAATCAGAGATAGATAATGAAATCATTTCCATAGTAATTCTCTCTTGTTCAATCACTTTTGAAGCAAGTCTCGATGAGTACTTACATTTCAAAATGCTATATTTAAATACAAACACTGTGTGCAAACCCTGTAGTCATGCTGTCATAGGTTTAACCGTATAATCTGACCTTTGAACCCTAAACTCAATCCACTGGAAATTCTCCACATCTGCAGAGCTTTAACCAGCCAACATTGATTAGCTCCTAAATCAGCCGTACTGTCGGAGTGTACTCACAAACATGGCCTAACAGATACCTATTCAAATGATGATAATCTTCTTTATGGATCCGGTGCGCATGAAACCAGTTTCTTGACAGCAGTCAGCAGGATTTCTCTCTGTCCGTCCCTCTGTGTGTTTAAAATAGAACCAGACAAAAGCACTTCTGAGGGAGCTGCGTGTGCCCTCCACCCTCCAGGCTGCTCCCATTTTTACTCCTGCTATGTTGTGAGGACCAACTGCATGATACTCGCAGCTTGTTTTTAAGGTGTGTCGCATCCATGTTCTCACACTCGTTCATTATAATGCTCATGTCCAGCAGTATTCTGATGGTCGGTGTTGTATCTCATGGAGCTGTATTCTGTCTGAGACATGAATCACTCTTTCACTTGTACACTACATTTGTGCCTTTCCTACTCGAATGCCAGTACCCACTGTTAACATGTTCCACCTTTTAAATCATGCTTCATATCAAGGTTTCTTTCTAATATAGAAATATTAGAAAGAATCCTGGACAGGACCCAGGATTTAGCACCATTTAGATTTATTGCTAAATATTTGACCCCATGAAAGCCTCTGAAAATGTAACTAATTTCCTGCAATGCGCCCAGCCTAGGTGCTGAGGAGGAAAAGAAAAAGACAGAGTTGCCTTGGAAAATGCATGCACTACACTGCAAAATATTAAATACAATTAATGCACAAAATGGGGGAAACAGAGTATACACGCAGATCTACACACCACATACCACTCACTATTTGCAGACATATCACGTGTGCTCAAAATCATAGAACAAAATGTCCATTCTTTCTCTCTCAGCTTCTGCTTTACTCCTCGTCCTGTATCGAGTTACTGTGTGGAACATTCTCGAAGGTGGGGTTACAGAAGACGAGACGAGCAAATGCCCGTTTTGCTCTGTAACTGAAACTTTAAACTACTTTTGTGTCCTTATATGGTTAAAACCCGCCATCTTGGGTCCAAACTTTCTAGATTATTAAAACCCATTAAAAACAGAAGAACAGAACGTTAGAATGTCTGCGCGTGAAATGGAAGCCCGAGAATGCTGCGCCTCTATTGGCGCTCGTAGGTCACCATGGCTACGTTCCAAAGCCTTCACACTACTCTACTAAATAGTATGTCAAAAGCTCAGGTCGCATATTAATTTGATATACTACTTAGTACGGTAGTGTGTAATATTTAAAGTCTAGCCTTGTCGTCTTTAACAAAATGGTAATTGTTAACAAATATAGTCGATGAACTTCAAGTGAAGGAGTTTTCATACTATTTAGTAAGGTAGTATGTGAGTGTGGCTCGCCCAGAAATGGCGGACCGGCTTCTTCTTCTTCCTGCTGCTGTTGTTAAAAACTCCGCCATTTTGAAGACAGACAACAGCTAAGCAGCCATTAAAGAGCAGCATGTTTTTCAACTTGCCAAAAAGGAGAGGTTCAAACTAAGATTAAAAATAAAAAGCAAAAATATTCATTAAAAAGTAATTATTTATCTTGAATTGTACTTTATAGCCCAAAAAAAGGCTAATGTAGGGTTTGAATAATTTTAATTGAAGAAAAACAATTCATGTTTGGTTTGCAAATACTTGTAAATTAGGACATGGTAATAAATGCAAATAATCTAAATATATATTTGTTTTTTTTAAAAACAAGCTTACACTTAATGTTTCCCCTGCAGTGAAATGTCCATTACCTTAATAAAAGCTGATGAAATCTCTCTGTCTGTCTCTGAGAAATGAAGAGCTCATGCATTTTTTTCTCCTTCATCCTGTCTTCAGCAAGAAAATGAGGGGGATGGTTTGCATAAAGGCTCTTAACAAAAATCAGCCCCAAGAATTTCCAGCAGTTTCACTCCACAGAGGCTTCGCTCTTAAATTATGCTGGATTTCATTTTAAGGAGGAAAAAAAAAAAAAAAAAACATCAGGCAGAAAAGATGGTTATTCTGGTTTTGTTGCTCTGAGGCGTCGCAAGCCGACCCCTCTGTAAAAGCCCTGTGTTAAAGGATCCGACGATGGGAATGAAAACGTCCCTCTTTCATCTGCGTTTAGGCCTGATAAAATTATTCCAAGCCAGTGTTAAGGTAAATATCTCCACTAGAGCTTTACTGACTGTGTGTTTTGGAGTGACAGAGGAGAAGAGAGAGAGGGAGAAATCTGAGCAATATGCTGTTAGGAGATTAAAACTCCACAGACAAGCAAAAAAAAATATGTCCTTGACACAAGGTCAAATAGGTTTAGACTACATTATAGTGCTCAGTTAGTGAATGTATATAGAAAGAGGATTGTGAGTTTAATAGCAGATTAATGATGACTTGTGTATCAATTGCTTGTCCTGAGGAGTATTACTTATGGGTCTGATGAGCCTTTATAAATCTATTGGCATATATAGGACATTGTGGTTGGTCATTATTACAGATATTATGGCTTCGTACCAACAACCACATCATACCTGTGATTCAGCATTTTTTATGCAAAAGGCCAATCGTCCTTTTTTTCCCTTTCTTTCTGTCTCTCTCTCTGGCCTGGCTTGTTTTCTGAAATGTGAGAAGCAATCAATTTGAATGGATCTAAAAAAACAAAATAACCCCCAAAAACAGGCATGCACGTGAATATATATATGTATATATATATATATATATTAAAAAAAAAAGAGCTCACAGAACTAGTGCCATTAATCCTGAGTGATCATATAAAAGGGAAAGAAAATCCAAATTTAATAATAATAATAATAATAATATACAACACTAAGCAAAGACAATAAAGATGAACTTACTCAAAGGCACATTCATACTTGGCCTTGCACAGTGTAGGGCCTCAGAGCTTTCATGTGTATTTGTTACACTGTTTAAAGCAGTTATATAATCAGTTACAAGCTGTTTTATTTAGTAGCATTTTAACTTTAGAAAGAAAATACTGGTTATATGGGTGTGCCATGACCTAGTTTGGTAGGACAAAGATGGATTCCAGGAAGAGAAGAGAAAAAAAAAAGCACAGAAGCTTAAAAATATCAAAGGGATATGATCCAACATTTCATCTTCCTTCTTCTGAAATCCTGTACACAGAAACACTGTAATGTGTTCAATAGTCCATAAAGATGAGGATGATGATGAAATCAAGCTTTAGATCCCTTTAGAAACAAAGGAAGCCCATTTTGGCCATGGAGCTCCAGCTTGGGAGAAAATGGCCGCGCTGATGTTCAGCCCTTTCTGCTCTCTGTTGGAGGGACTGGCGCGCGACGCTCTAATAGCGCGAGCCGACATGGTGCTGAGCTCTGATTGGTCAGAACGGAAAAGCGCTGTTAACCAGCCAACTGCCCGACACCAAATACCGACAATGTTCAACACGGCGGGAGACGTTTATGCACACTCTTTTTAACCTAAAAATGACCAAAATGCAGTTGATTTCCGTCTAAAACCTATTAATCGCAATACTGACAATGATTGCTTACGCTTTCTTATGTAAAAAGCTCCTTCCGGGACGGAAGCACAATATCTGTACGAGTTTCTTTGAAGGAAAATCACAATTTTTGTGTGATTGTGTGAGTTTGTGAAAATGGCCGTGTTCATTTCAGTGACTCAGGACATAGTGTGATGTGGGGAAACAAATTTAATCGTGTCCCGAGTCAGTCCTCTATCGTCGGACCCCCATGTCCATCTTGTATTTGCCGACGATGTAAAAGTAGCCAGCACATTCGACTCCTCCGCGAACATTGTTTATTTGTTTAGAGGTGATCCCAACATAGTAACTTCACGAAGGAATACGCTTCACCATACGCACATACATGTGTCTAATTAGTTCGTATTCAGACAACGTCACGCTTTTGTCGTTTGAATAGAGTAGTGTAGCTGAATGTCGTGTCGAATCTGCAGCGACGAAAAAGCAGGCTAGCGCTCTATAGTGGTGTATTGTGGGAGAGACCCAGAGAGAAAGCCCAGGCTAGAGACACACAATATGTGTTGGCTCGCAAAAAAAGAGGCAGTATCTTCAAACCATGTAATGTAAATCAGCGAACGCGCACACAGTTGATTATAAAACTCATCGATCGGACACATTAAAATGTCCAGACCCGGAGAGAGAAGCAGAGGAGATGAAGATCACGGCAAAAGGCAGAGTTCAAGTAAGCTCTCTGTATTTTTTCTCTCCCGTTCCTCTGTAATGTGTGTTTCGGTGACTGGGGGACGCTTCTGAAAGCCCCGTGTTTGTTTACCCTTAATCCTGCTGTTTGGAGATACGCGCACGACTTTACTAAACCGTGTTGAGTGTGTGTGTGTGTATGTGTGTATGTATGTGTGTGTTCACCTCTGCTTTAACCCAGGTTTGGCGAACGGCGGCACGGAGAACAGCTCGGCAGAGAAGCGGAGAGAGCACCACTGGAGAAGTTACAAGTTGATTATTGACCCGGCGCTGAGAAAGGGCTCACACAAACTGTACCGATATGATGGACAACATTTCAACATACCGGTGAGCCACGCATATACACACACACACACACACACACACACACACCGACCGCACACACGTACACGCGCTCGGGATAATATCGTGACCGTGGACTGCTCCTTGCAGCATGAGTGTCAGCGTGCCTTATTCATTTATTTTAGTTGACCTCTCAGTCTTTTTTGACTGTTAAATGCGCCACCCGTTTCATCCTCTGACGGAAAGGTGAGGTGCAGTGTGTGTGTGTATGTGAGTGTGATTTCAAGCTCTGATCGCATTTCTGGGTTTCTCCACAGAATCCCGGGATCCCCCCGGTGGACATGGTCAGGGACCCCCGGATCGGTCGCCTGTGGACCAGGTACAGGGAGACCGACCTGCCCGTGCCCAAGTTTAAGGTGAGACATACACATGTTTACACTGACAATGACACACGCACGCACACGCGCGCGCGCCTGCTGATCTACGATTGGGTTGGAGCTGTATCGTGGATCAGACAGCGATGGCATGCTCGCGGGTCGCCATAGTAACGCTCCAAACCGCACGCTCCAAACCGTGGGGAATTGTGTGTGTGTGTGTGTGTGTGTGTGTGTGTGTGTGTGTGTATACAGTGAGACACGCGGTTTGGGATGGAGCCACTTTCCTGCACCCATGAAGGAAAATGAAACATTTCTGAATATGTAGATTAATAAAAAAAATTGAGGACGTCATTAAAATAATAATAATAACACTAATGCTAACAGTAAGTTTTGTATGTTGTTATGTTAAACACACAGTGCGTCTGTCTTCGTGAGTGCACATGTAGCATAACTAAACAGATAAACAGCTGGACACTGGACTCTTTAAGTGCAAAAATATACGCATATAGAGATATGATAAGATTGAACTGTAATCTAGTTAGTCTGTAAAGAGTATTGACTATGTACAGGCTTGCATGTGAAATATTCAGGATTCAAGATTTTTTTTTTGTGTATGTGACATGCACATGCTTTCTTGTACAATGAAATTCTTTTCATTCAGCGTTATAAAGTTGGCATGGTCATACTGAATATAATCCTATTCCATGTACTATAGGCTATTCACTGTGCATAAACAGTAGGGTACAGCTGAGTGAGTGAGTGTGAAAATGCCCATTGATAATCATTAACAGATTGATGAATGCTACATCGGGCGCGTGCCTCCGAAGGAAGTGACATTCGCGAGGCTAAACGACAACATCCGGGAGGGTTTCCTTACCGACATGTGCCAGAAATACGGCGAGATCGAGGAGGTGGAAATTCTCTACAATCCCAAAAATAAGAAGCACCTGGGCATCGCTAAAGTGGTGTTTGGCTCAGTGAAAGCGGCCAAGGACGCGGTGCAGAACCTGCACAACACCTCTGTGATGGGGAACATCATCCACGCAGAGCTCGACCCCAAAGGTAAGAGCCATGAAACAATGAAACCCCGGAGTTGTTGCTTTACATTGTGCTTTATTTGGAATGTCACGTCACGACCGGTTGCTTGGTAACCGCCGTAAACGCTGCTGCACGTGGCTGTCAGCGCGCGCTCTCCCTGTCTGCTTCTTTACTACATCCTGCAAAACAAAGTACATTTATAATAAATAAACACAACCACGTTTTTAAATGTGTTTAGTATGGATGTGGGTGCAATTAAAAAGAAATAAAGTTCTGGAAGCAGAAGTGACAGATGCATGCGTCGCGAGCTCCTGTTGTGTGTTGTTATTTTGGAGTTATAATAACCAAAGCTGATGAATGTGTGTTGTAGGAGTATGTGAGTGTTGCGTTGGGTAAGAAACACCGAAATACTGTTTGATCTCTCTCTCTCTCTCTCTCTCTCTCTCTCTCTCTCTCTCTCTCTCCCCTCTTAAAGAGACAGAGCCCAATTGATCCCACAAATGTCAAATGTACACTCTGCAGGCAATAGCCAAAAAAAACCCACCCCTGATATTATGAATATATAAATAATAGTCACATGCACACAATACACAGATTACTGTTAGTCCTTTTCTCTGTGATGTGTGGAGTCAAAACACCTAACATATACAGTCTGTTCAGATAATTGTATAGAGAGCTGCACTGATTTTTGAAAATGTGTTTTTATGATCTAGGTTGATTTTATGATTAGCTTTAAAAACCTCCTATTCCAGTTAAATTATAAAAACTTTCCCATTGGTATACTCCAAATGACTGAATGTTGGGAAGGTTTAATTCCCACTTCCAGCTGAAGGTGTCACATTGCTGGCCAGTCAGCATCGTAGTCCTCTACTTAGTTAGTACTCTACTTTGGTTTACCACTCTTTTTATTATTTCTTTTAATAGTAATTCTGCCATCATAAACTATGAAAAAGTTTATGATCTGAAAAATGCATGCAAGCATTGCTGTGAGAAAACAGCCCTGAATGTCCAGTCCTGTGCAAAAGCTTTAGGCACGTGTAAAGAAATGCTGTAAAGATTCCCCATAAAAGACTTCTATAAAGAGCAGTAAACAGTAATAAACTAAACAAAGTCAATATTTGTTATGGTAATCATTTGTCTTTAAAAAGGCGTCAGTAGTCTCAGGTACACTTAGTGCAGCTTTATGTGGAAATTGGTTGGTGGGTTTGTCTAAGCATCTCGGAGATCTGACTGTCGCATTACTTCTGTTTTTGCTGGTAATCCCTTAGAGCCAGCCTTTATTTTTATGTAACATCGGTCTATTACATAAGATGTTACCTTCTTTACTGACTTAAATTTTTGTTGGAAATGTAATGTTTGGAAATCAATAAAATAAACATCTGGGAAAGAAATTAGTATTAAAAAAATGAGGATGTCTAAGACTTTGAGGAGTACTATTCTGTATATTCAGTAGCTTTATTTGACTGAATGTATATAGTAAAAAGAATTCAAAGTATTGGGAGCACAATAAGAACATATAATACAAAATGTCATAACCATAACCACAACAACAAGCATTATATTAAAATAGAATATATTAGTACTGTGCAAGAAAGCATTAATAATGTGCCGGTAGAAATAAGCACATTTTATCTTTCCAAGCAGTATATAACTAACCAAAGTAATACTTTGGCTACTTTTCAAATAAAAACTGCAGAGATTGCAGTAAAACTGAGGCATATTTTCGAGGAATCCTTATTTCTTTATAAAATGCACAACAATGTCTCTAAGAGAACTGATGCTATTTTACAAGTGAGGGATTTTCATGCAGTTTCCACTGTTTACCTTTCTTTACAGTCATTTTTGATATTTTTCGTTTGATTTATTTTTTTATTTATTTATTTTTTTTTTAAGTGTTTTAGCTTTACAGAATTTATTCAAGACTAACTATAACCACAAACGTCAGACATAAAACAATTTGGTGCTATTAACTGAGAGTTCTGCCTGTGTGCGTTTCTGATCTCTGCTCTTAACTGCTCAGGTGAGAACCGGCTGCGTTATGTCCAGCGACTGATAAACGGGAGCTTCACGCCTCTGACAGTGCCAGTGGGAGACGAGGAGCCGTGTGAGGTGTCACCGCGCAGTCTGGCCGAGGCACTGCTGGTAAACATTACATTACCAATCAATACTCTGAGAGGATAATACTGATGCGCTGTTGGATAAATCACTGATGATATTTGGTGCTAATTTAAAGATACAATTGACCTACGCATGTTTAGTTATTGTTGCAATCTAAAAATGGAGGTAGAGTAAATGAGTTAAGATGAGACCTAACAGGTTTGGGGATTAAGAAGGGGTTCAAGTAGATGCTAACAGCAAGGTCTTCGGTGTTAGAGGAAACATAAACTACCTTAAAGTACTACACGTGGAACCAAGCCCAAATATTGCCAATGTACTCAGTTTAGATGATTTAGATGACAGAGTTCCTGTATAGATTCTGTGGTAAAAGTGTGTTAAATGTTTCAGCTACAACAATCAACACAACACCAGCTTTATGCAAGTGACAAGGTACGATGCGGTACCTCACATCATTGAACCAGCTGGAACTAGGCTTCACAGGAGCAAAAAAGAAAAATTTTACCTTTTATGTCCATTTAAAATGTTTGGTTTCTCATTTGCATCCACTGCATAACAGGGTTCTAACGCTGTGCTTCGGCCTTTCAGTGAAATACAAATTGTAGCACCATCTGGTGGTTCCGTCCCAACCTGTTGGTTAGAGGACGCTCCGAACAAAAAGTGTCCAGTGGTTCACATTTAATTTTTCGATGGTTTTAGTACATTATCCGGGTATTGATTGTACGCAACTCAGTGAGTTTATGTGATAAACACAGTACTTGCACTAAAGGTACACAGATAGCACCATTTGAAATGCATCTCACGACTAACAAGTAATTCAGAGCATCATAAATACACATTAAAATCAACATTATTCAGTTTGATTACAGTTTCTTAGTAAACAAGTCAGTGCATCATGAAATCTCAGATTTTACCTTTATTTTATTTGAGTTAAAGAAATAATTAGCATTTTGCACTCTAAGGTGCTACACTAAAAAATTACATTATTGGAGTAACTAACAAGTAAAGGAAAATCGTAGCCTTCAGTTTTGTGTGTTGTGCTAACTGCATCACGTGTGTGTGTGTGTGTGTGTGCACATGTGTAGTCATCCTGTGAGCCGTTACGTCGCCTCTCTGAAAGTGGGTCCACCAGCACAAGCACCCCGCTCTCCATGGACACAGCGTATTCAAGCCTTAGACAGGATGCTACACCCCAATCACAGACAACGCCCATCACGCCCCGCCCTTCTGGCACACCCTTCTCTCAGGACTCTGCCTACTCTGGCAGGCAGGCCACGCCCACCTTCCAGCGCTCCCGGAGGCATGAGACCAAATTCCAGGACGCGTATAACCGCCGTCCGGAGAGGCATTACGTCCACGGGGGTTACCGTGGCAATGCAGAGAAGCCAAACCCACCGCCTGAAGCTCCACCCCCACCTATCACACCCAATTTTAAGCCTGCATTTTCGCCATACCAGCCCCCCATGCCCCCTGTTTACCCCCCTGCCGAACCGCACTTTCACCAGTCGGATTACAGACACCCTCCTCCTCAAGCCCCGCCCCCTACTACGCCCGAGTTTCACCCAGAACCTCCTCCTATGCCAGAGGAAACACGGCCTGCCACGCCGACCTCTTGCCCCTCCCCTTCGCCAGGCACACCCACTCTGGAGGCAGAGCGTCACAGCCTGGACTCGCGAATTGAGATGCTGCTGAAGGAAAAGCGCACAAAATTGCCATTTCTGAGTGAAGGTGGAGACTCGGACGGAGAGGTGCGCATGGATGGCAGTCCCATCTCCTCCTCCTCCTCTCAGCTATCCCCCATTCCACCATCCTCTGCTGCCCTACGCACAGCCCGCCCACCAAGCACTGGCCTTGAGGATATCAGCCCCACCCCACTGCCTGACTCTGATGATGACGAGCCCATCCCAGGCACTGCCTCCGCTATGCACCACCCACAGAGCACCTCACCATCAAACACGCACAATGTGGGGGGGCCACATACCCCAACTGACAAAGTGGATACGGTAAGACATGAGTTATAAATTCTGTAGTGTGTACTTTCAGTCAGATTTATCTACTTAGCAAAAATAAAGATAAATGTAATTTATGTCCAGCAACAATTTATGTCCATCAAAGCACACGTGTTCACCATGGATGTGTCTCTATGTTATGTAACAATAAGGTTACAACATCACCAAGTTTACCAAAGGAGTATATACGTGACAGGAATGTAATTTCTTCAAGTAGGATATGTTCTAAGAGCAAAGGTTTTACAAATGCACTGCTGTTTGATGTCATCAGTGTGTGTCTCTAACTTCTTCCCATCCTACACTGTGTGAACATTCTCTCCAGACAAGAACGTTAGTGTGTAGTTCTGAATCTCAGCACATAAAATAAAACATCTAGAAACATCTATTTAACGCTACCTGAGCAATGCTGAGAGTTAAAGCGTTATGTAGCTCCACATTTTAGTTCAGCAAAATCTCTCCAGATTCTTGATTCTTGAAAAATATTAGACTTACTCCTCTTTTATCTTTTATTAACATGCGGACTCAGGCTTTTGCATTCATAGATACGCACCCCGGTGAGCTTTTTAAAAAACACAAAATTTGAAAAGACATCCAAAGCATTATTGGTTTTTGTTTTGTCATGGTTGGAGATCTTGAGCTGGTGTGTATTTGAACAGCAGTTAAACAAAAACGCATTAGAAACATTCAGTAATTGCTCATGCAATTTTTTTCCTTTTGACCATTTGTCCTGTTATCATTATTAAGTTATGCCCGGAACTTTAGTAAATACTGAATTTTCAGAAATTTTGTCAATCACTCAGTTTGGAGGGGTGCTTTGTGGGAACTAAGCACATTGCGGCTCTAACTGCAGCACCCACTGAAGACCTCTTGGCACACTGGACCTCTGTAATTCTAGCTGTATGAATGTAAAGAGGGTTTACCCAAAATATTTGACGTTACAAGTTGATGCAGTGAATCTTTCTTTGTGACAGTTAGTGAATGGTGAGTGTGACAGATTGCAGTGTATGTGTGTGTATGAGGAGGTTTTTAGGACCCAGCTGAAACGCAGCAGTTGGTGTAGGAAGTTGTGAAATCTGCCTGACTTTACAGCACTGAAGATAACATCGCACACATGTGCTCCCCTACCATTGTGTGTTAATGAATTGTATATGACATCAATGACTAGCAGGCTATAAAAACAAATATGTCAATAAATCAGAACAGTAAAGATGATGTTCAATATATGACAGATAGCTTTCACTGGGAGTAGAATTATAGAATTTCCTTCTCCAAGAAATCACATATGGTCAAAGAAATTAGTTTTTATAATTATAAGTTTAGTTTCTCTTATATGTTTTATAGCTGTTGTCTGAAGCTCGTGTTGCTGTACCCTGTTTTTTTTTTTTTGGTGTCTGCTGTAAGCCAGACACTGTATGTACACAAAAATAGAAAAAATATCATTAGGTATGTGTGGACAAACACTGCTACAATACTTGGTATGAAATATAATTCAGAACAAGAACAATGTGTGTATAATATCATGAGCCGTGATAAGATTGTGGTATCAGTGTGTGCCTGATTATACGCATGAGACGGTGCATTTTGGATGTTGAGTGCTGTGTATAACTAAAGTAAAAGTGCTCGTGGGTGTAAGTGAGTCTTCCTTTATGGAAGTAAACACTAAGCACTTACTTCATGTGTGTGAGCAGAGTTGAGCAGAGCACTTTCAGTTCCTCTCTACCACATCAGGGTGTTGCAGGAGGGAAGACAATGCTCGGCCGTTTACTGCTGCACTTCCTGTAGAGCTGGAGCGGCTGCATTTCTCCTTCCCCTACTTACTACACAAAGCAGTATCTGAGCCCCCAGAGTGTGTACTCTCAACAAACATGCTCAGCCTGTTTTTAATTCATAAAGTGTGTTCATAACTGCAGATAAGAGTTTACACCCATACTCTTAACCTTAAGTGCATACATATTGGTATACTGATACAGCATCAAACTATCGAGCTGTGGATTCTGTAATGCTTCTCAAACTATTTGTAGATCCATTTAACTTGTAAAATAAATTTCATGGACCCATTCAATTTGAGTGACCAGTCAAACCGGCTAATAACTATAAGAACTCAATAATAAATATAATAACTTTGATAATGGTGGGTTGTGATTTCCACCAGAGTAACAAAATAAAAAAAAAAATCATGTTACCCCAAGATATTCTTCACAGACTGCTGCGGCTTCCTGGACCCCACTTCGAGAACCACTGCTGTAAAGAATTATGATGTACTTTTATTTCTATATATGATAAAAATGTTTTAGCTTTTGTGGCTGTTTATAGAAACCCAACTAATATATAGACTTTAATTTTCATCATTAAGCCATTTAAGACTAGTGCTTAGAACCTTAAAATGTTCTGTCAGGCTCTATATGTTTCAAAATCTGTTTCTCCTTATTGTCTGACAAAATCCCTCTGCCATAATAGCTCTTCGGAACATATATATGTTCTCTCAGATGCGAAGGCGTATATGGCGAATAAGAAACGTGGCTAATAATGTACTCTTTTTAAGACCAAATACAGATTTGTTTGTACGAATACAAATTCTACAGTAAACAGACACTGACCAATAAAAAAAATAATAATCAGATCATTTAATAGACAGCAAAATCAAAAGAGTCTCATTCAGGAGCAAATGTGCCAGTATTGAGACATTAGGTGTGCTGTCTTTAGGCTGAACTCAGCCTGAGGTCACATCGAAATCTCATTAACATCAGCTTTAGCTCAAACTGTTTGTGCACGCTTATACTGTATAATATGTCTCATAAATGTACTTTACATATATCGTATATATGCTGTATATGCCGGTGTGTTGTATGTATGTTTTGTCTTTTCAATTTATTTATTCTTCTCCTTTTCAGGATGTTTGTTTAATAGAAAACTGTTAATATGGACAAATTTGTAATCATGCTACTCTTACTTCCTGTTTACAGGGGAAAATGCTATTAATGGAGAAATAAAAGTGCAAAAAGTCAAAGTGCAAAAAAATCACTGTAAAAGGAGAAATTTCTGACATGTCATCTGTCTGTCTGTATGTCATGGGAATTTTACTTACCAAAAACGTATCTTTCTGTCTCTCTCCGTCTCCAGGGTAACCAGTCGTCAGGGGAGGATATGGAAATCTCTGATGATGAGATGCCAGGCACGCCCATCTCCAGCGACTGCGCTAAGGGCATTGTGGTGAACTCGGCTGTGTCTCCGATAACCCCTCAGTCCATGCCGCTCCCACCTCCTGGCTTCCCCCCTCTGCCCCCTCCACAGCCTGCGTACCCCATGCACTTGCCCCCCCATCTCCCTGCCCCACACCCAATGCTGCCCCCGATGCCCCCATACCCACCGGGTATGATGGCCATGATGCCTGTGGAGCTGATGAGCTGTTTGCCGCAGTGGGGCAGCGTGCACATGTCATTCCAGATGCAGACGCAGATGCTGAGCCGCATGGCACAGAGCCAGCGTGCGTACCCTTACCCACAGTTCCTAGGGGGAACAACAACTGCAAACACGGGTGCCATGCAGTTCAGCGGTCCCTACCCACCCTTGTCCATGGTGGCCACTCCTGGTGGTGGACACGGGCAGCCCTGGCCTTTACCCACCGTGCCCAAGTTTAACCCGTCGGTGCCACCACCTGGCTATGAGCCGAAGAAAGAAGACCCGCACAAAGCCACGGTGGACGGCGTGCTCATGGTCATAGTCAAAGAGCTGAAGGCCATCATGAAGCGAGACCTCAACCGCAAGATGGTGGAAGTGGTGGCCTTCAGGGCCTTCGACGAGTGGTGGGAGAGGAAGGAGCGCTCTGCCAAGGTGGGCATTCTGTCACCAATCATTAAAGAAATATTTTACATATTTTATAGTGTGTGATAGGAGAGGATGAAACACTCTGCTACAGTTTTTCATCACAGAAAATGAATGTAAATATCCCGATTTTTTTTCTTTAATATATTCTATTTTCTAACCTATATATTAATTACAACAGCTATAAATTCTTCTCTCGCCAGCCTCTCTTTTTTTTCTCTTTTGAAGTTAATATATGGAATAAAAAAAAAAAGAAAAGTATCAAGACAAAAAAAAAATGCAGCTTCGCATGTTTATATATATATATATATATATATATATATATATATATATATATATATATATATATATATATATATATATATATATAGGAAAGAAAGAAAGATTGTCCTTGGTTCTTTCCCGTGGCTGTAAATTTCTGATACAAAATGCTGACACTGGAGACCATTCCATAAATATGAGATTAACTTCTCCTTACAGAAAACGTCACCATATCAGTGATTTTTGTTAAATAAACAAAATCATTAAATACATTTTTGTTAGATTTTTTTTTTGTTAAATAGCAACACATCCGTTTATTGGTTTATTATTAGTCCTGGATTAAGTGGAGCATCTGCCGTATGAGTCCCTTGTTTCTATAGAAACAATGACACATTGGAATAAGTGCATTAATGACAGTTTGAGTTATAGTCGGCACTACTGTTCAAGCCATGTTGTTAAAAAGAATGCACACCTTCTGACCGATCAGATTCAGGAATACAACCACACTGTGACCACACGGCTCAGAGAGTATTTCCAACTGTAACATGAGCGATAGGTTATAAATGCGCTTGTTCTAATACGTCAATTTGTAGTAACAACTTATATACAGGAACTTGCATGGCAAATGCTCCGTGTAATCTAACCTAATAATTAAAAAACCATGTTTTTGACAAAGTAAAATGTAGAATTATTGATGTGGTGACAGTTTTTGTTAGGAGACATGTATTTATAGAAAGCGTCTCTTTTGTAAGTATTTGTAGGACAGAGGAGTTAGACTTTCTTTAAAAGTGATAAGCTGTGTTGTTTGAGAGAGAGAGAGAGAGAGAGAGAGAGAGAGATTGGTGAAGAATGACTATTGTTGCTATAACATAAGTGAGAACAGGAACTAACTTGTCTCTCGACATTCCACAGCATTAAATCTAACTATAAACCATTCAAATATGCCACGTGTTGTTAATTAATTAATTAAACATTGTAGTGTTGGCAAATTGTTGAGGTATAAGTGGAACACACTCCAGACCGTGTGGTTATATGAAAATAATGCACTTCATGGGGTAACACCACTTCAGTTCGTGCCGCATCACACCCCCCTTATTTTCGTATGACAGCATGTGTCGTGTGTTACATTCATATATACATTAAAAAAAAAAAAACTCAAAACTTAGAATGGAATTTAGAATGCAGGCACAGCAACTTTTTAAATGATGCTAACTCAAATGGATTGCGTGTGTATGTATTAATCACTAGTTAGATCTTTATTTTTGTTGAGTATTGTATGCACTGTTCCTTATTATTCTCATCTGTCTGTTTCTTTCTTTCTTTCTTTCTTTCTTTCTTTTTTTCTTTTGTTCTTGTGTTTCAGGCAACGTCCACCCCAGTGAAGACAGGTGAGGGTAAGGAGGACGATAAGGAGCGAGTGAAACCGAAAGAGATGTTGTCATCCAGTCTGTTGGAGACGTGGGGTAAAGGCGAGGGTCTCGGTTATGAGGGCATGGGTCTGGGTATCGGCCTGCGAGGTGCCATCCGCCTTCCGTCCTTCAAGGTATGGATCATCCAGTGTGTGTGCCACATGCAAATGTTGTCATATGGAGAATAAAGCAAGTGAAAGGTCATAGAGAACACACTCCTATACCTGTTCATGGCCGATTCAGTCATAGTTTGCCGTTAAACAGGTAAACATCAGGGGCTCAGCAGGATTATAGCAGAGATTTTCTCATGTGAGATAGCAAAATACTGCAGTTTAGCATTAAGAAAAGTGTTCCGCTGCTTTGGTCTGAAACATATTGTGCATTTACTGTGTGTGTGTGCGCGTGTGTGCGCGTGTGTGCGCGTGTGTGCGCGTGTGTGCGCGTGTGTGCGCGTGTGTGCGCGTGTGTGTGTGTGTGTGCGTGTGCCTTCTAGGTGAAGAGGAAAGAGCCTCCGGACCCAGTCTCCACAGGAGAGAGTAAGAGAGCTCGGCCGTCCACGCCTGTAGACGATGAGCTGGAGGATGAAGGTGAGAGTGACATCATTCTGTAGCACAGCTCACTTCACCTTGTTATTGTAAACAGTATCTCGAAATTTCCTTCATATTTTTATTACCATTAATATATACCCACTGTTGTCCCCAGATGAGCTGGTTTTTGAGTATTTCAGAAACTGAAATCTCCTGGGATTTTCGCATACAACTGTCTTTAGAGTTTACACAGAATGGTGCGAAAGACAAAAATAGCCAGTGAGCGTCAGTCCTGCAGGCAGAAACACCATATTGATGTCTGAGGCTACAGTGGGCACAGGCTCACTGAAACTGGACAGTTGAAGATTTGCCTGGTAATAATAACAGAGGTGTTCAGTATGTGCTGATCAAGTGTGTGTTTTTAGAATCAGAGAGAGCAGATGCCCCCTCAGACGGCACCCGAGTGGATGATGCATCCTTTACCAAGCGAAGGCACGCCCGTCCTGTGGAGCTGGACAGTGAAGGAGAGGAGGAAGAGGATGAGGAAGAGGAGGAGACAGGCAGGGAGGAGTCGTCTGTGTCTGAGCGAGAGGATGAGGCCGATGTAGATGTCTCAGAGAGACTGTCCTCTAGCAAGGTGAGAACCTTCAGAGTGAAAGGTCTATTTAGAAACACACCAGTAGCACTATATTCAGTCACCCTTTCCAAACCACATACTACCACCTACAGTCCCCTCTGAAAGTATTGCAATGGCAAGACCACTAGTATTGTTTTTGCTATACACTGAAGACATTTGGGTTTGAGATCAAAGGATGCATGAGACGATAGATCAGAATTTCAGCTTTCATTTCCTGATATATATAATTCTTATATATATATATATATATATATATATAAGAGAGAGAGAGAAAGCTCTGAATATCTATTCTTGGTTTGAGCCCTGAGTTTTGCCTGTGAAGACTGTATTTGTTAAAAAGGATAAACCAACATGAAGACCAGAGAGCTGTTTATGGGAGAAAATTAAGCTATTTTGAGAAAATCGTTCAGAGCCATTGCACAAACATTGGGCATAGCCAGTACAACAATGTGAAATGTTTTTTGACAACTTGATCTCAATGCCAAATCTCTTCAATGTACAGCAAAAACAAAAGAATTGGCTTCGCTGTTCCAATACTTCTGGAGGGGACTGTACTACTAATAGTAACAGTACGATTACCTGTAGAGCATACTGCTTAGGAAAACTTGCAAGGAAACTTTCTTGCTTACAGAGAAAACTGGCCACTGCTTTTGGCTGCATCTCAAACTGCATATTACTCTACTAGATAGGTGACAGTAAATACTATTTAGTACTGTACTATGGGGATTGGGACACAACCCATGCCTCTGTTTCTCTCAGTGTCTGATCTGCTTGTTGCCAATTTGCAGGAGGCAGAAAAGGAGAATGATGATGACAATGAAGATGGGAGCGAGTCTGAGAGTGAGAGCAGTTCTTCTGACTCGTCTGATGAAGGTACAGTGCGAGAGTGTTAATGAAGCGTTCATTGCTCCTGTTATTTAATATTCCGAAGAAGATTCTTGATAGTTATTTTTTTGGTTCATATAGTGATTTTTTTTTTTTCAGTGGGAGTGTGATCTGTAATGCACCATGAATATACATTTGGGCTAACACTGAAAAATAGCTGAGGGGCATTTTTTTTAGTGCTAGTTCACATGCGGTTGAAAGGCACTGTACAAACAAAATGTACTTCATTCTTCATCTCTGAACAGAAGCCACCAGCTCATCGTCTTCTCAGTCCGAGTCTGACTCCTCCGAGAGTGACAGCTCCTCCGAGTATGAGTCCAGCTCAGATGAGAGAGAGGACGAGGAAGAGGAGAAAAAAGCACACGAGGTCGCCATGGATACGGAAGATGAAGATAAGGAAGTAGTGCCGTCGTCATCGTCGTCTTCCTCGTCCTCACCTTCGTTGTCCTCTGAGGATGAGGAGGAGGCAGAGATGAAGGCTCCCAGCCCACCTGCAGCTCCTGTGGAAGAGGAGAGTGAGGTGGCACAGCTTGAGGCAGAGGAGGCCGTGACTGCCGCTCAGGACAATCTGCGGCGGCTGTCGCCTAAAGGAATCAAAGGTTATCATTACATTCACATCTGTTCATTTACCAGACACTCAACGCTGAAGGGTCTTGGGATTAATATTTATAATAATAATAATAATAATAATAATAATAATATCTACCATAACTCCTATTGAAGCACATATGTATATGTTAGCTTGTGGTGATTGCAGGTTTCTATCTAGCTAGTAGTTTTTGTTAGCTAGGCCACCAGTTTGCAAAGAGTGTTTTGCTTTGCCTTATTTTCCACAAGCCTCCACATATTAAATTCAGACTTGTTCCATTTCATATTTCCAGCAGAAGAGTCGGACAATGATCTGGAGGTAAGGCGGATGGAACCCCACCTGGAGGGAGTGGGGACCCTGAGGCCTCCAACCCCACCCCATGCAGAGGAAGAGGAAATACCTCGAACTCCAGGCCGTGATGTCCCTGCCCCTTCAGAGGCAGAGACACCCACCATCCACCTGCCCCTTCCTTCTACTCATTCTGTCCTCCCACCCCCACGCCTCTCGAGCGACGAGGATATTCCCCGCACACCGGGCCGTGACCTCCCCCGCCGTGTCAGCAAATCACAGAGCAGTGAAACAGCACCTACTACACCTACCATACCTGCTACACCCAGCACACCCAGTGAAGCCCCACCCACAGGAAGCAGCTTGTCCCTCAGTAGCCCGTTCCCTTACCCATTGCCCAGTACGGGCATCCCTCCCACACCTGGCCGGGATCTGAACTTTACCCCAGTTTTCCCAGACTCCCCTGCTGCCCTTCCACTTCACAGGAAGTCCTCATCTGAAAAGCCGCTGTTCAAAGAACCTGGCAGTGCCACTTCCTGTTCCTCTTCCCCGCTTCCTGTTGTTCCAGCTTCCTGTTTAGATGCTGCTACTGTGCCAACTAATCAGCACATCCCCCTTATAGAACTTTCTGTGTCCGATGATTCTGCTTCCGCAAAGAAGAAACCAGGCCGACCCAGAAAGCCCGCCGTTGTTGAACCTGAGGATGCCCAAGAGCCTCCTGAGGCAATGATGTTGCTTCCTCCAGACCTCCCGGTGAAGGACCTGTTACCTGAATGTGAAGCATTACCAGGAGTGCTTCAAGGGGCAGATGGCACTGCAGCATTGGCTCAGAAGGTGAAGGAGGAAAAAGTGGAAGAGAAACATGAGGAAATTAAACAGGACATGAAGGAGGAAGTGCAGGATTTGGAGCAGACAGTTCTCTTTGAAGAGCCTCTCCAGAAAACGCGAGGTCAGAGGCGGAGCTGGGAGGAGCTCCTCCTCTCCATGCACCTGCCTGTGAAGTCGCCACCACGGCGCAGCTTCCTGCCGCGGTCCGAGTTTGAGGAGATGACCATCCTGTATGACATCTGGAATGAAGGCATTGATGAGGAGGACGTACGCTATCTCAAAATCACCTATGATAAAATGTTGCAGCAGGATAACGCCCATGACTGGCTCAACGACACACTCTGGGTTCCTCACCCTCATATCCTTTACTGCTAAACACTTCAGCATACTAACAACCTGTAGTGTAGTGTTTCCATCCAACAGCTATGTGTAATTCTAGTCATTATTTTATTTGAAAACTCTGTTTTCATCAACCATAAATACATGAAAACGTGATTTCATGTATTTATGAAATGTGTTGTTTCTGAATTACTGCACAGGGTAAACAGAAAACACACTTCCTGCACCTGTAGTTTCCTTAACTGCACTTTCTGCACCTACCAGCAGTGGCAGTCTGCCTGGGGGCAAGAAAAAGCGGCGGGAGGACGGTATGCGTGATCATGTGACTGGCTGTGCGCGTAGCGAGGGCTACTACAAAATCGACAAAAAGGACAAAGTGAAATACCTGAACAGCACTAGATTACAGTCAGACGAGCCTGACAAAGACATGCAGGTGAGTTAATCGACTTGCTAATCTCACTGCATTAGTTACTGACTGATTCATTTCTTTCAAACGCAAATGACTTACGTTAATGACTTTACTGATTTCTGTTGCCCAGGGCCGGATGATCCCGGCTCAGCCCCACGCCTCGACCCGAGCAGGCTCAGAGAGACGCTCTGAACAGCGCCGCCTGCTGTCCTCATTCAGCTGTGACAGTGACCTGCTCAAATTCAACCAGCTCAAGGTGAGAGTCCACTCCCCACACACAGACACGCGCACACACAACTAATTCAGTTACGTATGTACTTTTTACACTTTTTTACACATTTCTTCCTTAGTTCCGTAAGAAGAAGATCCGATTCTGTAAGAGTCACATCCATGACTGGGGTCTGTTTGCCATGGAACCAATCGCTGCTGACGAGATGGTTATTGAGTATGTCGGACAGAACATCAGACAGGTAAAAGCCATAAAATGTGCAAACTACACCATTTTAGCTCTGAATTTTCTTAGAATTCTGAGATGCTCTTATTCAGAGAGTGATTGTAATAATTATGCAAAGTTTAATATTTTTTTACTAAATTACAGAGATTATTGTATAGGGTTCAGGTATAGGCATTAGAAAAAGTGTGTGTTTGTAGCAGTGGTAGAGGTGGTTAAATGGTGGTGGTGAAATGTATATGTGTGTGTGTAGGTGATCGCGGACATGAGAGAGAAGCGTTATGAGGAGGAAGGCATCGGCAGCAGCTACATGTTCCGTGTTGATCACGACACCATCATCGATGCTACAAAGTGTGGAAACTTCGCTCGCTTCATCAACCATAGCTGCAATGTGAGTCTAATACACACACACACAGTTTTTTCCATCGTAGTTCAAGAAACCTTTTATCTTCCACATTATAAATTCTTCATAGAAATGATTTGGTAACTATGGTAACCTGTGGTGCTCTACTCTGCAGTGTGTGATTGGCTGGAGCGCTTTTGATCATGCACTCTTCAGCAGAACAGCAGCTAATACTAATGTACCTGTTGATTATTGTGGGTGATCAGTGTTGTAATATAATCACAATATTTTCAGGGTATGTATTTTGTAGGGTCATATATCTTCTTAAAGCATTCTGGAGGTCACAAGTTTATAATGTTGTTATTTGTGCACGGGTAGAAAAGCTACTAGTGATCGCTGTAATGATTTGGGCACCATGAGGTGAAATAATTATTGACACACAGGTTAACGCAGCATTTTAGAGTAAATTTGCCATCGTAGTTTTTACACCTGTTATAGGAATGAGATTTGAACAACATATTACTCACTGCTACATGTGCTGAGTCTGATTATTATTTCCCAGGATGCACTTGCCACTCTTGGAAGGGTGCTCTTTGTGTAGAGAATTTGATTACCAGCGCCCTCTACTGGGGACTTCAGGGTATCTGCCAAATTACCATATTTAGAGTTTAGAATTTTTTTAAAGTTAGTTTTTTTTTGTGTGTGTTATTTTCAGTTATCATTCAAAATTAATTTATGCTTCAGTTATGGTTTTGTTACTTAATAAGTTTCTGTTGCAGCTTGATTAATGTTAGCTCTGGGACTAAGACTAAAAGGTGTGGAGCTATTTTGTGTGTGTCGTGTTTAATGAGGAATAGATATACACCATATGGCCAAAAGTTTGTGGACACCTGATCATCACACCTATACATGCTTGTTGAACATCCCATTCCAGGTTTAGTCCTCCTTTGCTGTTATAATAACGTCCACTCTTCTGGGAAGGCTTTCCATTAGATTTTGGAGTGTGGCTGTGGGGATTTGTGCTCATTTAGCTACAAGAGCATTAGTGAGGTCAGATACTGATATCAGGCGACAAGGCCCAGGGTGCAGCCGGTGTTCCAGGTCATCCCAAAAGGGTTCAATGGGGTTGAGGTCAGGGCTCTGTGCAGGACACTCGAGTACTTCCACTCCGACCTTGACACACCATGTCTTCATGGAGCTCGCTTTGTGCACAGGGGCGTCGTCATGCTGGAACAGGTTAGGGTTTTAGTTCCAGTGAAGGGAAATTGTAATGCTTCTAACAGTTTGAGGAAGAACCACGTATGGGTATAATGGTCAGGTGTCCACAACCCTTTGGCTATATAAAGTGTATACACTGCACATTGTGGATCACCACTGAAACTTCCCTCAGTCAGTTTCTGCCACTCTGAACTAGAACATCAGTCACACCAGCTTTCAGACTAGCTCAAAAATTAGCCAGAGGAATTGCTTCCTTTGCTATGCTTTCTCATTCACATTTATGCCAATATATCTGTTAGGTCAGTCACTTCATTCTGTCTAGTTGTCCCTACTCCAGTGTGTGCTTTATGTTTTTCTATTTCCAAAATTTGTAACGTGTTCCATGCATTGCTGAGGGAGTTGCAATATGAACATTACCCCAGGCACATCAAAATCGAAGAAAAATGCATTTCTGGAAATAGTAGCCATTTCAAATCTCTGTTCCACTGCCCGCCTTGCGGATTAGCCGTTTACTACTCCGTCAGGGCTCCAGAATGTGTGTACAACTTGTGCACTTGCAGTCGTGTTTGTGTAGTTGCATAGAGTATGTAACAGGCCTAATGCGCTTCCTCTGAGACACGTGAATCCAGCCAAATGCATCTTTTTCAACTGCTGCTCATGCAGCATCACACTCCTGACGCTATGAAAGTGCTGTCTGCCCTCTTCCGCATACATGAGCTTACAGAAGCCCACGATTGGCTACTCTCACTGTGATTGACAAGGGAGAGAGGATATGCCATTCCTTCCACCCTGAGAGCATGACTAATTTTCCTTTCTTGGTTCCTGGACATGGATGGCCATGGCATTGTTTGGATTTGAACTTGTGATCTCCTGACAATAGGATGAATGCTGTTTCTTTGTGCCACTTGGTATCACCAAACTACTTGGTTTTATGGTCATGTACAGTTCCTCAACTTTGTGTGGTTTGAATAGTGTAACAAGTCTGTCCAATCAGCTGAAATCATTGATGCCTGCTGACACGCTGTTAATGTATCGTTTTGTGTATGTGTGTTCCACAGCCGAACTGCTACGCCAAGGTGATTACGGTGGAGTCTCAGAAGAAGATTGTAATCTACTCGCGCCAGCCGATCAACGTCAACGAGGAGATTACCTATGACTACAAGTTCCCCATCGAGGACGAGAAGATCCCTTGTCTGTGCGGAGCCGAGAACTGCAGGGGGACGCTCAACTAACGCTGTAGAGCGGCAAGAAGCAGGAAGGGTGTTGGGGGTAATACACACACCCTCCACCCTCCACTCTGCAGTTAGAGCAGCTATGTGTGTAGGGCTTTTTATACAAATAAATCCATCCAATGATTGTTTACGATTTACACACCGGTGCTCTTTAGACCACAACATGAATTTTCTACCACTCTTCCACTGAGAGAGAAGGACGGCCACCCCAGTCACCCTTCCCTTTCCGACGTCTACACACAAGTTATTGTGTATTAGGCAGGTCTTCGCCCATCCACTTGCTTCTTTCCTCTCTTTACAGACTTTATTTCTATACTGTACGCTCAAAAGGATCTACACGGGCACAGGCCTGTCGGCCACTACATGCACACAAATTCAGACACACTACTCAAACTTCAGGCTCGCTCACACACGTCACAACACACTTCCGTCGTCTGCAAGCTTTCAACAGTGTTTTTTCCGTTTGCTTATTTAATGCCCTTTCAAGTCATAACAATGCAGTTTGTTGTGTATGTGTGTGTGCTGCCCCCCTGCTGGCTATCTACTTTAATTATCAACCTTCAGAATTATAGTAAGGACATTTTTTTTGTGCAACAAATTGCACAGATAGATAGAGAAGGAGAGAGAGAGCGAGAGAGACAGAAAGTTGACCAGACAGCATCTTTCATGTTCAATCTGCATTAAGTATTTAACTGTATGATGTCGTGATAATATGGCATTAATTGCAATTTAATATATTATCACAATAACATTGTATTGGGGGACAGTTCTGTCTGTCAAATAAACATATGGAAGAGCTTATGAAGAACACCAAAATAAGGGACCTTAGAAGACAGTGAAGTGTCTGCCATATTAATTGTGATAAACATATCGTAAATTTATCTTCCAACTGATTATCAGCTTGAGTACCTACTATAGTACGAAAGTTGGTATTTCTGAAGACTGCGTTTAGAGATAATCTCATCGTTTATTCTGTATCCACAGAGCTGCTTTCATTACACCGGTTTAAGCTGAATGCTTGATCGCTTATACATAGTATTAAAACGCGCACACACATACACACAATGTATTAATCAAACACATGATGTCATGTAGTTTCTGACTGCAAGCTTTATCATGCTGATCTTTCCTCTTGTGCTAATTTGCTACCATGTTAATGCTAATTTCACACACTGCACAATCGCCACTTGTCTCACCTGTATAGTATTGTCTTTTGAGCTGTATTATGCTTCCTTGTGCTCAGTGATGGAATATAGCAGTATGCTAATTAGCTAAATGCTAAGGACAGGAAGCGATTTATGACTGGTGCCAACTTTTCTCCTTGGGTACATTCTAAGCAGCGCAAGCTGTTTTCCACCCTGCTGTGTTATCTATGTAAGAATGTGTGTGTGTGTGTATTCTGTTTGTAACACTAGTACTTTATTCCCTCTCACCTCCTTCCTCTCATGCTCCCATCAGGGAGGGCGTCTCTCTCTCTCTCTCTCTCTCTCTCTGCGTTTATGTCCATATTGTACAGACGAACTGTTTGTACAAAGGATCTGGGACTTTTTATTGCGATACAGTGAGATATCGAGTATCGGTGCATCTTTTTTACCAGCAGAACTAATTTGAGATGATGAGATGATATTTTTGGGAGAGCTGATGTGTCGTGTTCTCCCTTTAAAGATTGTTTCTTGTAGAAACGTCTTTTTTTTTCTGCCTGCTTTCCTTCAGTGTAAATACTCAGACTGTGAATATATAAATAAATAAGTATATATATATTTTGGAGGTGAGGGCTCGCTTGGCGCCACACAGAGAGCGCGTGCAGGATTTCAGCTTGTGTCAAGCTTTATTTTTTATTATTTTTCAGTTTGTAAATTCTATGAAAGCAGTTTGCCGTGTGTGATGGAGGGAGGATGACAATGCTGCATCGTTCCCTGACTATTTATTACACAAATGTATGAAAAACAGATTGACAAAAAATAAAGGATGTTTTTTCTTTTTGAATGATTTTGTTTCTTCTTTAGTTTTTAATTGTTTTTTAATTAATATGCTTGAAGGAACATTTTGGTCAAAAAAAAAAACAATGTTACATTGAACTTGATGTCCCCCAAAACTCGAATGTAGTCGGTCAGCCAAAATGTAATTAAAGTAAATAAAAGCTCACACAGCACCTTTTAAAGCATCAAAACATTTGATCTTTTTAATTCACATCACTATCAGTTTAAATAAACGTAATACTCTTATTATTAAAGTACGTAATGTGTAAATAATTAAAACACTTCACAGGCAGCAATAACAAAATAAGAAAACCTTTGTATTAATTCAAGGTTCATATTTTATTAAATTCATTAAATCATCTTTAATATTAACAAAATAAAAAGTTTCAAAATATAACAACCCTCAAAAGTGTTTCATTTCTTACATATATCTATAGTGTGTGTCATCTGCTCTGCTCCTACAAGTGACACTTTTTAGAAATTGCACATTAAACCCACAAACAATAAAAGAGACAGGAACATGATTCAAGTCCTCACAAATAATTCAAACTGTAATCCTATTTTCATATGGTTATCCAAAAATCATCTATTGTACAGGCAACAGTGTGTACATATATCTGTATGTGTGCATGTGTGTGTGTGTGTGTGTGTGTATGTGTGTGTGTATGTATGTATATATATATATATATATATATACATACACACACACACACGATACAAAATGTATCATCCATAATATTCGTGGCAGAATCTTAAATTATTATAAATGCAGAAAAATAACACACCATGCAGCCTGTAATTATTTTTTTAAACTCACATGAAGGTGTTAATAATGACTAAATTACTTGTCTTTCTGGATTTTTCTAAAGGTCATTTGGCTTTGTCTAAATGGGTTCAATTAAACATTGAAATAAAATCTCTTCAACTGTCTAGACAGAAACAAATCATAACTGTCAATCAAGTCCCTGGTACAGAATACCTATAATGCACTTTGCCACATGTAGGGAATAGTGAGTACGGCATATTGAGTAGGGAGTAGGGAGCAAGGAGTAGGGAATAGTTAGTAGTGAGTAGGGAGTAGGGAAGTAGGGCATGGTTTTGGTGCAACCTATAGTGATGCACATAATTACTGTTTATGGTAAAGCAGTTGACCACCTGGTGAATTTATCTATAATTAATTAAATTCTATAATGTCTCTGCAGATACACAAGTCGGCTATAACTGTGTATATGTATAAGAGTCACGTAAAAACAAAACACTGTGACAAATAAAATTCATAGTGATAGATTAATAAAAAGAAAAATTGTTAGTTGGGATCAAACAACAGGCTAGCTAGCCTTACACCATAGGTCTTTCACCAGACAGGGGCTGTCAGGAACATGTTAGCGAAACAAAAATAGCAAGCTAGCTAATAGTGTCACATGATAAGGTAATGAAGCCGGTGAAGTATGTTAGCAAAACATAGATAGTTAGCTAATACCTCCATAAAATCATGTTACCCCAAGAGGTTGCCCGTGGAGTAGCAAAACATAGCAGCTATCTACCAATTATTAAATAAAACAATCAATCATAAAACAATAATTACAATAGTATTAAATAAAATAAGGAGGCATTTTTACACACACACACACACACACACACACAAACAAAACCTTTAAGCAGTTTAAAGTACAGTAGCTAAACATTATCTGCCACATTCTGAATTAATCAAATTTCATAATGTCTGTGCAGAAACACAGCTATATCTGTGTGTATGTGTAAGATTCATATGAAAACAAAATACTGTGGTAAAACAAATAATCCTCAATTTCATGGTGAAAGATTAATACAACGCAAAATAATTGTTGAGACCAAACAGAAAAGGCTAGCTGGCTATACTCCATAGGGCTGTCACTGAAATAGCTAAACATAAACAGCCAAATAATTACCAAAATAGCTAGCTAGTTTAATAAGTCTAAAAATATTTTGTTTTATATTTTAAAATATTAAATCTATCAGGCTGGTGAGCTTTACAACAGAGGTTGTCATAGGAATAGGTTAGCTAATCATAAACAGCTAGCTAATAGTTAATAGTGTCACAAAATAAGGTATTAAATAGAGCTAGCTGCTAAACAGTAACAATGAGAAGTTGCCAGTGTTAGCAAAACAAATAGTTAGCTGGTACCACCACAAAACAGTGTTATATCAAGAAGTGTTATTGGAGCTGCAAAAGATAGTAGCTAACTTTTAATTATTAAATAAAGTTAAATAAAGTGATAACATAATAAAAACTTATTACATAAAATAAAGTGACTTTACCATAGAAAACAAAAACTTTCAGTGGTTTAAACTGTGGTAGCTAACCTTTAGCTACAAAACCTAAATACTAACCTCAATGGCCATTTGGGAGGAAGGATGCCGACTATGTTTTTAAATTATAGTTAATTCAGAAATAAAAAGATAAATATTGTTGGTAAAGTTCCTGTCAGTGTCTGGTGTTGCATTTTAGAAATGAATTTATTTAGCACTTAGTTAATATGCTAATATGAACTATGATGTAGGGGTTTAATAATAAACACAGTAGATAAACACTGTATTAAAGCACGATGAATAAATCAGTAAAGTTGAGTACATTTGGCACCTCTAATCACTGCTGGCTTCAGTTCTGCTAAAGCAAGGAGGACCTTCACACTTCACTTTTTCATCTTATACCTTCTACACACACCAACACACACGGTACACATGGAAAGACTAAGCGTGCTGCATTCCAGTACTGTTTTTAATGCGCCCTTGTCCACTTCTCTTCCCCTAGTCCCCTAGTGTTGTTTACTTTGATTACTTTAGCAGCTCGAGTGAGGTTTGTTAGATGAATGTTAGACGGCCAATAAATGGGCATTAGATACAGGGTCGAGTCAGTGTCGCTATAGACTGCAGAAGCACAATTTTTATCCAGGAGGCACTGCTGAACTTGATCGCAGTTGCCTTTTCAAAATGGCGGATAAAGCTGTTCATATGCATAAATAGGAGCTTAACATTTCACATCTCAAACATTTGATTGTCTCCATCTGTACATGACAGCTGATGGAATTGCTGCTTACAGTGCTAGCTATTTTGTATCCTAGGTACATAGCACACTAGATAATAAACAGGATAGCTAGAATCTGCCCCATTAACACACTCCCTCCACTGTGCTGTGAGTGCACACTTGTGTGACATAGGTCATACACACCTTTGAGTCATTAAGAGAAATCAACAAGAGCGCATTCGAAAAACACTGATTAAAAAGAGCCACGATGTTCAAATTCAGAACCTAACCAGTCAGACACTTGTCCCCTTGTGGAGGAATTTGGGATGTAGCCACGATGTAACCTTCAATGATTTCAGAAGCTGATTCAGTCAGGAAGATGAAGGCTATCAGTGTGCATATGTGTGTTTGTGTGTTTAGGACTTAAAGACGTGTACAGCTCGCACCACGTACTGCCTGCAGATGGGACACTCGTTCATTTTCTTGCCACACTGGGTACAGGTGATCATGTGACCACATTCAAGCAGGACACAGTCGATCACAGCGTCCATGCAGATACGACACACATTTTCATCCACGGTACTGAGAGGAGCCACACCTGCACACAGACACACAATATGTTAAGTAAGGAATAAAAAAACAAAACAAAATAATCCATGACGGGATGGTGTAATGCGGCCTGACATGGACTGTACATGTTTTATTCCTCTTATACCACAACACTTTGCCAATGATTAAAATTTTTCATTTATTAAAGAATGACATACGTTTTATCTGCTTATTGTTGTTGAAACATGTCCCTGTTATGACTTATATATCATAGTAGCTATAAACAGTCATTCCTTCACCAGCCTCATTCTCTCGCTCTCTCTCTCTCAAAGTTAATAATAAACAATGTGCTAAATAAATGTTTCAACACCTTCTGACCAATCAGTTTTGAGAATTCAACAGCACTGTGGTATAAGGACATTTAACTCTTATTGCACAATATATATTTACTAACACTAAAATTATCTATCTATCTATCTATCTATCTATCTATCTATCTATCTATCTATCTATGTCTTTAGAGTCTATTCATTTGAAGAACTGTGTGCTGACGTCCGTCTCCATTAGCTCTTATTAATCGTTCTACTCAAATAAAATCACCTAAAGCTGCATCAGCAGTATACAACGCACGCACGCACGCACGCACACACACACACACACACACACACACACACACACACACACACACGCTTTATGCTGCTTCAGCAGAAAGGCACTTAGGATACTGGATCAAAGCACAGTGCAGTTAAGCCCATTTTTAAATCAGCAGGGGCATTTGGCTTTCGTCCAGGACGAGTAAACCTGTACAGTGATAGGGTCCCACTGATACACACACACACTCACACATACCAATCACACTAATGACCAAGCATTTTTCTTCTCATCTACCACAATCTTCAGCATGCATGCATTGTTATTCGGGAATTTTGAAAATATCATTTCATTCGAGAGGAGGAGCTCTCGTTGGGGGAGTGTTTATGCATCTGAGATAAAGCATAAGGGTCCTTTTTATTTATATATTTTGATGTATAGTTCATTTCACAGAACCTAGGGTTACTTTACAACAGGTCAAGATAGACAACAAATAAGCACATTAAGAAGAAAGTAGAAAAAAAGGAAGTAAGAAACACTTAACGTCTGTCTCACAGCAAATATTTCCTTTATTGTACTGATTCTGAGAGTGCCAGAAATCGTTTCCATGGTTACATTCAGCTATCTAATGTAACATTACTTGGCAGACAGAATGTATATTTCACTAGCTAGTGATAAGTAGTTAGTTAGCTCACTCTTTGCTACAGCTACAGAGTCTACAGTATGGTTCTATATAAGCTGAGAACTGACCAATTCTGAATAAACAAATTTCACATGCGGTTTATTCTATAAGTTATGCTATAAGATAAAGCCAAATTCTGAATGAGACACAACTGAATTTATTTATTTTATTTATATGTCCTGACCAGTAAGAACAAACACATGCAAACATGCAGTCATTTTTATTATATTATATCTATATATCAAACATTTCTATGGAATTGTGTAATATTACTTCATTACTAGCACTTTGTACTAGAACATAATTATGGGATTGCTTTCTCTGAGAAAATATTTGATGCTATTATAAGCATATACACTATATGGCCAAAGGTTTGTGGACATCTGACCATCACACCTATATGTGGTTCATCCCCAAACTATTGCCACAAAGTTAGAAGCAAACATGTGTATAGAATGTCTATGTATGATGCAGCATTACAATTTCCCTTCACTGGAACTAAGGGGTCCATGTGAGGTCCATGAAGACATGGTTTATCAACTTTGGAGTGGAAGAACTCAAGTTTCCTACACAGAGCCCTGACCTCAACCCCACTGAACACCTCTAGGATGAACTGGAACACTGGCTGCACCCAAGGCCTCCTCATACAAAATTAGTGCCTCACCTCACTAATGCTCTTGTAGCTGAACAATCACAAATCCCCACAGCCAAGCTCAAAAATCTAGTGGAAAACCTTCCCAGAAGAGTGGAGGTGATTATAACAACAAAGGGGGTATAAATCTGGAATGAGATGTTCAAAAAGCACATATGGATGTAATGGTCAGATGTACCTTTGGCCATATAGTGTACTTACAGACACAAACACAGTATGAAACACAGATGTATCATGTAGGTGGAAATAGCATGCATTATGTCTCACTCATTCATGCTGATATTCTTACCTCGAACACCTCCATCATATATAGAAGGAGGATATGCCACGACTGCATGGTTAACATGGGAGCAGAGGAGGATTAACATATAACCAAAGGTATAAGGAAGACATGTAACAAGTCTCTTCTCTGTCCTGACACCCAAATGGTGGAATGAACTTCCCCTGGCTGTCCGAACTGCTGAGTCACTGTCTGTCTTCAAATGAAGGCTAAAGACCTACCTCTTCACCAAGCACTTGAACTGACACTTCTATTTTAAAAAATCCCTTGTCTTGTGTTTTTTCTTTAATGCTGTACTAATCTCCCCCAGTAGGGTTTTAGCTCGATGTCAATTCTTAGTCCCTGACCTAGTGAACGAGCATGAAGATGTGTTTTTTTGATAGAGACTACAATACACTTCTGTAAGTTGCTGTGGATTACGGCGTCAAAATGATCTGATTAATTTCTGTGTGTGAATGATGGCTTAAGCATAAGCTTCTAATACACCAAATGCGACCTGGACAAGTAACTACACTAGGAGGGCAGGGTACATTTCACTTTTAGTTCTACTTTTAGTTTACTTTAATAGTCCTTTTTACTATTGCATTAATGTACATAACATAAATCCTCACCTGCAGTGATGCTGTTGCTCATGTTTTCCACTGCAAAGAAAACAGAAAAGAGAGGAGTCGGTTCTATGTATACAATATAGCATTCTGAAATACATAAAATTGTTTTTAAATGACCTCAGAAAAAGTTTTCAAATGACCTCTGACACTGCACAGGACGAGACGGTAAAATTCTTTTAAGTTGAATATGGTGCCTAAGCAGGAACACAAAGTTCTCCAAAAGCTACAATTACCATCTGTACTCTACAATTCAGGAACAGAGTATTCTGGCTTTAGGGATCAACAAGAACTCCTAGCACACTTATTAATGAGCATTATGCCCTTTATTACTATTCTTGGTATGTTTTACACAACCAAGGCAAATGATTTTTGTGCTAAAACTTCCTGGAACTTAGAAGAATTCATATTGCCATCAGTCTGCACCAGAACAGACCTGAAGCATTAATATGCCATCCCCATATTGATGTGGTTCCTTTTATGACATACATGCTGATGGTGTGGTGTATTTTTAGATCCTTTACACGACTCGTGAAAGTCAAGAACCATCTTTCCCCTTCGTACTGAAACCACTTTGGGCCTCTCTTGGCAAGATTTTTCATGTGTGTGACCTGAAAAACATGCAAATAGAGATCCTGAAGACCTCTATTTAAAAAAAAAACCTGAGTTTTTGCCAATTTGATTAGATTTATCTGAAAGCTTTTTAGGGGTATCAATAAATTTATAATTTTGTAATTTCTCTTCAGAGAAAGTACTACTATTTTAGAATAGAGATTCATATGAGAAACATTTTTCATAGATTTTCCATTAATTTTCATAGATCTTACATCATTGTGCATAATGTTTATAATGGTTATAAAAACAGTGTAACAGTTGACTGTACCTACACTACATGGCCAAAAGCTTATGCACACCAGACCATCACACCCCCATATGTGTTTGTTGAACATCCCATTCCAGATTTAGTCCCCCTTTTTCTGTTATAATAATCTCCATTCTTCTGGGAAGGCTTTCCACTAGGTTTTGGAGCATGGCTATGGGGATTTGCCCACAGGAGCACTAGTGAGGTCAGGTGCTGATGTTAGGTGAGGAGGCCTGGTGTGCAGTCTGTGTTCCAGTTCATCCCAAAGGGGTTCAGTGGGGTTGAGGTCAGGGCTCTGTGCAGGACACTCGAGTTCTTCCACTCCAACGTTGGCAAACCATGTCTTCCTGGAGCTCGCTTTGTGCATAGGGGCATTGTCATGCTGGAACAGGTTTGAGCCTCTTAGTTTCAGTGAAGGGAAATTGTAAAGCTACAGCATACAAAGGCATTCTATATAATTGCGTGCTTCCATCTTTGTGGCAACAGTTTGGGGAATAACCGCATATGGGTGTGATGTTCAGGTGTCCACAAACTTTTGGCCATATAATGTAATTAGCCAAGAGAGATCTTTCAGTCATTTTTCCTGACACTCTACCAAATAGCTGTTAGCAGAGCATCCTCCATTTTGGATTTGTGGCTTCAAATATCCCAAGCTGCTCTACTATTCCTACAAGATTTTTATTACATGCAAGTCACACGAGTCAAACTTCACCAGAGTTTTTCCTGAAGCAAATTCCTCACATACAATTTTATGTTACATACCTGAACATTGTGAATGACAATCAGATTACAGTAACCCTGGACTAGAACTGCACACTGCCCTAAAGCCCTACAACTGTTTCTGTTACTGTGTGTATGCTACTCACCTAATGCCCTCTGTCTTATGTTGTTTTGCACTAACATGTGTTATATGTTTACATCCCATGATTTGAAATAAAACAATCAAGATGTGATCGAAGTGTAGACTTTCAGCTTTATTTTAAGAGGTTCCACAAAAATATGGCATTTACCATTTAGGAATTACAGCCATTTTAAGCAAAGCACTTCCATTTTCAGGGGCTCAAAGGTATTTGGACAGGTGAGGTCCATTCCCTCATTACTTCAAGACAAATGAAGCAGATAAAAGGTCTGGAGTTGATATCAGGTATTGAGTTGGCATTTGGCAGCTGTTAGACTGGAGCTACCAATATGGAGTCCAAGGAGATCTCAGTGCAAGTGAAGGAGGCCATCATTAGGCTGAAATAACAACATAAATCTAGATAGCAAAAACCTTAGGTGTGGCCAAATCAACAGTTGGGTACATTCCTGAAAAGAAAGAAAGCACTGGTGAGCTCAACAACATCGAAAGGCCTGGAAGACCACGGAAGACAACTAAAGTGGATGATTGCAGAATCCTTTCCTTGCTGAAGAAAAACCCCTTCACAACAGAAGTCAAGAATACTCTGGAGAAGGTAGGCATATCATTGTCAAAATCTACAATCAAGAGACGCCTTCATGAATGTAAAGACAGAGGGTTTACAACAAGGTGCAAACCACTGGTAACATTCAAGAACAGGAAAACCAGATTAGACTTTGCCAGAAAACATCTAAAAAAGCCTCCCATGTTCTGGAATAAGATTCTTTGGACTGATGAAACCAAGATTAACTTGTACCAGAATGATGGGAAGAGAAAAGTATGGCGAGAGAAAGGAACAGCTCATGATCCAAAGTATACCACATCATGTGTCAAACATGGTGGAGGGAGTGTTATGGCATGGGCATGTATGGCTGCCAATGGAATGGGCTCACTGGTGTTTATTGATGATGTGAAGTAGCAAGATGAATTCTGAGGTGTATAGGGCTATACTCTCTTCTCACATTCAGCCAAATGCTACAAAACTGACAGGACGCCGCTTCACAGTGCAGGTGGATAATGACCCTAAACATACTGCGAAAGCAACTCGAGACTTTTTGAAGGCAAAGAAATGGAATATTCTTCAATGGCCAAGTCAGTCGCCTGATCTCAACCCAATAGAGCATGCTTTTCACTTACTGAAGACAAGACTGAAGGCAGAAAGACCCACAAACAAGCAGCAGCTGAAGGTGGCTGCAGTGAAGGCCTGGCAAAGCATCTCCAGGGAGGAAACTCAGAATTTGAGTTTTGAGAACATGGGCTCCAGACTTCAGGCAGTCATTGGCTGCAAATGATTTTCATCCAAGTATTAAAATTATGGTTATTTTAAAGTTATGTCACTTTGTCCACATACCTTTGAGCCCCTGAAAATGGAGGTACTTTGTTGAAAATGGCTGTAATTCCTAAATGGTAAATGCCATATTTTTGTGGAACCTCTTAAAATAAAGCTGAAAGTCTACACTGTGATCACATCTTGACTGTTTTATTTCAAATCCATTGTGGTGGTGTATAAAGGCAAAATCACAAAAACTTTGTCATTGTCCAAATACTTCCGGACCTAAACTGTATATATGTTGAATTGAATTGAAGTTAGTGCAAATTGCATGACAATAATTTCATCCCCCTTTGCCACGTCCTCTCTATATCTTTAATAAAGTTTTGCACCTCAGACAGAGGAAACATTTTGCCCTGAGTGTCAGGTGCATGTTTAGGCATTTGCTGTTTCCCTTCTGGTTTAATTACACAAAGACTGTAGACAGAACTCACAGGAGGTGCGGTTGTGTTGGTGCTCTCTGTATAAACGCTGCACACGCTCCACCAGCTCCCATTTCTCACAGCAGCCAGAAAAACTCACAAAGTTCCTGGCCAGAATTTCCTTCAGCTGCCGAACCGTTAACAACTCGATGTCATCCTCGCTGGAGAGATCAGAGATAGAGGCTCGAGCCCTCCTCTGAGTCACTGGGCTGGACTGTTTACACATCAACACAGACACAGAGACACACACACACACACAGGCAGAGCCAAGTGAGAACAGCAACAAGTAAATGTTTAGTCATTCTCTGAAGACTGAATACGGTGATACATTAAACACACTACACAATCAGTTATGCAATTACATAACAGATCAGAGAGACTGATTAATTAACTCAGTCAAATAAACAGAATAATCTAGCACACTAACATACACTCACTTTAATAGGAACACCTGTACATCTGCTCATTCATGCGATTAATCAATCACCCAAACATGTGTCAGTAGCGCAGCAGATAAAATCAAGCAGATACTGGTCAGGAGAAAAAAGGGGGAAAATGTGAAATGTGTGAGTGTAAGTTCTGTGGGTGGAAATGAAAGAGGTCAGAGGAGAATGGCCAGACTGTTTTGAGCTCACCTGAGGGCTACAGTAACTCAAATAACCACTCTTTATAACCATGGTGAGCAGAAGAGTATCTCAGAATGTAACACACAGCAAACCCTGAGGAAGATGGGGTACAACAGCAGAAGACCCCGCCAGGTTCTTCTCCTGCCGAGAACTACAGTACTACTACTACTACTAGTCTGAGGCTACAGTGAAATTTGACAGTTGAAGATGGTGACCTGGTCTTTTTCCAATCTTCAACTGTCCAGTCTAGATGAGCCTTTGCCCACTGTAGCCTTAGATTCTGATGTTTGATGTGAACATTAACTGAAGCTCTTGACCTGTATCTGCATGATTTTATGCACTGCACATAATTGGCAAACTGGATAATTGCATGAATGAGCAGGGGTACAGGCGCTCCTGCTAAAGTGGCCAGTATATGTTAGCGTGCTAGGTGAGACAGCTCATTTGACTGAGTTAAGTTAATCAGTCTCTCTGTTCTGTTATGTCAGTGAATAACTGATTGTGTAAATAATGTTTTGGATTTTAGTGGATTTTAGTTATAACTAGTGTGAATAATATCTCACCTCTAGTAAACGTTCATTGTTCTCCAGGGGGAGGAGAGACACAGAGGCAACGTCCCCACAATCCTGTTTGTCAACACACACATCATTATCATCAGTGCCATCATCAGACAGAAGGGATGTGTGTGTGTGTGTTTGTGTGTACCTGGCTGGTTCCTGAGCTGTTGTTAGTGCTGTGTGTTTCTTCCTGAGGGGCAGAGACAGACAGTGGAGGCTGCTGGGGGGTGGCGGGTGCAGCATCAACGGGCAGGGCTAAATCAGAGGGCGGGGCTTCTGCATTTGCCTCCTCGCTCTCCTCCTCCTCCTCCTCCTCCTGAAGATCCACCCCCATGTGTTGCAGTACAAGCTCGACAAGTTCCTCCTTCTCAGTGCATGCATCCGTGCTAATGTCACGCAACGTGAGGTAGCGGCGCAGGTCACGTACTCGCAGACGCATGAGGCGTGCCCGTTCAAACGCCGTTGCCCACAGGGCGTGGCACACGCAGCAGCGCCGCAGGTTCTCCTGCAGGACACTACAGAGTGCACAGAAGCTCCGCCCACAGTCTGAACACACGTGCTGCACACACAATGGCAAAATTAGATTTCTGCAACAGTTTTATACATTTGTGTGCGTTTCTGTTTTATGCAAATAAACAAAATGTGTACATTTTAATACTCAGACATCAGATACATAATATTTAAATATACAGAGAAGCCCACCTTTCTTCTGAAGACGGAGAAGGCAAGACCACAGGCTTTGCACACTGCTCCATTTGAGGGGGCGGGGCTAGATGGTGATTGAGTGGAGCTCGTTGAAGGGTAGGCAGAGTAGCCAGCGCCAGGAGCAAATCTGAACGGCCCAGCTCCGCTCCCAAACCCAGCCTGATGGCTTCGAACTGCCCCTGAACCAATCAGATCGTTCAATAAACCACAACACGAAGCCCACATAGAGGCCTGAGAGAGAGAGAGAGAGAGAGAGAGAGAGAGAGAGAGAGAGACAGACAGAGGGAGAAACAGAGAAAAACAGAGCCAGAGAGATAAAGTTATTGTTTCAGATCCTATGAAGTGCAATTTTATAGTATTAGGAAGCTGAGTCCTAAATTGATCTCTTGGACAACTAGTGCACTGCATACAGTGTACCATTATTGCCAACATTTCATACCCTATGAAATGCATTTGTATAAAGAGTAGAGAGGTGAATCCCAAATAACTCCCTGTTGGACAAATAGTGCATTACACAGGGTGTAGAAACTATTGATTTATTTCAGAAGCACCAACACAAGGAGTAGGGAACTAAACCAAAAATTGCTGCCTCTTAGCTCTATATAGTGCCCTACACAGGATGTAGAAACCATTATTTCATACCACATGTAATGCAGTGGCACAGACACTCTTAGGCTGAAACCAAACTGCTGAATATAGCATACTTAAAACATAGAGTGTAGAAGGCTTTATACAGTTTAGTTAAATTGGATGTTGAGAGCTAAAACCCACATGGCTCATATTAGGAATTAAGCACTTAGGGTGAAGTATCCACCATCTTATGCCCTAGAGTTTCACACTATTGCACATACAAGAACACTCCCAATTTCACATTTCATACCCTATGCAGAATGTGTATGTGTAATGAACCATTTGTTTTATATTTTATAAAGTTATATTTTGACAACTTTTATGTGTTTAAATCATACCTTATAATATATTTGACATTATTATATAATAATTATATTGTGGTGGGTAACATTGCCAGATGACAGCTTCGATCCTGAGTTCAGCCTACCATCTGTGTGAAGCATTGCATATTTCCCCTGTTTTCACACTGGTTTCCTCCCAGTTCCACGGTTTCCTCCCAAAAGCATGCCAGTAGGGGGACTGGCTACAGAAAATTACCCCGAGGTGTGAATAAGTGTGCAAATCTGTGTGTCCATGGTGCTCTGAGATGGACTGGGACATATTTTTGTCTTTTATATACATGTATACATTTACATGTATTAACCGTGTGTATGTGTAAAATTCTATGAAGTAATATCTGTAATGGCTTACCACGGCCTGACTACAAGGCAAATTAGCTCTAAAACAATGAGCTTCCTGTTTACATCCCGCACTGCATTCTGGGTAAGGCACATACAGCTGCATGTGTTGTTTGGTCTGAAAAGCTGCTTTATTAAAGAAACCGGATGAAACTGCTGCATCTCACAACAGATTTCTTCTTCCTTGAGAAAAGATTATCTTTACCCTTTGAGGAGTTAAGCTACATCTAGATCTATAGATTGTGAATGTAAATCATCACAAAAAAGTTTAACATTACCCGTTACACATATAGGCATGTGTCTGAGGTTTGTAAATTGAAAGATGATGTGCTTGATCACTTACAGCTTCAGCGCTGCAAAAATCTGATGAAGGAAGCAAAGATTCTCATATACAATTCATATTGTAGTTAATACTGTGGACTATGTAGAGTGTGTATATATATATATATATATATATATATATATATATATATATATATATATATATACACACACACACACACACACACACACACACACACGTTT
>CM040991.1:17918753-17931615 GCA_022985145.1 Pangasius djambal
ACTGGCTGAGGGGTATGTGGGAAAGGGACAGGACTGGAAACGTACTCGCAAAAGTGTTTCATTCATTGGTCACTTCCTGCAGTCAGGTTTGATTGGGTTTATGTCAAGTTCTGGACGGAAACCACCTCTCTTTCACAGGCAGCTCCAGACAAGTGGTTTTGGTCCACACTTGTGTGCAATTTCTGCGATCACACCTACCCAAACACCCCAGCTTTCACCAAATGCACCACAGTTTGATTCACAGTACGCAAGAGTGCTATATGTCCGAGCACTCTAATCTTGTTATACAGCAGTGTTACACAAGTGCACATGCAAATGCTAAGCTGTTAGGATATAAGATAAGATGTATATAATGAATGAGCTTAACAGCATTTTTGCCTAAAGTCACTGAACACCAGACAGCAGTGTGTGTTTTCATCCACCTGTGTTTAGCTGAATTATTAATTTGATCATGAACCAAGAAAACACATTTACCCCAAAATATCACAGTAAAGTGTGGACAAAGTGATTGTGTGTTAAAGGGGGATGGAAACACAGTATTTGGAATGAATGATGAGTGAACTAGTTACTAGTTAGTATTCTATTTATACTAGGTTTTAGTTATTTAGTTTAGAGTTTAACAGTGGCAAGGTACTGTAACTGACCACAGCCTATGGCTATCTCCCAAATTACTCCATTAGTGATATACAATACTGCACCTAATAGAGTATAAAAATATTCCAATTGTGGTGCATACTGCTGCACATAATAGGGTGCTAAAAATACTCTGCTTTGGTGCATACTACTGCACATAATAGGGTGCTAAAAATACTCTGCTTTGGTGCATACTACTGCACATAATAGGGTGCTAAAAAATACTTTGCTTTGGTGCATACTACTGCACATAATAGGGTGCTAAAAATACTCTGCTTTGGTGCATACTACTGCACATAATAGGGTGCTAAAAATACTCTGCTTTGGTGCATACTACTGCACATAATAGGGTGCTAAAAATACTTTGCTTTGGTGCATACTACTGCACATAATAGGGTGCTAAAAATACTCTGCTTTGGTGCATACTACTGCACATAGTAGGGTGCTAAATGATACACTATTTTAGTGCATACTACTACACTTAGTAGAGTGCTAAATAATGCTCTGCTTTGGTGCATACTACTGCACTTAATAGGGTGCTAGATAATACTCTGCTTTGGTGCATACTACTGCACTTAGTAGGGTGCTAAATAATACTCTACTTTGGTGCATACTACTGCACTTAGTAGGGTGCTAAATAATACTCTACTTTGGTGCATACTACTGCACTTAGTAGGGTGCTAAATAATACTCTACTTTGGTGCATATTACTGTGCTTAATAGGGTGCTAAATAGCACTCCACTTTAGTGCATACTACTACACTTCGTAGGGTGCTAAATAATACTCTTCTTTGGTGCATACCATGTCACTAAATAGGGTATTTCAATTGTGTTGCATACTACTGCACTAAATTGATTACTAAAAAAAAAATACTCCTCTTGTGGTGGATACCAACGCACTATATAGTGAACTAAATAATATTCCAATTGTGATGCATACTATGGCACCAAATAAAGTACTAAACAATACTCCATTTGTGGCGCATACTACTGCACTAAAATTTGCACTAAATACTCCACTGGTGCAACTGCTGCATGGGGTACATAAACATACTCGTATTGCAAAATATTATACTAAATGAGGTATTAAACTATACTCCAATTCTGCACACACTATTATGCACATGAAGTACTAAATGACACTTGCATACTTCTATACTAAATAGAGTTCTAAACAATACTCCAGTTGTGGTGCTTACTACTGCCTAAAATAGTTAGTACTAATTAATACTCTACTTGTTGCATACTATTGTACTAAGTAGTATACTCAGTGATACTCCCTCTTTGGTACATGCTATTTAGTGAATGCACACAGACACTAACCTCGGTTTAACGTTGGAGATTCTGGCTGAACGAGTGAAGTCAGTGGATTGTGAGATGACACTTTCTCCAAATAAATTTTCTTCTTTTCTCAATCCCTCCTGCTCTTCTCTCATCTGTTTTTCCTTCTTTTTCTTTTCATCGATCTCCATATTCCTTCTTTTCTGCTCTTCTTCTTTTCTCTTTATCTCCAACTCTGCCTTCTTCCACTCTTTTTCTTCTGTGACTCGTTCTTCTTCTTTACGTTGTTTCTCCTTCTCTTCTGCTATTCTTCTCTCTTCTTCCTCCCTGGCTTTTTTCTCATCTGCTAACCTTCGCTCCATTTCAATTCTTTTCTCCTCTTTATGTTTTTCCTCCTCCTCCATCATTCGTTTTTTCTCTGCTCTTTTCTTCTCTTCCTTCATCCTTTCCTGCTCAGCAATCCTCATCTTCTCTTCTTCCTCAGCCTTCTTCCTGTCATTCTCCTCCTCTATCTTTCTCCTCAGCTCTTCTGCCTCCCTCGCTTCCTTTCTTTTTCTTTCCTCCTCCAACTTTCTCATCTGTTCTTCCTTCTCTCTCTTCATCCTAATTCTTTCTTCCTCCTCCAATTTTCTCCTCTGCTCCTCTTTCTCTATGCTTTGTCTCTCTCTTTCTTCCTCCTCTATCCTTCTCCTTTGTTCCTCCTTCTCTATCTCTATTCTTCTCCTTTCTTTTTCTTCCTCCTCCATCCTTCTCTTTTGTTCTTCCTTCTCTCTCTCCACCCTTATCCTCTCTTTTTCTTCCTCAACCATCCTTCTCTTTTGTTCTTCCTTCTCTCTTTCAATCCTTATCCTTTCTTTTTCTTCCTCCTCAATTCTTCTTCTTTGTTCCTCTTTCTCTATCTCTATTCTTCTCCTCTCTTTTTCTTCCTCCTCCATCCTTCTCTTTTGTTCTTCCTTCTCTCTTTCAATCCTTATCCTCTCTTTTTCTTCCTCAACCATGCTTCTCTTTTGTTCTTCTTTCTGTCTCCCCACCCTTATCCTCTCTTTTTCTTCCTCAAACATCCTTCTCTTTTGTTCTTCCTTCTCTCTTTCAATCCTTATCCTTTCTTTTTCTTCCTCCTCAATTCTTCTTCTTTGTTCCTCTTTCTCTATCTCTATTCTTCTCTCTTTTTCTTCCTCCTCCACCCTTCTCTTTTGTTCTTCCTTCTCTCTTTGAATCCTTATCCTCTCTTTTTCTTCCTCCTCCAGCCTTCTCTTTTGTTCTTCCTTCTCTCTTTCCATCCTTATCTTTTCTTTCTCCTCTGCCACCTTTCTTCTTTGTTCTTCCTCCTCTCTCTCCACCCTTATCCTCTCTTTTTCTTCCTCCTCTATTCTTCTCCTGTGCTCCTCTTTCTCTCTCCTTATCCTTTCTTTTTCTTCCTCCTCCTTTCTCCTCTGCTCTTCTTTCTCTTTTTTCATTCTCTCCTCTTCAGCTTCCCTCCTTCTCTCTTCCTCCAGTCGTTCCTGCTCTTCTTCCTCTTTCTCTCCCTCCTCCTCCTCCTCCTCCTCCATTTCCTGCACTTCTTCACTTTGGGTTGCTTCTCTGTAAACATGACTGCCATTTATGCAAATATCAATCTGTGATGGAGGATTCTGATTGGCCGAGCCAAGGGTGAAGTCACTATGATTGGATGCCTTGCTGTCTGTGCTACCATTCCGCTTGTGTGTTAAAAAGGTAAATTTCTTCTTTTTCTTCCCTTCATACAAAATTAAAAGAATATAAATAATAAAAACACCAACAGAGTATATATAAATAAATATCTCTATATATTTAGTACTGGTTAAAATTATTAAACGATAGAATCAGATATTTCTTACCTTCTGAAGATTCCACATTGAGGCCTGAGGATGTGCTCGAGCTGATGGATGAGTTTTTATCAGGAAGTGTCCCTAATGAGGACATGGATTGAGACATAGAGTTACGCTTCATGTTGGATTTAGGAACGAAAAGAGACTTTAGTTTGTTCTTCTTCTTTTTTGGCGACTCTCCCTCCGTCTCTCCGTCCATCTCTCCTTCACTGTCTGTCAGCACCTGGCTGACCGAAGGCAAAATGGCGGAGGCTGAGTCGCTCAGCCCGTCTTTCTTTTTGCCCCGCAGTTTGTCCTTGAACTTTCCAATGCGCGAGTGTGATTTGTCGGAGAGGTCAATCATGCTGACGCTCATGCTGCTCTTCAGGAACTGAATGTCCAGGAGAATCTCACCGCGCTCCTTATCGGCTTTCCCCGCCTTATTTAACAGCTTAAACCACCTGCAAGGAGACAAGCAGCAGCACATCACATTGTGATAACGTGTGAAATCAAATGTACATCATTTACCAATCTTACAAAAAATATCAGTTTTATTGTCTGAAATTTGCTTCTTTAGTTTTCTCTTCAGATACAGCAATATTTATGAAATTAGGCACAAAATCACCACCTCAACCAATCAGTTTTCTGAAAGCACAACACACTGTTACATGTCAGCCTGGGAACCTCTGTGCTTACCCATAAACCACCTCTTTGTTTCACCACACAAATACACAAATATGCTTCAACACAGAAGTGTAAACACAACCCAACACAACTCTGAACCTTTACAGTCTTAAATCAAGAGCTTTTTTCTTCTTCTTAATTTCCATATTTTTCCAAATCTGGAAATGAGTGCTTTTAAATTCCACACTTTACGAGACTTTCTATAAATGACAAGGTGTTTTTTTGGCTTATTTTTAGTTATGCAAAAGTCCCATGCATTAGTTTTACTGAATAACAGGCCAGAAAAGTGCAGATTTTTAGAGACCGTACGAACACAGGAAACACCACATCCTGCTGATATTGAGACACATTACACTGCTGTCAGCATTATCATGGTTTTTCACTACTACTATCCGTAGATTAGAACAGCAGAAATATAACCATACTACTGTGTGTATCACTATGGAGAAATAGCTCATCATGCATAACACCCCAGAGAACCTGCCAATGACGTAAAAGCCCAAACTGGAATGGGTGTGTGTTGTACACTCATAAGGGCGGCTTTATACTTGATGTAACTACACGTCTGTACCCTTGCGTTCTTTTGGCACAGTGGCTGTGTGCATCGTTAGAAATCAATGCTACGTGTGCACGTGGTGCAAAACATAAACAGTGGGGGCAGTATAACATGCTGTGATGAAGACAGAACAAATCTCAAATCGCATACTTTCCAGAGGAAACTATACAAATTAGTGAACTTAATTAGTTAATTAGGTATATTTAGTGCAATTTTTTTTTTTGTAATCAAACTTCTTTTTTCATATCAATATAACTGTCAAATTACTTAATCAGTCTTATCATAGACTGATTAATGCTCGTCATGAGCATTTATCTATACCCGAGAACAGAGGACGTCCATGTTATCATTATCATTTATTCCTTTAGTAGATGCTTTTATCCTCATTTCACTGATGATGAGAAAAACATGTTTTCCGTCACTCCCAAAACGCTTAAATAGAAAACTGAGGTAGAACATTCCGGACAATCCAGTATCACGTCCCGACACGCCAAGGTTTCAGGAGTGTTTCTGCCCAAATTATGCAACCTGGGAGTGCAAATTCAGCACAATCATCTAAAGGTCACGCTAAAATTAACACACACCCATATACACATTTATGAGCAGCATAACTCGTTAAGCTCTCTAGATTTGCTAACATTACTAACATTTCTCACTTTTGAAATGACATACTTTTCCCGTTCCCGTTTCACTGTAGTTACAGAATTATTCATAGTAGTTACTGAATAATATAGTTTTAGATGAATAACTGAATAATAATCTGGGTTTAACAGTCATCCAGTGTCAGGCTGATGACCAGGAGAGCCAGACAACTAGGGTGAAAATGGAGAAAACCATTTCTGACCAAGTCATTAGCACAAACCCTTAACCACTTAACAAAAAGTCTCCCAATTTGGTTGTTTGCCAATTCCCATGCACTAACTTGCTCATGCTACGTCACAGGAAAATGCTAACTGCCCTCTTCTACATACACAAGCTCACAGACATCCACAATTAGGTAGTGTTGATGGAGGAGTGAGTAATATGATCTCTCCCACCCAGAGAGCACAGCCTATTTTTTTTTTTTTTATTATTATTCTTAATGTTTTTACATCTAAATCAGCACCAACTACGGGTGGATTCTAGTTTCTCAGTTAGTGCTTCTCCTATTAGTGTTGCTATAGTTTAGTGTTGTATTGATGTATCTTTATGTCAGGCCTGGAAGAAAGCTAAGTCCATCATTATGAAGTCATTACACAGTTATGTTTGACACTGAATCAGTTCTTTGTCCCATCACTGTTTTTTTCGATAATGCTTCCTTCTACTAGAACATCTATGAGACTTTCAGATTTATGTGAAAATAAAAAAAAAATGCATTCCACAGTACAGAAAATACAGTAACTATGTATCAGTCTATCTATCTGTCTACATAGAGTGTACACAATCATGACCATTCAGGAAGTTTCTCCATCTCAACTGTTGACTTAGAGGACAGATAATGAACTAAATGTTATTTCCTGCTTCTGCCCTATTTTTGCATAATGTGATAGACAACTAATATGCCATACATTATGTGTACACTAAGTGTGTGTGTGTGTGTGTGTTTGCACTGTGTGTAGTTATGTACGTTGTGTGTATGATGTAGTTAGTTATGTGTGGCACCAAGGTCCTGGAGCCTTGAATTTTTATACCACTGTGTACAGGAAGATGGGTGGGATGGTAAAGATAACTGATAAGGACTTCAGGCTCTGAGTGTGTAGCAGTCAAGAGCCTTCTTTCTGCATCACTGTCTGAGTGGCTAGGAATTTCCACTAACACAAACCAAACCGAAGTCTTTAAGAGTAAAGGCATCATTACTACAAAATCAAGAACACTGAACACTGATGAAAGAAGGCAGCTGATTTTCTTATTATTTCTTAAAGAAGTAATCAAAAGTGATTCTGAAACTTGTTGGTCCAAAATTCAACCCTGTCCCATATGTGAGTTTTTGGATTTGTGCATCGACACAGTTTGCAGACCAAACTGCAACATCAGGAGTGACATGACTGTGTGTGGAGTAATTTGGATAATTAAGCAAGCTAAGAACATCTCTTTTTTTCCTTGAAATTGGTTACAGTTGTGTTGTAAGATTCTGAGCAAAATTTGTGTTTTAAGGTTGAGCACATATTGTGAAGCTTAACACATTAGAAATGTGCACTTGACTCCTCCAGTCCCACCACAGCGTCAAAGGAATGTTAAGGTTGCAATCCCTCATTTTGCCACACTCATCATACTGATACTACTGGACTGGCTTATACTACAGGTCTATGACAGCATTCAACACTACTCCTGGAGTACTATTGCATCTATATGTTCTGGGACCTTTTCCTTCCCTGTCCACTTGGTGGATCACCTCTCCCTTGGTGTTCCAGTACCTCCTATTTTACATGTGAAACACTATAAGTGGGATATCAAGAAATTTTTTTTTCTTTTTATACAAAGAGAAGAATTTTGGATTAATGGATTGGACACTTTTAACAGGGCCTTAAATCAATGTTTGAAATAAAGATTGAATATTCTGTGATAAAATTGCTTTTTATAAACTACTGCCCTACATAAGTTGTATGTATTATATAGATTATATTATATGGATATATTTCATAGTTTATTTTATATTATATAGATATATGATATAGGTTATATGTATTATACAGTTGAGCATCACTTTGCCCAAAGATCCTGGATTGAAACATCTCAAAGTTACAATGTTACATGTTACAATAAAGCACAAATGTTCAAACATGAATTAGTGTTTCTAAATAATTTTCTAAATATTCTAAATTTTCTAAATAACCTATAACCCCCCTCCCCCCCTCCCTTCTAGTGCTTGTGTTAATGGCAATAATGAGGTTTATAACAATGTGTGCTTCAAGATTTACTGGGGATTTCCACATGGCATCACATGGCAAACAAATGTGAAACATCTACCAGGATATCCATTTAAGGGAAACCTGAGCCTGACATCTACACACACACACAGACCAACTTCAACCAGCCTTCAAGAAGCAAGATCGGTTTTCATTTGAGGTCAAGAAATGGGAGTCGGCTGACATCCAGCTAACTGAGAACTTTATCAGAATAACAGTTAGAATAACATTCCTGTACTGTTCTATAAACATGTGATCTAATAATGGTGTTGCTCACACCTTCACAAATTTATGGAGACCTAACTTTATTTGTTTTAACCTTTCTATAAGTTAAATGTTGTGGCAAATGTAGGAACGCTTATAAATGCTCGTTAATGAAAATGTCCCACTAACCTAAAGTTGTATACTATTTACATTAATATAGAGTTACTCACACACATTACAAAGCCTAGTAATTAGTCATTCAGCTACTGGATTATTTTTAATGTACAGTTTTCACAGACTTTTCAAGAGCTCAGGTTCGTGTTTAAGCTTCCATTGGTGTTTAAGAGGTCCAGTGATTAAACAATGTTAACTAAAATCTATATTTGGTTTCGAATCAGCTTTAACTGTACTCATTAGTGATTTAATCAAGCCTGAGATTTTGAACATGACCCCTTGGCCAGTACATCCTTAGGCCAAACAGGAGAGTGTTAGCAGCGACACTATGACAGCCATCAACAAATCACTGGCAAACAAAATTAATGATTAATCAAATCCACCTAAAAATTTAAATTAAATTCCACTTTAACTACTTACTTGTGCTAATAAACAGAAGGTTGTGAGCTAAACAGAGGTCAGTAGACCTTTAAAAATTAAACCGAATCAGAGTGCAGTGCTGGCTTCTAAGTAAGCTGAAATCACTATTGGTTACGTGATTTCCCATCATTTGAGCTGATAAAGTAACAGCACATCCCTTAAGATGATCAAATAGATCCTAATAAGGAAAAGTGACCAAGGCTAGGTTAAAATCTACAAGAATTACTTGAACAGAACCATGCTTATGTGCAAATCTGTCTATGGCTATTGTATATAATATCACCCTAATGGCTTTATCTATTTCTCTGGAGGGTTGTCTGCAGTCTGAGGGAACTAACACAGCCAAAGCAATAGCAAAACACAGCTGAGCAGCCATCAAGGTCTAATGGGTCGGCTGGAGTGGGATAAGATCTTGAAACATATCCCTTTAGCATTCACTAGCTACAATGATGTTATTCAGCTCAAGGCTCAATGCTTAGGTCAGAGAACAGCAACATTTGTGAACTACTTTAAAAAATATGTCATCTAAAGGACTATAAAAAGACCAACATTTTTCCCTTGTCTCATTTTCCGGGCATTTATATGATGAACGATAATGACTTTCAGAAATCAGGACACAGGAAATCTCAGCCCTGGTTATGACCAAAAACAAATAATATGTTTATACTGGAAAGTGGTTATTAACTGTCTTTGCATGTCTTATAAACTGTACACGCACATGAGCTAAAGAGTCAAACTGCTTTGTAGGGATTGAACAAACCAGTTTACTCTATAAAGCGCTGATCTCCCTGCCATGGTGACTGCCATGTTTAGATCACAAGACCATAACAACTAAGCAGGTGTAAAATCACCATAAAAGAAGATGACGGAAAAGAGTCACCACTGGAATTGTACTTTCAGCCTTGAATAAGGATAAAGTGTGTTAGCTCAAGTATTTTCTGCTGGACCAATTAATTATTTAGGTGCTGTTACAGGAAAATAATCAGTGAAGTGGTGGTGAGATGTAGTCTGATGTGAAGCTGATAGCAGCTATAAACAATCGTTCCCTCATCAGCCTCTCTTTTTCTTGCTCTCGAAGTAAAAAAATTGTCATGTTACTGAGAAACCATAAAGTGCCAAGTGCTCTGGTATGAAGACTTTTCTGTGGCAGAAAACCTACTCACTGACACTGGAGACTCCTTCCATAAATACTAAACAAACATCTCCTTACACCTCGAAACCTCCACCACATCAACAATTGCATGTTTTCTTCGTTAAATAACAACACGTTATAATAACCTTGATAAGGTGTTGCGTACAAAGTATGAGAACAAAATGGGTAAAATGACTTCCTAATTTGAGTGTTAACACACTCACACATACAGTACTATGCAACACAACTGAGCTGAACAATGGTTTGTATGGTTATGCAGTACTGTTGAGATAAAATGCGCTCCATGTTCTGTAGAAGGACAGATAAATATTTTTACTGCTGTAACTAAAATGTGCCATAAATATCATCTAAATGGTGTCTAACAGCAGCCTGGTCAGCTGACTTTCCAGCAGTTTCACTGAAACAATATCAGACAGAAATGTGTGTGATAAAACACTACTAAAAATCTGGGAACTGTCCAAGAGGGTGTGGCCTAGTTTTCTACTGACCACGCTTGACTGACTGCCATCTGTCTGAGACTACCACCCAGCTACAATATGCCAGCCAAGCAGAAATAAACACAACAGCACAAACTTGTTCAGCCCTGCATGTACACACCAATCCAATTACAGACGCTTGCTAGGCAAGCCTTCTTCCTAGTGTTTCACTTTTTAAACACAGCTATTCAGATTGCTATAATTGTTACCATTGTCTAAAATCAATGCATAGTTTGCATTTCTAGATAATTATAGTATCTGTGATGTCATTTCTTCAGACGACGAGTGTCACACAGGTTGCCGCAGCGTTACTGTAGCAGACGGCGATCTCTGTGGATCATCTTGTGGAAGTCGGTGATCGATTGACAAGATTTGCTTAAAGCTAAGATGTAGGTTTACCATGGATTAAACAGGGCAGACTAATACTGCAGGCTAGTCAACTGTAATTTGTTAGCAATAGTTGGTTTAGTCCAAGTTTCATGTCTTGTATTTCATCCAAGTTTCTCGACTGCATTTTCTTAACAAGAGTGAGAGTGACATTTTGTCGTAATGCTACTTTTTAAAAGAAAGGAGAGGAACGTGAACGGTCTGTGGACAGTGAACAGTCAGTTCCTTTCTCGTAACAGCCTTGAATAATGCCTGTAACTATAGTGACAATATCACTTTGCGAGATTTAAATGTTGTCGTTAACCTCCCTGATTTGTAGTTGTCGTCCGTAACATTCCTGGATTCTTAATTATTTTTCTTCATTCTGATAGCTGCATCTCTCACCTGTTCCTAAACCTTCAGCAAAGCTTTTCCACTATTAGTATACTGTATTAAATTACTGTATTATCACAAGGGTTCAGAAATGTAAAAACGCAGCGATAAATTTCTATTGCAGATTTTGATGTTTATGTTAATGAAATTACAATACAACCTTTGACATTATAACTAAGAATAGTTCTGGTAAGAGGAAGCATGACTGTGTAGAGTGTGTTTAAATTATTCATTCATTCATTCATCTTCAGTAACTGCTTTATCCTGGTCAGGGTCCTGATGGATCCAGAGACTTTTCTGGCTCAAGGCAGGAATACACCCTGATGATAGTCCATCACAGGGCACCGTATACACACACACACACACACACACACACACACACACACACACACACATTCACACCTATGGGCAATTAAGCATTGTCAATGCACCTACTGGCATGTTTTTGGCAGGTGGGAGGAAACCACAGAACCCAGAGGAAACCCACACAGACACGCGGAGAGCATGCACTGGAACTCAGCACAGAGCTGAGCTCAGGATCGAGCTGGGGACCCTGCAGCTGTGAGGCGGCAGTACTACAATCCTAGTAACTGAAGTGTTTAAAATAAAACATTTTCCATACTGATTTACTGGAATATGTACAAAAATCAACTGATCAAGCATATTTAGTATAAGCCTTTAATTTTATAATGGGTCAGACGCCACGAGCTGTAAAATTTCCCCCAACTGTAAAGAAACCTGAGACAATGAGTCATCACTTCCAAAAATCCTAAATATCGCGGTACATATCGAGCATGCTGAACATAAATACCTTCATATATCGCGCCACCCTTAATGCTTAAGCACCAAAATTATTTCCGGCTAGTAAAAGAGCTCTTACTGCGGGTTCTCGCGCGCGCTGTTCTGCCGGAGCTCGTGCACATTGATGACAGTCAGTCCGAGCAACTTGTCCGCTCCAAGCGGGACGCGGTGCAGCACGCGCACCTGCAGGGGGACGCCGTCCTGCTCGGCGCGCGCGCTCTCCGCCGGCAGCGTGAAGATGAAGGCGGCATCGTCCCCGCCCCACACCGGCTCCGTGCGCTTCTCCGCCACCGGCGTGCGGAACGTCTCGCGGCCCGCCTGCAGCGCCGTGTACGCATCGTTGGTGCCGTCCTTCCCTTTGATCCGGAGGCCTCGCGCTCGCAGCACCGACACCCGCGCGCTCACCGGGAAAAACTGCAGACTCTGATCCGCCAAAGACATAACCGAGGTCTCGCGCTCTAGCTGTTAGATTAACATTGATTCTGAACGGAGAAGCGAAGTTAAAGTATCCTGCACTGTGAGTGACGCCGAACCTCCGCGCGCTCCAGTAAAGTTTTATCAAAGACTGGTGGGCGTGGCTAAGGGGGAGGTGACGCATGGCCATTGGATAGCCCGGTTTACCCTAAAGCAAAACGTTATTTAATCCTTTTTTTTTTTACTTCTTTTTTTAATAATAAATGTCATACATTTTGAGCATAAAGAAGCAGCTCATGCAAAGGTAGAAAATATCAAAACGTTAAAATAATACATAGCCATACAAATAACTATGACGGAACATAAAAGAAAAATAAATTAAAAATAAATTTAGTAAATTTAAGACAACGAGTCAACAAAAATCGCACTTATTCGCCGTGTAGCTCGGTTTATCACAAAATGGTATTTTCAAAATGAAAAAAGTTGCACGTTAGCGTTTCTGGATTCCTGCGTCATCCAGCGTGCTGTGCACGTGACATTTCTCACCCCAAAAACAAACAGCACGAGACAGACGACTAACTTAACCCTGTAACATC
>CM040991.1:17936274-17967485 GCA_022985145.1 Pangasius djambal
TGTGTGTAATGATTCATTCAGATGGTGCTTAAGCTTATGTTCCATCAGAAGCCTGAACAATAACATTTAGTAGACAGATGTGTTAATCCAACATATTCATTTAATGAGAAACAGCAGACAATTCTGACAGGATTAAACAGAATTCCAGATATTTTCAGTCTCATACCTTATCACCTAACATTTTCATGATTTTTTCCCCTTTTATTTCATATTACACAGAATAACGGAATTGCTTTTGCCCAGATGAGATCAGACGAAAACCTTATCTTATGGTGTCTTTGGAACAGTGCAGGCTTCATCTCGTACAATGTTCTCAAGTGACCACTATAATATTGTGCGTGTTTAATAAGCATATTATATTGTATATCTAATTATGAGCACATATCTAATAATGATGCACACCATTCTTTTGCTTTTCTAAATCTGTATGTGTCAACATTTAAGTGACTGAACACCTAAATGAGAAAGCACACACTTTGCCTGAGTGTCCAAAGTCAGATTGAGAGATCATAATCCAAACACTGAGTTTCTTTTCTTTTTAAAAGAAAAATGGCAAGACTTTTAGACTTTTCAGACAACATGCATTCAGAAGGCAAATGTGTCCCCACTGTAACGGAATACACACACACACACAAAAAGAAAAATAAATAAATAGAAAAAAAAATATATGTTTGATGTAGCTCAGTCCCGAGGAAAGTGAAAGAATGCCAGTGGACTCGTGCAAAAGTGTGCAAAGTAACATTTCTAAAATTTGTCAGCAAGCAACGTCGTCCTTCAGTTCAAATCTAATTCGATTTGTACAACTCAGATCAGATTCTTCTGTTTCAGTTCAGCTCAGAGTCACTCCATTTGAATCCAGTTAATTCAATTCAGTTTGAACAGGGTAATTCAATTCAGAGTCCTTTAGTTCAGCTTGAATCAGTTTCATATTCATTTGTTTCATTTTGGTTCTTCAATTTCAAAATGGCTTCAATTTGGATCTGATCTAATCAGATCTGTTTTAGTTCAGTTTGGATCTGCTTAGCTGAATTTAGTTTTATTTAGTTCTATACATAGTTGAGATTTTTTTGGTTCAGTTCTGACCTGTCTTCGTTGGTTCAATTTGATTCTGTTCGGTTCAAATTTAACATGCTCCGTTCCACTTAAAGCAGTTCATCTCAGTACAATTCAGATTGAATTTTTTCATTTCAGGATCCATCTGACTCCGGTCAGTTCTGAACTGCTTCAATCAGCTAAGGTCTTTTTCAGTCCAGTTTAGTTCCATCCGAATGAGATCTGTTCAGTTCAGACCTGTTTAATTCAATTCAATTCAGTTCAGCGTTAATCTTGCAGAGAAGTTCAGCAAGGCGTCGATCTTGGCCCGGTTTTGGTCTGTGCCGTGGTTCAGAAACATCCTGCGCTCTGGGCACAGTCAGTAGGTCTGCTTGCAATCTGCAATCACAGATAATAATAATTATAATGCATGTTAGTATCTGCTCATGTTACCATCATGTCATCACATTAGCACCACTATGGCTCTGGTGGGAGGTGCGTGTTATTCTCAGAGTTTGATTAGTTTGGTCTGAATTACCAGGCAGCCTGTCGGTGATCAGGAGCGACTTCGATCCTCACCATTTCCCACTAACACCTTACTATAGAGTTTCTGCTGCTCCTCCTTAAACACCTCCTTCACCTTCTCCCGTTTTAACCCACCATCCCTGCAATAAACAGGTTAGATTTAAGTGGAATCACTGGGGACAGTAACACACACAAGTATACTAACTACTGACAGCCATTTTGAGTAATTTTGTTTTTAATGAATTTTTGATTACTTAAAACACAATAAAACAATGAGTACTGATTATTCAGTGTTTAAAAATCTGTTTTCTATTTATTTTCCTTTTCACTAGTAATAACTATTAATCACCACCCTGTGTTAAGAGTCCACAGTAGAGTACAAGCATTAGCGTGTTAATAAAAACTCCCTGTGTGGGAGTGTGTTACCATAACAGATCGGCTAAACCTCCTTTCCTGGCGATGGCAGCCTTCACCCGGTTAGCAAACTGCACAGCATCCTCACCCTCCTACACACACACACACACACACACACACACAAAAACACACACAGTGCCAATATAATCATTTTCAATAAATAGCTCTTTGACTGTGAACTTAGACTTATAATATCACAACCATATTTATACCTACCTTACAAAATGCCATTACATCATACGTATACACCAAGTCATAGTCGATTTCCTATTTTCTGTGTTTTTATGATAGGCGTGCTATTCCAGCAGTTACCACAAAAACTTTAGCTTGGCACCAATATAACATCCCACAACTGTGCCAGTACCAAGTTTGCATTAAAAACAAAAACAAACAGTTCTGGGGAAATTGTATTCAAAACAACAGCTAAAACTAGTAACAGTGCTTCAGAAAATAAAGACATGAATTAATTTTCATTTGCCTTTTTTGTGCAGAAATGGAAAATGCTGGCTGGTAGGAAGAAAGTAAGTGTGCTGTGGAAGCATTGTGAGCTTAACGTTATCTTACACAAAAAGTCCTTCCCGACTTCTAATAATACCGCACTGTAGTGCCGATTATCAAGAACAAAAACTCCACCAAGCGGAAAATGTGACTGTACAGCAGGGCCAGCATTGGGCTTATCAGCAATTTATCAGTAAAGAACAAGAAAGGCGTGCTAGCATTAGAAGCAGTGAGACTTAACTGATCACAAAACATCAAGTAAACTTTGGTACCCTACCCACGGCATCAAACCGAACCAGTGAATATAGAAAAGGAGAAGTGTGTTTATTTATACATAAGAGCAAATACCAAAATGCATTTCTCAGTGCTAGAGATAAAGAGAGTTGACGGAGTGCAGAGATAAGAGACGTGGGAGATTGAGGACACGTACGTTCTTAGCGAAGCCCGTATGATTTCTCTTTACTGCTACAATAAAGAAACTGCGTTCTGCATGAATACAACTCATGCCATCAATACGAAACAAAAATATTAAACCGACTCATGACCAAAAATCAGAAAATAGATGCGGTTGTAATTGTTAATAAAACATACTAACTTTAGTTTATGGCCTTTAAAGAGTCACAAAAATGCTGATGCGACCCGGGCTGAAATTGAGTGTGACACTCTGCCATACAGTGAGTGAGGATGTGATGGTTATACACCACCGTGTAACAACTTCTTCATAAAGATGGCTAAACACAGGAAGCAAGAGCAGGGCTGGTGTAATAATAATAATAATAAAAAAAACTAGCAACACTAATAAAAAAAAAAAAAATAAAAAAAAAAAAATGCTGAATGATGAAGTCCTGATTCAGAAGCCCATATTACAGAAAATAAAAGCTGATACACTGGGACTTCAGGAATACAGATTTTTCTCTCCAAGCAGACAGGATACAAGCAGAGTGTCTTATACTTTTAACACAATTAATAGTCCAGAGGATATAGTAATTCGGAGATCCAAAACCTGTGTGTGTGTGGCATATGTAGATGTTAAAACTCACCTCTCGGTTCATGGGCGGTAGATACCACACACTGCAGACGATGGCCCAGCTGCTCATCATGTGGAGGAGATAATTCACCATCCCGAACTTACTGCTATTCCAAAAAGCATCTCCAAACCTTGGGTCATACTGTCAAAATAATAAAACAAAAAACACACACACACAGTTAAGTTCACCTACTGCACAATTTAAAGTCACTGGGGATTGTAAATGTTAAAGATGTCCTGACAAAACCGATGAACGATGAACAAGAGAGTTAAAGATGAAAGGCTCTGTTATGTAGTTCTGCTGTACACCTCCATATAACCTCCAATATACATTGGGTAGTTCACTATGTAGGGCAGAACTACATATCCAATAGAGAGCTTTTTGGGATTAAGCTTGTTATATTGGTGTACTATACAGGGTATGTAATAAAAGATTCTGTAGGCTGGGTAGTGGATTATTGGAGGGACTCAGATGAGTACTTCGCATACAAGTGCGCGTACACAAATTTTATATATATAGGATTCATCTCCCCATATACCAGTGCAATACAGACAGCATGAAATTGAAACTAAACTTCTACAACCAATGTTCTCCACTTCGCATCCAATTTGAAATACAGCTGCCTTTTTTTTTTTTTTTTTTTTTTTTTTTTTTTTTTTTTTTTTTTTTTTTTTTTTTTTTTTTTTTTTTTTTTTTTTTTTTTTTTTTTTTTTAAATACACGTACATTACATGGCGGTATGTAAGTGGTTTGAGTACACAGTGTTAATGTTTAATGTTATAAAGAAGAAAAACTGTTACCTTTATAGCCACTGGATAGACGGTGCATCCAATTTCAAAGCTTCCCTTCTTAAACATCATTACTGAGGTGTTATTAATACAGGTGCCTGGAAAAAAACATATTGATCCTGAATAACTTTATATGTTCCAGCTGGAAATGAATGAATGAAAAAAATAATAGCAGCAATAGTTTAATGGCGCCTGATTAATTCTTACCCTCTGGGAAAATGAGGATAGGCAGCTTGGTTTTGTCTGCAACATGATCACTGAGCCTGCACACATAAACATTCAAAAAATATCCTTATAGCCCTTAAAATGAAACATGAAAACATCACCTTCATTTGGTTACAAATTTGTTAAAGGGCTTGTGAATGTTGCAGCATGTCGCCATGAGTGCGTCCTGTTTATTAGGTCACGACCAAATAGCTCAGCTGTTTTTAAGGTTATTGATTATGTGTCTTTACCGTTTGGCCACTAGGTGCCGATCTTTAACCTCTGATCTCTCAAACCAGATGTGTGGACAGGCTTTAACCATCGCTCTCTGAATCATGCCCATAAGGCCACCGTGGACCTGCCCGACCTAACACACACACACACACACACACACAGCACTTATTTTCAATATTTTGAATATCATGTCTGAAATACCCTGAGCATGAGAAACACACAGTGAAACAGTTACCATGGCGTAGCAGCCGTCACTGGCCAGGATGATGACATCGATGGGTGATGTGTGATTGGCCACACAAATGCCTCCATTCCTGGGTTTGTTTTCACTGCGGAAAGGAAAATGGCAGATGTTGGGTGGAACTGGAAATGTAACTTAATCATCTTTTTAATACCACATGAAATGTTCTTTCGTAAAGCTCGTAAAAATTTATATTCCAATAAAACAAAACACAATTTATAACACTACCTTTAGTGTATGGGCTATGTGCATCTCACCAGCAAAAACAAATTGTACTTTATCACTGTATTTCTGTGATGGACTGTAAGTCAGCCACATATTTACGGGAAAGACTATTCTTAGCTTTCTGGAATGTTCAACTTCAAAAATGGCCGTGCATCAAATTTCCAGAGTCCCAATGCTTTATTTCATTTCGTGACAATCTAGTATACCAAGAGGTCTCTGCATTAAAGTGACTCTGGCCAATGAGAACAAACACAAACATTGTCATGGTGTTATAAACTCCATTAATGAATAATTATGATGAATATTAAATGTAGGCACAGGGCTACCTGTCGTGGTATGTGATGATGGCGGTGAGAGCACGAACGCAGATCCTGTAGCACATCAGATGAGCTTTTTCACTCAGGAAATTCTTCATCCTGTCAAAAACAACAAAATCACTTCTCACTGAGCATCATACACTCGGCACATTCATAAACTCTGCCTCACATTGTGCTCCACATTCCTACATTATACAGTATACACTTTCTATAGTGTAGTGACTGGCTACGTGGGCCACTTGTAGAAACGTATAGAAACACTTAAAAGCAACACCAATGAAATTATTGATAAGTGCAACAAAAACATGGTTTGAAACAGCATTATCTTTTATTTTGATCATGTTTGGGCTTAGATAAATGTAATATTCCTTTAGCGTTGAATTGACATTATACTGAAGTCCTGTGAGGTGACATTAGAATGAATGGCATAAATATTGTGAAAGATGTTCTCATTAGCCAGCTATTAGTTTACTAATGTTAATTACACCCCAGTCAAGTATTCTACTTTCTATATTAGATTTGCCCAGGATCTTGAAAAACATAGGTCACCAATGAAGAAAATGGACTTACTCGCCGTTTGGGAGCAGGCCGATGAGGGACGTGAGAACCACAAGGAGTCCGACACCGGTAAAAGCCAGAGTGACCCTGCATTCATTCACACAGACAATATTTAGTTTTCATTCTGCCAAAGGCGCATTGTGTCTTATTAATGCTGGTCAAAGGAACCTTACCAAAGGGCACTATTTATCCAGCCTAACCCTCCTCATCAAACGCAGTGCCCTATTTCTCCACCCTAACCCACAGCAACATCAAATAAGCCATAGCAGGTGTAGCTTTCCCAGGAGCGTGCAGGGGACCTTTTACTACATAAAGTGCATGAATCATTATTTCATACTCTATGTAGTGCATCTGAATCCCAAACAGCTTCCTACTGGACATACGCTTGAGGCCAAAAGTTAACATACACCTACGCTAAAGATATTTAATCTCAGTTTTTCACAACTCCACACATTTCATGTCACCATGCATTTCTTTTGGCAAGTCAATTAGGACATCTACTTTGTTCACAACAGAGAAAAATGTAAAACAATCAATTACAGACAGATTTATTTCAGCTTTAACTCACTATATCAGAATTCCAGTGGATCAGATTTTAAATACACCAAGCGGTCTCCTTAACCAGCCGGGAAGATTCCAGAAATTGATGTAATTTCAATTATAATATGTCATATAATATGTCATAACTAGCAGTTAATTGGGGCTATAAAAGAGTCTACCTTTAAAAACAGTGCCTTTTTACCTTTTTACCGCTTGGGGAAGATCCTAGCAACTCAGCCAAGACCCCACAAAAATTGTGGACATCCACAAGTCCACGTTCTCTTTTGGAGCACTTTATAAACAACTGAAGGTACAATGAGCATCTGTAGCAACAACTGCAAATATAAAACTCTTGGGACTGCACAGACAATGCATTGTTCTGGACAGAAGCACAAATTAACTACCAGGGATGAACAAACTTTCATCTGAAAGGTTCAACTGAACCCTAAGACAGTAACAAAAGAACTGATGAAAGAGTTGGAGACATCAGGTACCAAATACGTGCATCCACCACGTGCATAAGAGATTCCTACATCGCCATAGCCTGAAAGGCTGTCATGCAAGGAAGACGCCCTTACTCCAAGACAGGCCAAAAAAACAAAACAAAACAAAAAAAAAAAACCCAGACAGGTGATCACCAGCCTTTTTTGGAAGAGTGCCCTCTGGTCAGATGTAAGAAAAATATAACCGGCTGGCCATAATGCTCAGCGCTATGTACGGAGGACAAAGGGTGACATTTTTAATCTGAATCTGAAGTTTTTAATCTGAAGTCATGGGGATGTTTTGTCAGAAAGCTGACTGATGCACTTCAGAAAACAGATGGTATCACCTCAAGAATCAGACGAAGTTAAAAGTTGGTTGCAACTGGGTCTTCCAGCAGATACTAAGCATGCCTCCAAAACTGTAACAAAATAGCTAACAGAGAACAAAGCAAAAGTATTGGAATGGCCATCACATGCCCTGACCTGTATATCATTGAAAATTTGTGGACTGAGATATATATATATATATATATATATATATATATATATATATATATATATATATATATATATATATATATATATATATATATATAAGTAAATAAGTGTATGATCAAGGGGGGTGGGCAAAAAGTCCAGCAAACTATTGAGAGACGCTTGTGGGAGGCTACCCCAAGCATTTAATTCAGATTCAAGCAATTAAAAGGCAATGCCACCAAATACTTACAAAGTGTATGTAAACTTCTGACCCACTGAAAATCTGATATAGTAAATAAAAGCTGAAATAAATTGCTCTTAGCTTTTATTTTGAAATTACCTCTTACGGAAGTAAACTAGGTACCCTTACTGACTCAACACAGAAAATGTATGGTAACAGGCAATGCGTGGAGATGTTTTTAAATAAATAAATAAATAATAAATAAAATCACCTTTAGCCTAAATATATGTAAACTTTTAACTTCTATAGACACTATACAGGGTGTGGGATACGTTACTTCATTCGTTATTTACAATTTTTTCACAAGTATAGCCGGATTGTATTTCACACCTATCCCTCTAACCCGAGCACCCAAGGCTACTAGATGCCATGGGAACATTACCATCTAAAAGATAAATATCAACAACCTAACAAGTGGACAATTTATCCATCCTAACCCTATCTATGAAACATACCGCACTACCTATCTACCCTAACTCTAAATATCAAACACTGTGCACTACATCTCCACCCTATCCCTAGCGCTGCACCCTACCTGAGAGGCAGCAAGATGCAGTAGCGGATGAGCATGCCGAGCCCCCACAGCGCCGTCAGCCGTGTGCTGATGTTGTGGAAGTTGTAGTTATAGTTGCTGCGTGTCAGCAGGTTCCACGACTCTAGCTCCTCAGCTGTGAAGCGCTTCGTCACCTCATCATCCACAATGCTCTCCACTCCGCGTCGGCAGAAAAAGAAGATGTCCGACATGTCGAACTCGGCCTCGGCTCCGCCTACACGCCTCACTTCCTGTATTTCTTGCTCCAGAGATGCCAGTTCCTTCGCTATGATCCCTGAGCAGGGGGAAAAGTCACATGACTTTATTAACTTAACTACGTTATGCTGCATCCGGGTGGAATTCTGAATTCTGATTGGTCAACAGAAACATTGCAAGGTGTGTTGTTTCTCTAAGCCTGTGCCATAGAACAGATATTTGCTGACTCTGACATTATGATGACTCAGTATGATGACAGATTTATATGAGCGCTTCTATTTTGGTTGAGTGGAAATACAGATCACAGAGCTCCACGTCAGATTGTGTTACTGATCGTCCTCAGATGGTGAAACTGGTCATTCTGTGCTTTAATCTTGGATCATAACCTATTGCAATGCACTTTATTTGTGTTGTGTTACCACTTGAGCACAGAACTTACACCCAGCTGAAGTTTAACAGGTGTGACTGGTTCCAGTTACTTACTTATAATGCAGAGGTAGTGATAATTGTCTCACCATTGCTGTACGGTTTGTAGAGCTGCTGGTTCTTCTCTTTCGCTCCTCTCTCCATCCTCAGCGTGGCCCACTGAAACAAAAACAACAGTAAAGAAAAGAGTGAAAAGACTAAACAGCTGTGTGTTCTGCTGAAGATTATAAAGAGGAGTTTGACTTCATTGAAAAAATTCCAAACACTGGAGCTCATTTTTCAAACTGGATCCTTTACACAAGAAATGTGATATTCACGAATATCCAGTTAGTTCAGGAAAAAACATCTGCATCATATGACAGCTTTAAATTTACATACAAGGAGACTCACTAAGACTTGACTGATAAGTTTCAAATTGTATAATTAGCATGACTTTTGCAAGTGCAATTTGGTCTTTCACTGTTTATTCATCATTTTGTCATTTTCAGTTCTCTGTGAGCTTTGCATTTTATGGAGTTTTGTGGGTGCCGCTAAATACATTTTTTTAAAATAACAAAACTTAACCAAATAACTGAAAAAGGAGCGACATTAAAGCAGGACACACACACACACCCCTAATCCAAGCACTAAGCTAGCCCTCAGGTACCAGAGCACACGCATTCATCCCTCTTCCTGTCTCTCTCACTCTCTCACTCAAGTTCAAGTTCAAGTTGAGGTTATTGTCATTTCAGCCATATACAAGTACACAGTGAAACAAAACAACATTTCTCCAGGACCAAGGTGCTACATAAGACGACACAGAACAACACAGAACTACAAACATGTGCAGACAGCACAAGACAGTACAATGACTACAGCGCCGACCAGTACGCAGTTCTGTTTAAAAGTGAACCTAGTGACGATAGTGCAAATATTACAAAGGTACGATACAAGTGGCTGAAATAGTGTAAACATAAGAGTAAACATAAGAGTGCCAGCCTATGTACAGTATAATATAATGAGTATAATTCCTCGGAAGCAAAGGCTTCATGGCATCCCACACATCCGTTTGGGAGAAGTACGTGGCTAGAGTTTTTGGGCAGCGTTTATGTCCCATTCAGAAAAAGCATCATAAGGTCAGCTTATCTTGAACTAATCTTGACCAATCCCACAATTCTGTTCACAAGACAAAACCGTGGCTATGACTAAAGAACAATACTTTAGCTATGAACTTTTTTCCCCCTAAACAGAATTCTGTGATAACAGATTACGGAATTATCACGTTGAAGATATTTTGTGATCATGACACCCACCTCAAATATTTTCAGGAGTGAATTCATGTAGAGCCGCCGTATGCCAAAGGACACGCCGAACACCGCAGGCACGATGATGAAGACCAGCAGGAGTGTGAACCACACGGTGAAGGAGATGCCCAGGAGCATGCAGATCAGCCCGTCGAAAGGGAAAAGATACGACTCCATCGCTGTAGACACCCGGGCCAGCGAGCATTCGCACACAGGGACTGCAGATTGTACTGCGTTTAGAGCCTCAGTTTTTGAAGCCTGCGCTGAAACAAGGCCTTCATGGGCACACCTCCTACCTCAGCTCTGCTTCTTGAGGACACCAGGAGGCAAACTCCAAGCTAAAAAGTTCAACATTTAGTTCTCGGTGTTTTCGTTTTATTCCATAGCTCTCCAGAACTGTTTCAGTCTTTTTTCTGAACCGGAAGTCCACCACATCCAAGTTTATGCGAAGCAAGAATGAAAAAGATCAAACACAACATGTTAAAAATGACACAGAGACAGCTCAGTTCATTGTTTAAACAATAATCATAGAAAATTTTAAACTAAGGAAGTAACTAAAAGTTGATCTATGCATAAAAAAAAAATCACCCTGAATGTTTTATATGCAAATCATTCTTATTTTTCTTGTTGACTTTTTTTTAGGTTGATGATCTTTCACAGACATGTTGGATTATTTTCACTTCAGTTAACCGTTTCCTATCTGCTGATAGTGGTGCAGTGGGATTTAGCCCTCATTTAATCTCTACCTAAAGAGAGCGATGCAGCAGGGCTTTAGTCGGTTAGTCTGTCCACTGCTCATAACTCTACACTTGCATCTTCTCTCCACAACGTCTAGGCTGAATTTCTAATGAATATGACCCTGAACACCTCTGGAAAATGTTACATGAGAAAATAAATCCTTGCACTAATCCTAATCGCAAAACATATGTCTGAGATTCCCGAAATTTTTTTCTTCTGTTAAACAACATTGTAACTGCTCCAGCAATGTCGCCCTATGACGTCAGCACGGCACACAACCACTATCTTCTCGTAGGAACAATTTAAAATACACCATCAACCAACAAAATAGCACAACAATCAATAAACACATGACAAATATTTCAGTATAAACAGGTTTAATGCGTCTCAGAGGAGTTTTCATTTAAATGCACTGAGGCTTATAATGCTACTTCAACCATCTGGCTAGTTACAGCCTAACCTAGGATACTACTGACTAGTTAGCAACTACTAGTCTATTTGAGCATTAACTTGATAGTGAACATAATGCAAATAAAATCGGGCAGCACAACTGAAAGACAAAACAGTAACTTACAGATTTTATAACTCGACTACATTTCTGTCAGTAACATCCGGTAACAGCATCAACACAACACCTGTCACCGGCCCGTCTGTACTGCCCATGCGCATGCGCATGCGCATGCGCATGCGCAAGACTAATACTGCGCATGCGCGCTGTAAACCGCGCTAGGTTAGCTCACTGCCACGGCTGGTAACGTTACGCACATAGAAAGTGAATTTAGCGAACTATATCAGATTATATGTGGTAATTATGTTTATCTGAAATGTCGAAGAAAAGTCAGACAAGAGAAAGTAATTTATATTAATACTGTATACCACTTAAATTTGTAAAAATCTCACAAACCGGCTCTATCTGTCTGTACAATAGCACTAACACATTGGATGCGCGCGCGCACACACACACACACACACACAACGTAACCAATCTAAACTAACTGTAAAACGTTACGAGACGAAAACGTCACATAGTAAATTATAAATAACCTGACACGCAATAAAACACATTCAAATAAATGAAACCGGGTTATAAAATGCCAGCTGGTGATTGGCTGGTTTTAACAAGCAGTTAATAGTCCGCTAAACCTATAAAAAGCTCGCTAGCTGAGGATGTTAATAAAGCAAGCTGGGAAATGTCTTAACTCCATAATCATCCAGCATTTACAGACTCACCCGTGTTGAGCACATATGAGCAATGCGGCTCTTCTGCTGAACAGATCTCACATTTAGAAATCGTACGCTGAGCTACTTTAAGAGCAAACGCGTTTGTCTGCGAGGTACAGATAAAGCGAACCGGTAAGGGAATACAGCAACAATAGCGCGATAGGAAACCGGAAACCGGAAGTGGACTTTAAAAAAAATAAGAGACGCAGGCGGAAACGCTGTACAATTTTATTGTTCCGTCTAGCTCTAGTTCTGTGCTAAAGCAAAGATAAAGTATTGTAAAAGTTCAGATTCATTGCTTATATTATATCTGCTCTTGTTTGTGCTTTTAATTAAACTGGATACATAATTAACTATTTTAATTTCTGCAAATAAAAAGTCAGCTTTCAGTCCAAGTAGACTGTAAAGCTATCTCTGTCCAGCAGGTGGCGCTCTAGACCATCTTTTTTTTTTAAATAGAATTTTTGCAGTTAAAATATATGGATAAATATAAACAGATATTCAAGATATATTTTGAGAGCTTTGCAGTTTTTATTTTTATTTTTTTTATTTTTTATTAAATATATATGCACTATTCATAGTGAAGCCCAGCACCAATAAGCTGCCAATGTTGCACAGTTGTGCAGCCCATAGCATTGCTACAGGGTCCCAGGTTCAATCCTGAGCTTGTGTTACTGCCTGTGTTGAGTTTTGCATGTTCTCCCTGGGTTCTTCTAGGTTCCTCTGGGTTCCTCGGGTTTCCTCCCACCTCCCAAAATATGCCAGTGGGTGGGTTGGTTAAGATAAATTACCCCTAGGTGTGAATGAGTGTGTGAATATGTGAGTGCACAGTGCCCTGTAATGGACTGGAATCTCATCCAGGTTATATTCCTGCTTCTCACCCAGTGTTCCCCGGATAATGTCAGGATCCACTGCGACCCTGACCAGGATAAAGTACTTTTTGATGATGAGTGTTTCACCCTTGGGTATATGTATAACATACACTATATGGCCAAAGGTTTGTGGACACCTCACCATCACACCCATATGTGTTCCTTCCTTAAACTGTTGCCACAAAGTTGGAAGGACACAATTGCATAGGATGTTTTTGTGTGCTGTAGCTTTCCAATTTCCCATCACTGGAACTAAGGGACCCAAACTTGTTCCAGCTTGACAATGCCCCCGTGCACAAAGCGAGCTCCATGAAGACGTGGTTTGTCAAGGTTGGAGTGGAAGAACCCGAATGTCCTGCACAGAGCCCTGACCTCAACCCCACTGAACACCTTTGGGATGAAGTGGAACACTGACTGCACACCAGGCCTCCTCACCTGACACTAGTACCTGACCTCACTAATGCTCTTGTGGCTGAATGAGCACAAATCCCCACAGCCATGCTCTATAATCTAGTGGAAAGCCTTTCCAGAAGATTGGAGGCTGCTATAGCAACAAAGAGACCATGGAGAAGAGACCAACTCCATATTAATGCCCATGGTTTTGGAAAGGGATGTTCAACAAACACATCTGATTGTGATGATCATGTGTCCACATTTGCCCATTTAGTGTATGTGTTTATTAAAGACCATGTTTTTTTTTTTGTTGTTGTTTTTTTTCCCCCATATTCCATATTCCTTCTTATAAGATGGCTAAATGTATTTGCAATGTATTTAAACCATATTCCTAACTTCTAAGATGACTAAATGGCTAAATGTATTTGCAGAAAACACATTACAGATTGGGACAATATTTATACAAAATATATAATGGGCTTAGAAAAAAAGAAAACATTTCATAACACAAGCCTTTAATAAAAATTTACACTCTGCATGCATAAAATCAAACGGTTAAAACAAACCAGAACAAAATTAAGACACTTTGAAGGAGGACATACAGAATACACACTCTCTTCTCCTTCTTTCTCACACACATTGAGTTTTTTGAGATGTCTTTTTATATTTTGAACAGATGTCGACGCTCACAATAAAGATCTGAATGCACACATGACTCCAACTACACTTCAACATTATAATCATGCAAGAGATGAAACACAGACAAGACAGTGATAATGTCTTGTCTTTACAACATAAAAATAAATGTACTTGTGATCTTCCTAATATGAAAATTGCATCAAATTTTATGTATACTGCACTGCAGAGAGTGCTATTATTTTTATTCTCAATGTAGTGTACTTGTATATTTATTACAGAACTGAATCAAAAGCAAATGGCTCCCTGTTGGGTCTAGTGCACTACATAGGGTGTGGAAGTCATTAAAAATCCCCTATGTGGTGGGCTTATAATGCTCTGAATAGAGCGTATGTGCTATTATTTCATTCTCTATGTAGTGCATCATAAATTTCTCCATATTGGATGTATACTACATTTATTTATTTCATTATTTCAAGTTCATACCCTATGTGGTGCACTTTGTATCGGGAACTGTATCCCAAATACCTGCTGATTGCACACACAATGAACTAATGCATAGAAGTAACTGTATTATATCCTATATACTGCCCATAGGGCAGTAGGGCTCCCTGTTGAACTAAGAGTGCCATTATTTTATACACTCTCTAGTAATGGTAAAGTATAGAGTAAATGGCTGCATATTTGATCTAATGCAGTACATAAGTGCCATTATTCTAGTAACTTGAATCCCAAATGGCTCGACATTTGACGTAGTGCAACGTTTTATCAGACGACGCTATGACAGAATGTGATATGTCCCTTAGAAGTGCAAATGGATCAATGTACAGCGCAGTAAAAGTGTAGGATCAGTAATGAAGATATTTCTAGCAGTTTACCACTCTACGACATCACTAATATACAAATGAATATACTAGACTTAAATGTTAACTAAGAGGCTACTATTACACATTACACTCTTAAAAATCAAGGTGCTAGAAAATGGTCTTTAGAGCGATGCCATAGAAGGACTATAGTTGTTCCCTTAAAGAATCATTTTAGGTTTGCTGAAGACCCTTTTGGGTCACAATTCTTAAACCATTTTTGTTGTAAACAAAATAAATAAACTGAAAAACTGTTTATCAAAATCCGTTCAACGAAAGCTTCTTCAGGACCATGGCTCTCAAAGTAGGGTCAGGAAGCATAGCTGTGATTTTTTTATTCGTTACAGTGGAGCAAATCACAACGCACCATTATTAAAGTTATATTTATTTTTGTGTTCTTATAGTTATTAGCTGAATTGACTAGTTGCTTGAATTGAATGAGTTCTAATGTATTCTGTCAGTGAAGTTTAAATATAGCTCCATGACTCCAGTAAATAGCCAAATAGTACTTTGCACATTTAAATAATTTAAATATTTGAATAAATGGATTATGGTCATAAAATTAATATGTATTATGTAATATTTATAAAGTTAATTGGGTCTCAGATTGTAAAATGTTTAATAACCTCACTTAAGGAAACCAAAAAATGGTTCTTCTATTGCACTGATTGCATCACCTTGATTTTTAAGAGTATACAGAGAAAAACAAACACAGACTACAGCTCATTTTACAGCTGAAGCAACATGTCATGGATATGCTTTAAACTGTATTTACATTTAAAATATATTGTATAATATGTATATTTTCAATATACAAATTGACTAATTATTGCTGCTATTCATATATAGGATCATAGTGACCAGTCTTTTCATATATTTTACATGTGTCAGTAGCACAACGCATAAAATCATGCAGAAACAGGTCAAGAGGTTCAGTTAACAGTTCAGCTTCATATCAAACATCAGAATGGGGAAAAGGTGTGATTTCTGTGACTTTAACTGTGGCATAGTTGTTGGTGCGAGATGGGCTGGTTTGAGTATTTCAGAAGCCACTGATTTTATGGGATATTCACACACAACATTCTCCAGAGTATACACAGAGTGGTGTGAAAAACAAAACAAAAAAAATCCAATGAGCAGCAGTTATGATAGTAGATCAGAGAGATCAGAAGAGAATTACAGAAATAGTTTGAGCTTACAAGAAGGCTTTGGTAACCACTCTTTACAACTATGGTGAGCAGAAACGTATCTCAAAATGCTCAACATGTCGAAAGTTGAGGCAGATGGGCTCCACCAGCAGAAGACCATGTCAGGTTCCACTCCTGTTAGCCAAGAACAGGAGGCTACAGTTGGCACAGCCTCACAAAAACTGGACAGTTGATGATTTGAAAAAGACCAGGTGACGTTTTTCCAATCTTCAACTGTCCAGCTTTGTATCTGCATGATTTGATGCATTGTGCTGCTGCCACATGATTGGATGATTGGATAATTGCCTGAATAAGCAGGTGTACGTGCATTCCTAATAAAGTGGAAGGTGAGTGTATGTTATGGTTTATATGTATAAATACATTCCATGTAAAATATTGTTTTAATATATTTGAGTAAAAGCTCAAATGTATTTTACGAATGATAAAAGAAAGATACGCATACCATTTCTTAACTGTTGACAAGACCCAATTACATAAGCATGTGTACATAGGTGTCTAGAAAGAACGTTTTGGGAATCTATCTTGTTTAGTCTTGTAATTTTACTTTATGGAACTATACTAACTGATGCACATTCATGCATTTTATTATGAATCCAAGATTCCCATAGAATCACCCTGGGGAAAAACCTGACTCATCTTCCCCAGTACATCACTGTGTTGTGCTCTTTGCTTTAAGCTAACTTTCTTGTGTCAAGGTCACCTTGTTCATGTATACATTATTCACAATTTCTACTGGTTCTCCAGTGAGGGTATATTGGCGGAGATCTGTCTCAATGTGCTTTTGTGATTATACACATTATAGCACAAATATTTTCATAGTGTTTCTAGCTAGAAACCACTAGCAACATAAGTAGATTCAAAACATAAAATCAAGCTTAGTGCATGTGTGACCCCTGCTGCACTGCCTGCCGTGCTTTTCTGGTATAAAAAGCTACATTTAATGATGCTAAAAGGACACATTTCCTGCGTCTCATGAAAAATGGGCTTCACACACTCATTCTCACACAGCAATAAAAATCTCCACATTAACACAGAAACAAAGAAGTAATATTGCATATCCAATCCACAAGGTGTCTTGCTCAGATTTTCCTGGCATAAGAATTTTAAGTCACAGTATTGCAGCGATATGTTGATTATCATCAGGAAGATGTGCTTCTGTTAAAGCAGGATATAAAATGTTTTCTTGCAGCATTGTTTGATCAGCCTGTAGTGTTTATAAAGATGTAAAGGGCTTTCATTCTTCATTGCAGGGTCAGAGGTCAGAGGTCAGAGGTTGTATTCCAAATGTCCCTTCTAATCTCCTCCCGAGCATGTCTGTCAGCTCTGATCTGTCATTCCTTCATGTCAGCGTGACATCATTCGAACAAACTCTGAGTGAAAAAGAACAAAAGCTTTGCTGCAGTTTTATCTAACATAGCAAACACTTTTTATTACATTAGTGTGCAGTTTGGCATGCGGCCTTAGTCACAGAGAGACAGGAATACACACACCATACATCCTAAACACTGGCCGATGCAAACACACACCTTCAAAGTCCACATGTCCATCACCGTTAAGATCAATGTCCTTCAGGATGTCCTCCAGCTCTTTGGGTCTAACCTGCAATAAAAAACAAAGAAGCACAGTGTGACTATATAGACAGAATATATAATGAATATTCAAATGAAGCTGTTCTCTAACACTACATGACTTTAATTTCTTGCGGTATGTTGTTTGGTGGACGTAGCGGTGTACACATTACAAGATCAAAGATCACTACACAAACTGTCACCTGGAGAGATCCCTACCAACGTGCCTGTTCCACAGTCCCGCTTTGTCATGAAAAAAGCGTGAAAACTGTCTATAATGTGAATTTGTGGCATAGTTAGTATTTGGAAAAAAATGAGAGAACATGTGGAGGAAATATTGGTCGGGGAGATGCAGGCAGTGAGGATTGTCTGTTCTGCAAAGAGAACTGAAGGTATAGTGCAAAAACTAGCTATTTTTATACTGTACACCACCAGGAATCATGTTGTGTTTGTTTTTATCTTTGCTGTTCCTAGCAACCATTTGGATATGACATGGCAAATAAGTTCTTATAGACGCAAATACATGGATTATAAACTTGCTTCAGGGATCTGCTAGATGTGAGAGCAGATACATTTCATTTTGCCTTTGACTCTCATTGGTTGTTTCTTAGTGTGATTTTTGCTTTTTTGAAGGACGTGGTATAAGACAATGTAGAAGAATGAAAGAGGTAAGAAAGATGAGATAAAAAGAAAGATATAACCTGTTGTCCAAGCAGTTTCTTCATGGCCTCTCGTAGTTCAGATGTGCTGATTTGACCATCTCCATTAGAGTCAAACTGACAGTAATGGAAAAAAAGTGCGCTCACTGTCTCTGGTACACATTCATCAGGTTCAAAATGTCTCATTTTAAATCTTGAACAAGATAAAGCATGATTATTCTCAAACACGCATAAACAGTGTTTAATTAGATTTCTATTACAGGAATGATATTCAGGTCATTTAGAGCCGAATAAGGGTGTGTGTGTGTGTGTGTAAATTCCACATATTGCATATTATCAGTGTCTTAGTTTTCTGCCTCTGTCTGTATTCACCTCTTTAAAAGCATCTCTGAGCTCCTTCACTCCGATCATATCAGCTGTTTCTGCTAACAGTTTTGGTCCCATCAACTCCACAAAGTCCTCAAAGTCCACGTGACCTCCCACTGTAAGAACACAGAAGAACAAAAATAAATGAGAGATTTTTCATTATTGCCCAAACTCTCTATTTAACTAGATTAATGATATTTGGAATGGAGCCAAAATGGTTGATGTTGTTTTGCTATTTGTTCTGAGGAACATACTGTTCATGTTGACCTGCTGACTTAGTTCAATCAGCTCCATCTCTGTAGGCATGTAACCCATCGTCCTCATGCAGACCCCCAGATCCTTACAGTTAATACGGCCGTCTCTGTCCTTATCAAACTCTTTAAATGCTTCTCTGAGCTCTGAAAACACAACAACAGATAAGGATTGATGAAAAGGTTAATATTTTACATTTCAACTGAAAGAACTAAACACATTAGTCACTGTGTGGGAGTAGCTTTAAATAGGAATTATATTAGGATAATATTAACATTTTGAAAGCATTGTTTTTGCACAACCAATCTTGTTTGAATCACTGATTCATTTTCAATCACTGAATCAGTTCAAACTCTGAATCTGTTTGAATCATTTCCAACAATGAGTTGAATCATGGTCAAATTACAGAAACGTAATTTCAATTAGTAATACCCTATTATTAATGGTAATTGGTCTAAATACAATTATTTTATCTATTCTTTCCTCCTATTCCATGAATAAGGTATTATATTCTTAGAATTATCTCAGAAATCTTACCATCCAGTTCTTCAGGTCTCAGCTCTCTGTCCTGAAAGAAAATTTAAAACAATTCTTTGGTTAATAGCAACAGAAAGAAATCTATGGGAGTTCTGTTTCCTTTTTCCTTTCAGTTTAAAAACTCCACTCTGTATCTGTAATAAAAAACAGAGTTTATTTAAAGTAGGATCTACAAATGGTTTGAAAGGTAATCATAAATTGGTAAAAATATAATAATTAAAAAAACGACTGTTTAAGTTGGACATTTTGACTTTGCAAATGTGTTTTAGTAACTTCAGATGATTTTTATTTCTTTACTTAATCAGAGTTCGATTGTTGTTTATCCACCACTAGGTGACCAGTGTGGTTCAGCAAGACTAGGGTTAACTTTTTATCCTTTATTTATGCATGTGAGTCAGACTTAAATTTAAATGTTTTTCCTGGCAGATTAGCAACAGTAATGACAAGAATGGCCAAAAATCACAGGCAATATTAACAAGCATTTGAAATTCATCACCTTTTTATAATATGTGATACAGAGGTAAGGGCTTGTGTTCACACCTATTCATTGCTCTGTGCAGTTTATCAGCCCCATCTACCTTGAAATGCATCACCGCGCATCAGATGCGTGGTGCGTGTGGACATTATATGTATTAGGCCATATATACTGCATTTTAGACACTTATATCATGTTGGTCATCTTGAAGGCATACAATTAGAGACTATACATTATTTTTTCATTTTTTCGATTTGTGTTAATATTCTCTAGTCCTTCATCTGTATCCATTTCTGACCTCAAATGTAGCTGCAAAATTGAGGCATTTATAGTGACATTCTGCTGTGACGCCAGATATTTAATTCAGATAGTAACATTATGTCAATTATTGTCATTTCTCATTGATTTGATACTGACCTTGTATCGGTGAGTACACTCTTCTGTATGTTATGTGTGATGATCCCTTACTGCACCCAGACAATACTATACTTGACACTGCTGCTTGTTAAATTTTGGGCCTGAATGTATATTCAGTCAGTCGGTCTAGTGTACATTATTAATAAATGTAAAGGGTTTGGGCTCCCAAGTGGCACAGCAGAAATGCATTTGCCCTCTCATCAGGAGATCAGGAACAAGTTCAAATCCAGACGATGCCAAAGCCATCTGTGGCTGGGAGCCAAGACAGCAAAATTGGCTGTGCTCTCTGGGTGGGAGGGATGTCATACTCTCATCCCTGTCAGTCACAGCAACAGTAGCCATTTGTAGGCATCTAAGAGCTCATGTGTGCAGAAGACGGCAGATAGTACTTTCCTCTGTGTGTGTGTGTGTTACAGTGCCCTGTGAGCTGAATAGTGGGTGGGAATTGGCAGGTGACCATCATCATTCTTATTCATTATCATTAAAGAAACTTTAATTTTTCTATAATATAATATCATACAGGTATGGTAGCTCAAAGGATATCAATAAAATAAAATAGACCAATACTGATCATTTATAACAAATACATTTTATTAACAAAAATAAAGGAGCAAGAAAAAAATCTAACATAAAAAAACCCCCAAAAATATGTAACATAAAAAACAACAAAATATATGACTTGTAGACAATAACTGATTATTCTGGTAAATAAACTAAAACCCCTTGGCTAAACCTCAAGAAATGGGTTCAAGTTAAATGCTCTAGAATGTTCTAGACAGAAAACACACCTAAACTCTAAGCATGAAATAGGTATAATTAACCAGAGAAATGTTTGTGACTATTTATTTTATTGAAAACAAATCTAGAATAAACTGAAAATAGCTGAAAAGCTGACTCTCTCTAATTAGACACATGCAGCACAACTATATATTTGTTTTACAGTCGATACTATCACTGTCTAATAGCAACTAGAATACAGCTCTAGGCTTACAGTCTTAGAGTAACTGCTTCTCCAAACATGCCTTTACCTCATTTATAGTATCATTATGATCTGAAGAAGTTCCTAAATACAAAGGTTTAGGGAATTGAATTGGAACATTTATGTATTTATTTTTTCTAATTTAAATGCTCATATTGGGTACACTGTAATAAAACGTAAAAAAAAAAAAACCCAAAAAAACTTAAAAAAAAAAAAAATTAGTTATACAGATTAAAAATTATAATACAGATTTGTCTGTTTGTGTGTGTACACACTTACGTACAGCCTGCCGGCTCTCAGCGAATCCCTTGCGTAGGAAGATGCATGCAGGACCAAGCACATTGTGTACATAAGTGGAGTTTTGAGATGCCAGGGTGTGGCTTGAGGCTCCGCCTTCATCACGTGCCACAGCTTTGTAGCTCTGCCTTCGGTCCTGATGTGGGTCAGTATTTTGGGGAGGGATGTGACAAGCAAGGGGGCACAGAAGTTATCAGAGATGGTGAGTCCCTGTCTATATGTGTTATGTATTAAGGATGTGATGATGTACGATGGTACACCAAAAACAATGTTCCACCAGTTTCCCTTCCCATGTATCTGAACCCTCACTGTTATATACTTTTATACATGTGTGACAATTAAAAGCCATAATATTGTTCTTGTTACCATCACCAATGTTTCAATCACAGTGGTCACCCATAATCTCTACATAATCTATTTGCTCACCCACAATCTATATATAATCTATTTTCCTTGTCCTTGTTCATTCTTCTAAGATCTATTCATTGATTAATGTATTGAATAATACATATTATACCTATTGCTTTATTTTACAAAGTACTTGCTGTAAAGCTTGTTTATTATCTAGATGCTTCAATGTAATGCTAACCAGTTAGCTAGACTGGTTTATTTGCTGCAGTTTCACAATTGGGGTGCCATAACATTTACAAATATGTATGTTATGTAAAGGAAAAAGACATTTTAAACATCTGTCCATCACTGCACCTTTCAGATAAATAACTTAAGAAATAATAATACCTATGTACAGCACTTAGAAAACAGCATTATTCCCTGTCCAAGCTCACTGTATCCACACTTTACCCTGAAATGTAATCATTAAGATACTTCAGAAACCTTGTAAATATTGTTGTAGAAATTGTTGCCTGAGATGGGTTTTGATTGGTAAAATGCATGCTTTCTTAATTTAAATGTTGAAACAATAAAGTTTATTTTTTTAACAATTACAAGGAATGAATGCCATGAAAATCATGAAATCACTAGTAAATAGTTATCTATTTACATCTATCCCTTTGTTCTAATGCTGTCTAGCTAGCGTTAATTCCAACATACTTTTACAGTGCTGTACAAATTAAATTGACATCAAATTAAAGCAAAGCTATGCAACAAACATATGCACATACACACACACAACACACACACAAAACACACTTACAACATCTAAAGTCTTGTTTCATCAAAAGATTACGACATGAGCACAGTGTGCATAACTGCAATACTCTGTGTGTCCTCAATCCCGCTCACCGGTCTGTGTGTGTGTGTGTGTGTGTGTGTATGTGTGTGTGTGTGTGAAATCAGCATCTGCCCTCTACTTGAGCATGACCTTGACAGTCCATCTGTGTGTGTGGTAGAGAGAGTGTATGTCCTGCTCTCTTACACCCCCACTAACACTTCACACTGATAAGCGAAATGCAGTGGGGTGTAAATAATTTCCAACTGAGATCTCCCAATACACGATGTTAGCTAACTAGCTTTCACATGAAATAATAACTAAGCTAATTCAGTCAATTCAGTAGTTTATTTACAATGACTGAGGATTTGCAAAGATTCGATATGAAACAAGCTCAAATGATGTACTTTGCCTATTTTTAGTGTGAGTAATAATTTCACTGAAAGACTCAGATGTAGTGCACTATTCATTTCCGAATAATGTTTTAGGAGTGAAGTGTGTCTGAATGACATGAGGTACTATGTGGTAATCCATCTTTTCTGTTTAGTGCAAAAACTAGTGCTTACTTATAGTCATTACTGACCTACAAACATCCAGGTATTAAATAGTTCAATAGATATGAGTGAATAGTGTAAAATTTAGTTTGAGTGCACAAGTTGAGACAGGAGCTTAAAACACTGAGCTCTGTGTAAAACCAATGAACCGAGAGTGGTAAAGTGATCAGAGTAACAAGGACTCTCTCTCTCTCTCTCTCTCTCTCTCTCTCTCTCTCCCTTTATATAATCCTATAATTATGCATGTAATGTCTTAAAGGGCCTTTAAGGCATAGCAAATACTTTTACTGTCACAACATGAGCGGCTTACTCGCGCACACGCAACACACACATACACATAAATACAGTAAGTATGCCTAAAGCCTAGTGCACTGCACGATTTTAGCCCTGATTTCCGGCTCACATAGCGTGCATTGGTTCAGTGCTTTTCTTCGATATTTTCAAGCATGTTTGATTTTGCTCTGCAATGAATCTCGTAGTGTGAACCCCTCTGAGACTAGGTGACTAGTACAGCGATGAGAAACAGCCAACAAGAGCCTGAGAAGAAATCAAATTCATCTGCTCTCATGCCTGCGCAGCAGATTTCTGAATCCTGTTATCATCCATCTATTTGTGTGGGAGTAATAACACTTCTATAAGAAATGATTTATGTTATGCTGTTAGGAACAGCAAAAATAAAAACACGCATGACGTGATTCCTATAAAAATAGCTATGTTTCTTTTCACTGTAGCTCCAGGTCTCTTTGTAGAACAGACAATCCTCACTTGCATCTCTCCGACCAATACGTCCTCAACATTTTTCTCTTATTTCTCTTTTTTCTTGTTTCCATACAAACATTGTGCCAAAGTCACAGCTCCCACTTTTATTTTTGTGAGAAAGTGGGATTTGGGGAACAGGTGTGGTTCAGCAGGGATCTCTCCAGGTGAAAGATCGGGAGCGTGTGCACACCCCTGCACCTACCAAACAACTGATCGCAAGTGATTACAGTCATGTAGTGTCAAAGGGTCAGACATTCTGAGATTTTGAAAGTCATGTAGTGCGCACTCGGTTTTACAATGTTTAAAACCTTTGGTCAAGTCGTTCGATATCTTCACGCCAATTCAATCTGTAAACTCAGTGGAGTCAGAATGAAATATTTAAAAGCAATTTTCTCCCTTTTCGCTTTTTTAATAGCATTTTAAATTTTCTTGTGTTTGAGATGCTTGTAAAAATATACAATATTTCAGAACTATAAATAAAAGAAAATGTCAGAATGTTACGATGTAAAAGGTTTTCCCAGGCCACCACACTTTTAGGGATCATTGATACAAGCTTATTAACTGATCAATCTTTAGGACAGAATTTTTTAATAGTTTAAACCATGTTGGCCTTAAAAGAGCTGATTGCTTAAGTTTGAATAGAGAATAGTTGATAAACCTCTTAATTTTGGGCAAACTTCACCCTGCATACACTGCTCCACTTTAGTCCAGAGTACTGAATACTGACATGTGGAATTTCACTAATAACCCTGGCTATGTATTGTCACCCACTAAAGGCTAAATATATTTACCTGTTTCAGGACAAAGTGTAAATACCTAAGGGGCTAAAATGCAGATACTGACATTGCTGTAATGATGACTCATGTAGAACTAAATCTACTAAATATAGTTGGATCAATTTTTTGAGCATAGCCCTACAATCCTATTACACACACACACACACACACACACACACACACACACACACACACACACACACATATACATGAGGATGCTCAAATCTACAAGGAAGAGTGAGTCAGTCCTGTTTAGTCAGCTAGAGTCTAAAAAAGCACAGTCAGGCTCATTTACACACACACACACACACACACAATCATACATGCACTCACAAATATACAGATACACAAATTGTACACTAGCACGCACATACACACATTGAAACTGGTAGCGAACGTACCTTCTTTTTGAAGCGGTTATGCGGAGATTTCACACAGTTGCCCATAGTGAGACGCTTTAGCTCATCCTGCCTCTCAGAGTGCAAGAGTCAACACTACTGTGTGTGTGTGTGTGTCTTTCCATGCATGCATTAAGCAACTTTAAAGTGCATTTTCTAGTAAAAATGTATCAGGTACAGAAAACAAGAGAGGGAATGAGGGATGGAGGCTGAGGCAGGATAAGTGACTAGAGCGAGGGATTGGATGCAGGATAAGAGAACGAAAGGAAGGAGGAGAGAAGGCATGCATGTCTTATGTGTGTGAGAGTGCTCACTGAGAGAAGCGCAAGAGTGAGTGTTTGTTCTCATCTCTCTCTTCATCTCTCTTACTGTCTCTCTCTCTCTCTTTGTCCCCCTGACCTCTATCTCTCTATATTTTTCTGTCTCTCTTTCTTTCTGTAGCTTTCTCGATCCCTCTCTCTCTGTCCCTGGCACTTTTGCTATATTTTTTATTTTGCTTTCTCCCTTCATCCCTGATCCTTGTGTTCTCATCTTTTTCTCCCTCTCTCTATCTTTTCTATCTTTATCTATCTTTAACCTTTTTTTTTTGCTTTTTTTTTTCTCACACACACTCTCTGTGTGTCTCCTTCGTCTCTCTGTCTTTCTCGATTTGAATAGCTCTTTATCTCTTTTTTGCCTTTCCATCTCTCTGTTGCTGTTATTCCTTTTTCTTTCTCTTCCATCTCTCTCTGTCTCTTTCTTTTCCTCACTCACCCTGTGTGCACAGTTTTGTACTATCCACTTGAACAAGAGAATAAAGAAAGACAGAGAGTGTGAAAGACAACAGAGAGAGACAGAGAGAACGAGACAGAAAGATGGAGAAACAGACAGAGTGACTGAGAGACAGACAACAGAGAGAGACAGAATGACATCGAGACACATACAATAGACAGAAAGAATTACAGAGAGACACATAGAGAGAGACAGGTTCTTAGGGTCGAACCTATTACCTTCCCCCAAGCGAGACACTAGTGACACTAATCCAAACACACACACGCATGTACACTCGATTACACACACACACACACACACACACACACACACACACACACACACACGGATACAGGGATGGGGAGCTAAAAATATCTCACACACACAAACACACATGCACACACACACTTTCGAGCTCCTGAGTGCTCTTTTACAGCAACAATTGATGCCTGAACAAACACACAGACATACACACACACACACACACACGGATACAGGGATGGGGAGCTAAAAATATCTCACACATACACACACGCACAAACACAGATGCACACACACACTTTCAAGCTCTTGAGTGCTCTTTTACAGCAACAATCGATGCATGAACACACACACACACACACACACACAAACACAACGGTGTGCTGGCTAAAGGCCAGTGCAGGATAGAGAAAGGCAGCTCAACCCAAAATGCACCTGCTGCGACATCACTTCCTGCCTGTACTCATCCTCCCTTCCTCTCGACTTCTTATCCTCCCTTCCTCTCTTCCACTCATCCTCCCTTCCTCTCCTCTCCTCCTCTAGTCATCCTCATTTGAGTACTTCACTCATCTTCTTCACTCTTCTGACATTTTTGTCCTCTTCTCATCCTCTTCTACACTCATCCTCCATTCCTCTCTTCCTCCACTTTTCTTACATCCTACACTCCTGTTCCCCTCTCATCTCTTTCACTCCTCTCTTCCACTCATTCTCCTTTCCCCTTCTCCTCATTACTCCTGTCATCCTCCATTCCTCTCCGTCTTCATTCATTTATCCTCCATCTCTTTCTTCCATTTGTCTTCTCTTTTCACCCTTCAATCCTCTTATCCTTCACTCCTCTTTCTCTCTCTCTCTCTCTCTCTCTCTCTCTAACTTTCTTTTTCTCTCTCTTTCTGTCTGTCTCTCTTTGATGAAGATTGTTTTTTTTCACCGCAGGCTCACTGTGAACTCTAGTGTGCATCTGAGCCGTCTGTTCGCATAATGTCAACTCATTGCGCATGCGCGCACACACACACACACACACACACACACACACACACACACACACACTGGCTGCAGCCAGTATACATACCTACATCTTTTACTATAAACAGATTAGCCTTATACAATTATAAATACACACACTTCTAAACACAGACACACACACTTGATCCCGGTTATTTTAAATATCAGGAACACACATTATACACTCTGAGGATGATGTTTCGAGTGTTACATACAACGTGCTGATCCTCTATACTGCATCCTTAAATAAGGTTATTGAGGTTACTGAGGAGGTTAAAACACAGGACACACACACACACACACACACACACACACACACACACACACAGGCAACAGTGTGAAAACTATTGAAGCCTCAGCTCCAGCTGCACACACATCCTGAAATTTATCCATCCATCCATCCATCCATCCATCCATCCATCCATCCATCCATCTATCCTGTTGAAAGTGAATAGTTGAGCAAAAGAAGGAGACACTCTTTTTCTTTACGTAATTCCTCCATCTCCTGGAGACTGCCTATATCTATCATGCCTATATCTTCCTTCATCACTCTATCGCTCTTCCCCTATTTCTTTCACTCTCTGTAGCTGCACACTCAAGCCTGCAGAACAGCAGGAGTGTGCCAGCTGTGCAGATTTCTGCTGAAACCTCCTGCCCTCCTATAGCGTGCACTGCTCCCAGCTCATCTCTTCAGATTTGACAGCTTTCACTTTTTGTTTAAAATCCCTGATACATTTATCATTATTACAATGTCAAAGATGATTTTCTATTGTTAAGCACCAAGTGAGCTAGAGTCGCACGTTAGCTCACTATCATCTGACACTGTCCACCCTGCTGACTCACACGCACACACAGACACACACACGCACACACACACACGTCTTTGCATCAGCAGTGCAGAGTGCTCTCGGTGTCACTGCAATGCTTTTAGCTTTCACTTTTAACCCCTTTGACTCAAAGTGACCCCTTTTCATTTTTACTAAAAGTGAAACTATACTAAAAATAATACTGTTGGTGGCATCCTACTGCTTCTGTTATTTTCAATCAGAGCTGCCATCAGGATGAACCCAAATCATGATCAGCACTAAGATGATGTGTTTACAATAAATGTTTTAGCTGTATCAGATCAAATGGGACAGCAGTATATAAACCAATATAATGTTCAAGCTGTTTCTTCAATGGGAAAAACTCAGCAGGATTTCAGTCACTGCCTCTGAAACGATAACATCCAGGACCTTCATACCAGAGCCTCACGCAATCAGATATGCTCACATGTACTCAGGATATAATATGCTTAGAATCATGGGGTATGAGTTAAGTAGTTTATTTCCTCTCTAAGGACAAGGAATCTGAGACAACACTGGTAGAAGCGCACAAGGGAAATAAAATTGGGTTACTAGTGTGACGTCTTGCCATAGCCAGTGTTACTGAATGATGTGGTGTGTGTGTGTGTGTGTGTGTGTGTGGGTGTGGGTGTACATGAGCAGAGTGGTGTAAGGGGGCCTTTAGAAGTCTTCCACGACACACAGTGGCCAAAGAGGACTTTGCATGTACACTGAGGTATTACACACACACACACACACACACACAAATATAATAACTTTATCATATGAAATGTGTGTGTGTGTGTGTGTGTGTGTGTGTGTGTGTGTGTGTGTGTGCGTGTGTGTTATAGGAGTGGATTGTAATGACAGCATGAAGGATGAAGGAGTGTGGATGCTCTGTATGAGTTTTATTAGGACAAATCCAGAAATCATCATCATAGTTCAATCATTAACAGACAGAGTTAAAAGGTTCAATACAAAATACCAACCAGAGCAAACAAGAAGAAGGTACCCAAGAAACTAGACACAAGGGAACGAAGCTCACAAATGCACAATACAATCAATACGACTTCTCAACACACACACACACACAAAGACACACATACAGGGTTTAACTGCTCAGGGTAAAACAAGGAATGGGTGAACACAATAAGGCAAACACAGAAATGACAAGATGGGGGTGTGGACCAGACCAATTCAGAAAACGAAACAAAAAGTCCATGGCATTTGACACCATGATAACCATGACACATGAAGGAAACAGTCACAGAACACCACCTCATTAACGTGTGGCCTCTGAAACGTGACACAAGGGAACACCACTCAGAAATGCACAATACGATCAACAAGGCTTCTCCAGTACAAAGGAAAACACACAGCGTTAAATGCTCAAACTAATGAGGGTGAAACAGGGAACAGGTGAACACAATGAGGGATCAGCTACACCATTACGCAGCTTTGAGTTCAAATTCTAGCTACAAACAGTGAGATATACTGCAACAGCACTGCTGCAGAACACATTATTATAACAAATTGTTTTCCAAACTAGCTGACAGTCAGAGCTAGATCCCAAATTAATCCACATTGTGAAAATGACATCTAAATGACTAATTTAGTCACATTTATCTAATGTAATTCCTATCATGTTTCTAATTTAAATTTTTTTTTTTTTTTTACTAATTTCAACCCAGAAATAGTCTTGTTCTACTGACAGATTTTTTTCTTCTTCTAATTTTAAAAGCATTTACAGTATTTCTTTAAGGAAGCACATAGCATAAGAACATTGAAAGTTTGAAATGAGTAAAAGCTTTTAAAAACAGACCGAATAATCAAATACTTGATTTATAATGATCTCATAGTCAGAAGTATTAGATATATTTGCCATATTTTCACTTGCTAAGATATATTTTGCAATGTAACTATGACAGTAAGGAAGTGTAACACTGTAAATATAACGAGGCAACATGCAACTAGTGCCTGGATCTCACCAGCTCCTTATTTGCTCCTCAGCGTTATATCTTCTGTGCTTAAATACAGCCATGAATTCTATTACATTTGAACTTAGAAAAAAAAAAATCTAAATCATTTTACCCTTTTGCCTCCATACTTCCTAAAACAGACAATACATGTTGCACATATAATATTTAGCGTGCTATACAGAGAGTACTGAGGGCATTTACGCTGGTGATGTTACTAAAATTAACTAGTTTCCACGCCACTGACACAGAAACAAGCTTTTTCTTTAGAATTCCTTGTAAGGAATAAAACATGGCAAAAGCAGGAAAATAATCAGTGGTGCAAAGTAGGATGCCTTTGTTTATTTTCCAATAAAAGCACATCCTGTTAAAATCACATCCACAAACTGTTTTATTCCTCTAATATGACAAATATTTACCAATTTTTTTAAATAATGAATTTAAGAACAGTACGTCATACTTTTTATTCATTTATAGTTATGTTTAGTGTTGTGGGACACCCGTGAGACAAGTTAGTTCCTGTTATCACTTACGTTATAACAGTTATAACAGTTAACTGCCATTCCCACTTCATTCTCTTTTTTCTCTCTGTTAAAGTTACTGTTAAGACTGTTACAAAAAGCGCTGACACTGGAGACTCCTTCCAAAAATAAACATCTCCTTACAGAGAACTTCATCATATCAACAATTTTTTAAAATCTGCCATACAGGTGTATGTGTAAGTTGCTACTACAGAAATCAGTACCAGTCAGTGCTTAATACTCAGGTTAGTTTTAATGTATGCACACTGTAATTCTTCAAGGGTGTGAGATTTAAAATGTCCTTTTTACTGTTTACCACACATTAATATGAGAGCTGCTTCCTTCAGCTCTTCCTCCCCCACACATCTGATTTGCCCATCTCCTGTAATAATAATGTACATAATCTCATACACACTGAGCTGCACTGAGCTCATGCATGTGAATATTTTTATTAAAATATAACGGTCGCTGTGTGCTCTCT
>CM040991.1:17967585-17980085 GCA_022985145.1 Pangasius djambal
TTCCTTTATTCCTTGCTTGCTTCCTTCTTTCCTCCTTTTTTTTGTTTGTTTGTTTTGTTTTTGTTTTCTTGTTTTTTCTTTTCTCATTTCCTTCCTTTCTTTCTTTCTTTTTGTTTGTTTCTTTCTTCGTCTTTCTTTCTGTCTTTTTTTGTTTGTTTCTTCCTTTCATTCACCCCGCCATTCCTTTCTTGTTTTCTTTCTTTCTTGCTTCCAACCTTCATTTTTTACTTGTTTGCTCCTTCTTTCCTTCCTTCTTTCTTTTCTTTCTTTTGTGTTTCTTTCTTTCATTGACTCTCTCTTTCTTCCTTTGTTTTTGTTTATTTCATTCTTTCTTCAACTCGTCCTTCCTTCTTTCCTTTCTTCTTTCCTTTCTTCCTTCCATCCATCCTTCATTCCCTCGCTCCCATGATTATATAGACTACGTATGTAGCAAATATATGAATAAATAATTTATATAAGAAATAAATAATGAAATCTCCTCTTGAACCAGACGAGTGTTCTCATTAAAACTCCTCCAGCAATCAGCACAGTAATTAACCTCCATCATGAGGAGCATAATGGCCTACAGAGCACAAGTAAGTGAGTGAGTGTGTGTGTGTGTGTGTGTGTGTCTGACTGAAGTTTTGGCCTGGATTTAGGGTTATTTCTAGCCCACATTAACACAAGTGTAAGTGATTGAGCTGTGCTGCTCTCTCAGAGACACACTATTGGTCAGATTCCAACAGTTATCAAACAGTCACACAGATTTCACCAACATTCATCATGTTTATGAGAAGATTTCACATGAACTCATTGTATTTTCTGACTTTGGAAGATAAAGTTCTCCTACAGCTTGTTTTTATCATTGTGCGGTAAATGTTATTGTGCATATACACTCAGTAAAAATGTTCAAATCTACTGCACTCAAATTCTATAGTTTTATAATTGAGGTTGATTGACAAGTTCATATTTGTATAGTCCTGTCTAAGAAAATATATGTAAAAAAGCAGATTTCACACATTTGCAAAGTCAGTTGTCACAGAATTAATACATTTTAAGGCTGAAAAATGAGACACGCTTGTTGGTTTGTGTGTTATGTATACAGTTGAGAAAACCTCTTCATATTTCTTATAACATATGCTATTTTCTGCTGCAAGAAAGTCATCTAGTTACTGTAGTCACAATTGGTTAGTTTCACAACTAAACGAGCCTGGCTGTTTAACCAGAACAAATAATAAGAATAATAAGCATTGACGATTCCAGTAACTTTTCCCCTGTACATAAAATGTTGCTTATATTTTGGAGCCAAATTCACAATAAATATTACCTCACCACTGCACTGCATTCACACTAGCTAGAAAAAGAAGACCCGTGGAAGTGCCTGATCCAGATGCCAATCAGAGCTGTGATATACTGCATATAATAAATGACTTTATTTTAAAAAATAAAATCATTGTAAAATATTGCACATATGTGAATATAAAGTGCTGGCTTTTATATTAGCTGTAGCTGTTACTATAACAGAAAATGTAATCAGCCTGCAACATCGAGCTCATCACGTTCAATTTCGTTTTAACATTTTCCAGTGAAGACAGCATGTAGGTGGTGAAAACCATATCAGCTAAATTTTAAAATAATTCCAAAGCATCCCTCATTCTATTTGAGGGGAGTGTTTAAAAAAAAAAAAACTGTTTAATTCTTCAAGTTGAATTAACAACGTGTAGAATTATCACCCAGTGTGTAGCATTACCTCTTGCAGTATTGTGTTTAACTCTTAATGTTGAATTAACAAAAAAAATCACAAACTAGCACCTACAATTTTAACTAAAAACTACTGTTAACTCTTACCGTGTAAAATTAACACCTAGTGTGCAGAAGTGTCTCTTACAATGTTGGGCTTAACTCTTAACTTATGGTGCTGAATTAACAATAGTGTTAACACCTACAGTGTTTTCTGTTACTCTGCAGAATTAACACCTACTGTGTAGAGTTAAGTCTTACAGTGTTGGGTGCAACTCATGATGTTGAAATACATGACGGAACTCATGATGTTCCATCATGTATGAAACATGACGGAAAAATCGATTCATTTTCTCATAACAATATAACATAGTGATGTCTATAAATTATACAGTAGCCTGAATACATGTCTTATCAGAGCTCACAGATAGCTGGACAGGCCACGCCCACAAGGGACAAACCTAGAGAAACATGAGCGACTTTTGCCTTTTCATGAAACTGCAGAGAAAAACTTTTACTAAAAGAACACACAGAATTCTGATTTCTGAATTCATGCGGTTCTATTAAAAATAATAATAAAAAAATGAGGGAGAACGGTAGGATCGATGAACTTTTTTGGGATAAAAACTAAATTCTGCTCACGTCCAGCACCTCTTTTATTTAGTGTGTGTGTTTCAGCAATGTGCTACCATTTCACGGAGGAATGGGGAAGAAGATTTACTTCTAGGATAAAATGAACAATCCAGGACATTTTACGCTGTAAAAGTCTACACAATGTTTAGGTGTTAATTCTGTACTGTAAATATACGGTACTGTAGGTGTTCATTTGATATTGTAAGAGTAAACCCTACGCTGTGTTAATTCAACACTTTAATTAATTCAAAAGTGAACAGATCTAAATCTACACTGTAGGTGTTAACACTACTGTCAATTCAACACCAAGAGTTAAGCCCAACACTGTAAGAGTTAACTCTACAAAATACATGTAGGTGTTAATTCTAGAATCTAAGACTTAACAGTAGTTTTAAGTTAACATTGTAGGTAACTAATCTTATTTCAACATCATGAGCTAAGACCAACAATGTCAGACTTAACTCTACACACTTGGTGTTAATTTTACACGGTACGAGTTAACAGCAGTTTTGAGTTAACACTGTAAATGTTACTCTACACACTAAATGTTAATTCTACACTGTAAGAGTTTACTCTACACACTAGGTGTTAATTCTACACAGTAAGAGTTAACAGTAGTTTTGAGTTAACACTATGTGTTAATTTTACATTTTTGTTAAATCAACATTAAGAGGTAAACAATACTGTAAGAGTTAATGCTACACACTAAATGTTAATTCTGCACTGAAACTCTACACACTTCACTACATTCACAAAGTTTTTTAAACAGCTCGTGCTTTCTTCACCTGTCCGCGCGCGTGTCCTCGCACCTTCACAGACCTGTTGAAAGCATTGATCATCTCCCGCATGCGTGTTTAATACCTCTGCATTCTTACCTGTCCGAAGACTGACTTTATGATCGGATGCAGCTCTTCGTCCGGTGCCTTTGCGCGCGCGTTGCGGTGTTTTCCCGTCGCCTCTGCGCACGCGGACGCGGGTTTCGCGTTTACGCTTTGGTTCGAACCCCTTCGCGGTTTCTCCTTCGGTTCAAAAAACGAGCTGGTTTCGTCCGAGCGCTTCGGGGCTTTCTCACTTTGAGGGGGATGAGGCGGCTGCTTGCGTCTCGCCGTTTCCTCCTCGTGCTGGCTCCCTTGACCGCGTCTCGCGCATCCGTTCCGGGAGCTTCCGCGCGCGCCTTCCGCGGGCTCCGTGTTTCCGGTGTGCCGGTGATGCTGGGGATGCTGATGGTGACGGTGAGCGGAGGATCCGATCAGAGATGTTGTAGATTCGCTCTTAGGAAGCGACGTGCTCATTTTAATCTAGCTGAAATGTCACTGGAGAGGGGCTATGATAACCTCGCGTGCGTGACTGACTGAGTGAGAGAGTGTGTCTTTGAGAGAGAGTGTGTGCTGCAGAAGTGTGCTGGAGGAGTGTGCTGAGAGTGTGCTGGAGAGTGCTGTCTACACTCCTCCAATAGAATGCCTGTATTATGATGAGGAGTATATAAACAGCCTCCACACAGAGAAGAGCCATTTCCAGGCCAGTGAAATGTGCTGCTATGGGAAGACTTTAATGCAGAGCTGGACCAGTTCATCCGAACGTCAAAAACAGAAACAACCTCAAATGGACCTTAAATTAGAGCTGGAAGTTGATAGCATCTCTCTAGAGCCTTATGTACTTAATGGTAGGATCGGAGGTGACTCTATTAAAGAAACTTTCACATACCACTTTCAGGGCCAGTGTAGCCACGGACATGGACACCACTGTCACCAACTCTTTCAGACCACTGCCAAATGAATGTGTATCTGAAACAGTCCCACACTCCACAATACCTACAGGTGGACTCCACATAGCACCAATAATTTTATTCATTCATTTGTCTTCAGTAATCTCTTTATCCTGGTCAAGGTTGTGGTCAGGGAATACACCCTGGGCAGGACACCAGTCCATCACACTACGCACACACTTTCACACACTCATTCACATCTAGGGCCATGTTTTTTAGGAGATGGGAGGAAACTGGAAAACCAGTAGGAAATCCACATGGACACATGTGAAACCTGAGCTCAGGATGAAAACCTGGAGCTGTGAGGAGGCAACACTAAACGCTGTACCGTCATGTGGCCCTCCAATAAATTCATTCAGCCTCCAGATTCTTCCTTTATAATGAACAAAATTACTAATGTTATTACTGTAACACCCAGTTTGAGGGTCCTGCTTCTAAAGAAAGCAACAGCATCTTAAAAGACAAAAACAAACAAAACAAAACAAAAAAATGCAGTTGTAGCTGACCTGCAGGAAAAATAACATTTGGAACAGCCTTCATTTCTCAGGATAGAGAAGTCAAACTTCTTCTTTTCTGCAATTATTATTATTATTATTATTATTATTATTATTGTTATTTTCTGGGTCTGTTTTCTTGGTAATGTTCTCATTGTTTTCCTGATTCTTTGCCATCATTGGGTCTAATTTATCAAGCTGGATAAGAAATGATTTATTCGTAAATTGTTTGTAGGTGCTTTTACACAAGAAATATTGTATATGCGAAAACCACTGAATATTTTTATTAGCATAGAAGTGAGTCAAAATAGCTTCCATTTCTGCCTTGCTGCCTTTTCTTTCACCGTTTAGTAGTCATTTTCTGTTTCCAGCCCTCTGTGTGCTTGACCTTTTATGGAGTTTTGAGGGCCTCAGTAAGTGCAAATGAGCTTTAACAGGAAATTCTTTGCACTTTACAGATGATCAACATACGCATATGAGTACAAAGAAAATCAGTATTTCCGAAACTTTTGTAAATCTGGCAGAAACTTTTTGTTTGGTTTGCCTTACACAAACATTTACACACACCTTCACTAAAAGAATGTTAAATGAGGTTCAGTCCTGCATATGGTCATTCTAATCATTCCACAGCATGGCATCGATTGCAAGTGAAAGCTCTTCAGTTCAGTATGTTTAATGCTGGAGGTAAGTTCCTGCAGAGAAACACCAACCTGCTTTCTCTCTCACTCTAACCTTCTTAATGTCTCTCTCTCTCTTTCTCTCTCTCTCTCTCTCTCTCTCTCTCTCTTCCTGTCCTTCTTTTTGTCTCTCTGTCCTTCTTTCCTTCTCTGTTTTTGTCCTTCTTTTTCTGTCTTCCTATAGCTCTTTCCCACAGCAACCTTCAAATGAATTATTATGTAAATCCCCTCTCCCTGTAAAAAAAGAAAAACCCAACAAACAGGAAAATGATTCATACCAAAATCCCCAGAACATTAACACCTACAGTTCCGAATTAACACTTTAACAAACCATAAAATGTTTCCCACAGTGTTTATTTATGAATTAGCACATCCAAGGCTTACATCCAAAAATTTAATTTTTCTTCAGCGAGTTTTATTTGAGGTTAAGCATTTAGAGTTAGGTGACGTGAGTATGTTAGGTAGTTAGAAAAGCCAATTCTTCTCTCTAGTGAACATTAGCTTAGCATAGTGTAGCCTACAAGTCTATAGCCAAATAATCTAGACTCAGGAACAAATCAACAGAAGTACACATAAAAGAAATATTTGAGATAATTTGTGTTATTCATGGAGAGCTGACCTTGAAAAATCCAGCTAATGTCTGTAGCCTATTTATTAAGGATACTATGCAGCCTGTCACCATCTAAAACTTGATATAAAGAATTTACAGAAAAAAAAGATATTTAACTGTGTATAAAAGCCTTATGAAAGCCTTATGATCTAAATAAAAGAAATTAAAAAAAAATGAAAGCCTACAATCATGACCAAACAATCAAATAATTTAATGGGAAACTTGATAATGAAGAAATTAAACAGAAGTTAAATATTTTCAGGTCCTCTTGCACCCCCTATAAAATCATCTGTGCCCTAACGTATGCAAAAATGAGTATTTGACCAGTGTGAAAACCACTATTTTTCTATTTCTGTGAGATTTATGAGTATAATGTTGTTGAACATATTTCTTTTACTGACAATATTTAACATACTGCATTAGCATTCAGGTTACACTAGGCTAACCAAGTGTTCGGCACCCTTATGTAAGAGTGCAGAGGATACAGCGTACATTTTAATTACCTCCTTCAGCCAAAATTGCTGCAGTCTGCAGCAGATTAAACAATAAGTCTGAAAGCAGTATGAAGGTAAAATCCTGTAATCCTATGGACCAGCTGTATTAAGGTTTTATTAAAGATGAAATTAAGACACACTAACATTCCTGATAGTGCACTGAGACCTTTCAACCCTGCTGTAGATCTAATTAAGTCCCTGTGTGTGTGCGTATATATGTGTGCATGTGTGTGTTTGTAAGAGTGTGAGATGCACTGCAATGATGAATTTTTGCCTCTTTGATGTCTCTTGGGACTTTATGTTCTTTGACATCTGCGTCTCTGTTCAGTTCCAGGGAGAAACTGACTTTCTCTCAGTCTCTTTCCATCTGCTTTTTCCACATCATCACACCAGCATTGCATTCCTCCATCCCTTCATTCGTGTATTTATCCATTTCCCCATCACTTCATCCTTACATTCACTGTGCACTCCATCTCTGCATCAGTGGGTGTCCTTCATCTTGCTACATCTTACCCTTAAAAATCATATTTGACCAGCAAACACCAGTATTCTCCAACAAAAAATAAACATTCTCCAACAAAAGCATTCTACAACAGCACCGAACACAACCGATATTCTACAGCTAAAAAAACAACCAATATTTTACAGCTAAAAATTGACCCTCAAACAGCAACATTTACCAACATTCACTGACACACATCAACATTATCTATTAAACAGACTTTTTTCAAGCAAATAGTAACTCTCACCATCAAACGCTGGCGTTTGCTACTAAAAACCATCATTCTCCAGCAAATCAACATTTAACATCAAATACCAACATTGTCAATATTCACTATCAAACATCAGCATCAGCTTTTCTGAAAGACCATTTGCCTACTATAAACAACTATACCCAACTATAAACACCAATAAACACCAACATTCCCAATCAAACACCAAAATTTTAAAGAAAAAGCTTCTCCAAACACCAACATTTCCCAACAAAAACATTCTCCAACAAATACCAACATTCCCCATCAGCACCAATATTTTCCAGCAAAAACATTCTCCAACACACACCAACATTCCCAAACAAACACCAGTATTTTCCAAGAAAATGTTTCTCCAAGGTTCCTCAACAAAACATTCTCCAACAAAAACTTTCTCCAACAAATACCAACATTCGACGTCAAACACCAGTATTCCCCAACATTCTCCAATCATTACAAACATCCCCAAAAAACACTAATATTCTCCAAAAAATTATCCAATAAATACCAACATGCACTGTCAAAAGCCAACATTCTCTACCAAACACATTAACATGTTGGTGTTTGCCTGAGAATGCTGGTGTTTGTTGGGGACTGGTTAGTTACAATTCCAATGCACACTTTTATCTTCAATCCCTTAAAAAAGAACATTATATATAACTACAACATAATGCATCAGTGTGCATGGTAAGGGCCCACACACACACACACACACACACACACACACCACAGCCTCAGGGTTCAATCTGGCCCATTTGCATATAAGAAAAACGCAAGGGAAAAAGGAGAGCAGAATGGAATTTTTCCTTGCATACCAGTAAACAGGAAAAATACATTTCATAATCTTGATTACAATAATTTAATTCATTAAAGAACAGTAACTATCTTTGCTTATTTTGGCTTGCACCTCTTTTTTACTTTGGCAGTGTTATATAGTGCAGCTATTCAAACAATAAGGGCCCATTATTTGTATTAGGCAACACAAAGTGACTATTTTAATAACCTTAGTTTAGTCTGATAGTCCAAAAACAACATTTCTAAAGGGAAATTTGAGAATAATTAGTTCCTTACTGTGAAGAAACAGTTAGCATTAAAATATCTTATGAAAAACATAATCTTTAGAATTCAGTTTTAAAAAATATTCGCAAAGTCCTTTATTGCATAGTTTAATTTTGACTTTTACTTTTTACTAACATTTAGTATTTTTGCCATGAATAAGCTTTATATAATATATGGCTAATATATTCTTTACATATATACATTACAGTATATATCTGTAAAATACAGTATATTAGTATATTACATTTAATCTCTATCAATACTCTGTATATTGTAAATTATATTTTAATATATCATACAATCCAATATTTTAAATGATATACTGTCGTATATGTCGTATATAAGGGTGCAGGTGTATATTCAGATGATGTTAATGCAGCACTGTAGCATTAATAAATTGGGGATTTTGCAGTGAATAATTCCACATCAACAGATTATCAAGGTCCTACCTGTGTGTGAGGGGTTTATTTAGTGTCGGTACATTCGCTCACATTCTAATCAATGATCTTGGAGGCTTAGTGGTGGGTGGTGGTGGTGGTGGTGATGGTGGGGGGGGGGGGTGATGGTGATGAGAAGATCCATGTGATAATTGATGGCCTTGGTCGATTAAGATGAGAGAGATAGACAATGTGTGTGTGTGTGTGTGGGTGTGTGTATGTGAAAACAATGCTGGTGTTATTTCCCAAAACATCAGTTCATGTGTTGGCTTCTAGCCTTTAAACATACAAATGTGAACAAAAGATCATGGACACACACACACAAACACACACGCACACACTGTGCTCTCATTGACACTTATTCAGTTTGTAGCACTTAGTATAATGCTTCCATCCATCTTGTCTCACATTTCACACTCTCCTGCAGCTCACGATAAATTTCACTTCAGCCCTGAATACACACAGGCTCATGTGTCTGAATCAGGTGTTTTTCTGTTCGTAACCTCCCAAAGCTCTCTCATATGACTCCACTACTACCAAGATCACTTCCTATTGTAGCAAGAATCAAATTAAAGCAACTTTGCACCCTATTTCAGAACTACACATGTGTATGCAAACTCAGGTCTTCAATGTCTCTGAGATTTAACATACTCGTAAAGTGAAATCTCATGGTGGAATAAGATTCACTTATCAGTCCAAATATCCCCCTTACTGCCCAATGTCTAAACATCTATCTCCAACAACATTTACAGATGGGTGGCAAATTATAAATTATGTTATATTATTAATATTATTAATAATATAATTGTAATAAAATATTATTTATATTATAAATTAAATTATATTACACTGCCTTGTGATGCAGCATGAGCAACAGTTCGAAAAGATGAGGTTAGTTCGCTTGGATGAAGCACGTGTTAGCCTTTGCCCTCATGTTAGCCTTTGTAGTTGTCATATAATAGGGGAGAGCTGGCTGGTGGGTGGGAATTGGCAGATGATCAAATTGGGGAGAACAATGAGAAAATGGTTTTGTTATGCTGTAGGGACATTTTGCTGGCATGGGTTTGGTCCACTTATCCACTTAGAGAGAAGTGTCACTGCAAATAAACACAATGTTCTTCTGACTGATCACCTTTATCTTATGATGAAACATTTCTGTCCTCATGAGAGTGGTTTCTTCCAGGATGATCCTGCCCCACAGGGCACGAGAGCTCAATGAATAGTTTGGAGAAGATGGAAAGGATGTGAATCATATTCTGATCTTTGCACTCACCAGATCTCGACCCAATGGAACACCTAAAGTGATAGTAGAGAATATCCAGTACAATCATGAAACCCCACAATACACTGGTTATGGCTAGTGTATTTTTGGCTATTTTTGCAACTGATTTGAAATAATTTTATATTTGTTTAAAGCTTGTAACAGCTCCAATGCCTTCATACATCTCTGAATGACTGACTCGTTGCAAACAGTGTTTTAACATCATCTACATTTACGGCATTTGGCAGGCGCCCTTATCTACACCTACTTTAGCCCTCATCTAGCTCTCATCTACCGCTACTTTAGCGAGTGTAAATATTTGGGCACATTTGACCTCTGCATTAACCTGCTGTTCGGAAGAATATGAAATATTCATCAGCTGTGTGAATCATTCAGCAGGTGAATTATCTTGTGAACTTGTCCCTGCTCTCACCTGATTTCCAAAGGGTGCATGCCAAATCACCAAATGCACTACTGCACTTCATGAATAAAACAATGGCAAAAGTGACAGACAGCAATGTGTGTGTGTGTGTTTCCATCCACTCGTTTTTACATGAATACCACTGCATAGCACCGTAATGAATATTGCATTATAAGTAGGGTATACTATTTAGCCAGCACTATTTGCTATGCTAGCTAAGCCTTTTGTAGCTGCAGCCAAGCTTTCACTGACACCAGGCTACGTGGGGCTGTGTCCTAAAGTGCACACTGGATAGTATGACGAAATATCAAACCACCCAAAATACGCCTACGAGTTGTCTTGTTGCTTCTTATCAGAGTGTTCACACATTCAGCTGGAGCGTTCACAATGGCTGGTTCTGATAATAGATATTAGATTATTATTGGTTGTGCTTAATTGCCCTTAGTGTGAATGAGTGTGTGAATGTATGTGTGTATGGTGCCATGCGATGGACTGGCATACCATCCAGGGTGAATTCTCTGGCCTTATTATAGAATGAATTCTAATAAACATTGCAATGAAGAATTAATGCATTACGAGTAATACACAAGTGCCCTCACACTATAAGAATAATGTAGTATGAACATTGAACATAAAATAATCACTATCAGGGTGGGTCTGGGAACTGCAGCAGTTTTTTCCAACAGAACCTTATTATCTGGACAGAATACTATTTTAGACATGGCAATGTTTCTATTGGGTGTGGCTTCTCGGGGGCGGACAGGTAAGTGTAAAGCCAAAGAGAGTGCAGTACTGAAAAAGGGGGCGGAGCTCCTGCGAGTGCCATAGAGGGACAGAATAATTTGCATGCGAGAGAAATCCCTTTATCTTGTGACCAATTACCCACACTGCTTTTTTCAGCATCACTCTGGGGTTTCACTTTCAATTAATATTTAATTCTGTAAATTAAATTTCATTTAATCTGATACTGTGAGTCACTTGATAGCGTTGTAAGCCACTTAAAAAAGCATTGACCTGCAGTGACAGTGGGAATGGGGATCAGCTTTGCAGTATTCCCCCCTGGAGTGATCATATATCTATTAAACTAATGTTTTCTGCTTACTTACTTTTGCAATGGAGATAATTACAGATGTAATGGAAGCTTATAGCCACTGGTTTAATATCATGCCTAAATCAATACATAATATATGTTTCAAATAGACTTGCTTATGTAGCTTCTGACACTGTATGACACTCTGGTATCTACATCGATCAGGCATAACATTAAAACCACTGAGTGGTGAAGTGAATAACATTGATTATCTCGTTACAATAAGATAAGATAAGATAAGATAAGATAAACTTTATTAATCCCTGAAGGGAAATTCAGGCTCCTGTCAAGGGGTGAGATATATTAGGCAGCAACTGAACAGTCAGTTCTCAAAGTTGATATGTTGACGGCAGGAAAATGGGTAAGTATAAGGATCTGAGCCACTTTGACAAGGGCCAGATTGTGATGGCTAGATGACTGGGTCAGAGCATCTCCAAAACGACAGGTCTTGTGGGGTGTTCCTGGTGAGCAGTGGTTAGTACCTACCAAAAATGGTCCAAGGAAGGACAACCGGTAAACCAGCGACAGGGTCATGGGCACCCAAGGCTCACTGATGCACGTGGGGAGTGAGAACACTAACCCGTCTGGTCTGATCCCACAGAAGAGCTACTGTAGCACAAATTGCTGAAAATTTTAATGCTGGCTCTGATAGAAAGGTGTCAGAACATACAGTGCATCGCAGCTTGCCACAGACCTGTCAGAGTGCCCATGCTGGCCACTGTCCACTGCCAAAAGTGCTTACAATGGACAGGTGAGCATCAGAACTGGTCCACGGAGCAATGGAAGAAGGTGGCCTGGTCCGATAAATCACATTTTCTTTTACATCATGTGGAAAGCCGGGTGCGTGTGCATCATTTACCTGGGGAAGAGATGGCACCAGCATGCACTATGGGAAGAACGTAAGCTGGCGGAGGCAGTGTGATCCTCTGGGCAATGTTCTGCTGGGAAACTTTGGATCCTGGCATTCATGTGGATGCTATTTTGACATATACCACCTACCTAAACATTGTTGCAGACCAGGTACACCCCTTCATGGCAACGGTATTCCCTAATGGATGTGACCTCAGGAAAATGTGCCCTGCCACACT
>CM040991.1:17985085-18014821 GCA_022985145.1 Pangasius djambal
GCCACTCAGGTGCTTGTTCAGTCCCTTGTCTTTTTGAGAATGGACTACTGCAACTTACTCCTGGCAGGTCTGCCTCAGCTTGTTTTCAACTTCCCCAAGTTCTCCCACTACACCCCATAGCTATGCTCCATCCACTGGCTTCTTGTAGCTGCCTGCAACAGATTTAAAACACTGATGCGTTCCTACGAAGCAATGGACCAGCACCCACCTACCTTAAAGCACTTATCAGACCCTGCACTCCACCAAGCTCCCTCCAAGCCTCTAGCACTGCTTGACTGGACCCACCACCTCTCAGAGTACAAGGCATATGCATCAAGGCTCTTCTCTGTTCTGGCACCCAGGTGGTGGAATGAACTTCCCCTAGATGTCTGAACAGCTGAGTCACTGGTCATCTTCAAACAACGACTAAACTACCTCTTCCTGGAGTACTTAAATGAACACTTTATTTAAATTTTTTTGTGCTTGTGCTGTGCGCTAGCCAGGTTCAAGGTCTCGCACAGGGTGCTGAAGGCTTTCTACACTGGGGCTGTGGAGAGTCTTCTCACTGGAAGCATCACCACCTGGTTCAGAGGCACCATGGCCAAGGACCAGAATGTGCTGTCTAGAGTGGTGAGGGCAGCAGAGAAGGCCATCAGGACCTCTCTCCCCTGCATCATAAACAACAGCAACCAGCGATGCAAGACCAGGGCCAGGACGATTATCAAAGATTTTCACCACCCCGGACACAGTATGTTCACAGTGCTCCCATCAGGGAGGCGCTACCGGATCCTGAGGACCAACACAGAGAGACTCAGGAGGAGTTTCTACCCTCAGGCAATCCGGCTACTGAATGAGGACACTTGAGATGTCTGCATATCTCTACCTCACACACAGCCACGCATACACAAACAGTTTGCACTATGGATAAACAATTTTTTTGTACACATCATAAAAAAACTCTTACACCGTACAGCTCTGTATATTTCTATACAGAAACAGTTGCACTATGAGACAATTTTTTGCACACTACAGCTCTCTCTATATATATTTTTAACATATTCTATTTATGCATATTCATATTCTACATTTCATTCGTCTAAAGGCTGCTAAACCTTTTTATATATAGTCTACTAGATTTTATTTTATTTTATTTTATTCTGTTTTTATTATGTATCATTGTTGTACTGTGGGGACGAGGCATTAAGGAAAAACATTTCACTACATCACATGTATGTAATATGTGCCTTGAACCAAAAGGACCCTTGGGTATTCTATTCACGTTACATTGTTAAATTAGCTGTGTAGATAATTAGCTATGTAGATGTAGATGTTTAGGGGGGCATGGTTGCACCTCTGCAGTTGGGGGTTCAAATCCTACCTCTGCCATGTGAGCGGTGCTTGCGTGATCTCCCTGTGCTTCGGGGGATGGGGTGTTCCTCCAGGTACTCTGGTTTCCTCCCCAGTCCAAAAACATGCATTCCCAATTGTGTGTGTTTGCCCATCCAGGGTGTCCCCCACCTTGTGTCCTGAGTCCCCTGGGATAGGCTCCAGGCTCCCCCAGTGACCCTGTGTAGGATAAGCAGTATGGAAAATGGATGGATGGATAATATTTAGCTTTGGATAATGTTTAAACTGAAGCTTATTTAATTATTTAATTCATTGTTAATATTATTATTTTATTTTATACTGTAATGGTACCTAACTACCAAGCTAGCTATTTATCTATTTACATGACAATCCCTCTGTGTAATGCTAATCAGCTAGCCATATTTAATACCTTATTTTGTGGTGCTATTAGCTAGCTAGTTATTAATTTCTAGCTAATAAACTTCAATGACATCAGTTTTAATGATTAGAATAATATTTAAAATGATTTTGACCTGACGTGATTATGACAGTCTTGTGAAACCATGTGGCCCTCATTTAAGCAGTACATATGAAAGTAATCACTTACATTTTTACCACAAACCTTTTGGTTCTTAGAACTTGCGCAACCATTTTCTCAGCCTCCATGACATTACAATTGTAAGACCGAAACTCACTGATACATACTAAGTAATTGTCTAGTTTACTTTTAAACATCTGGAATCTGTTTTCAGCCTCAGCTGCAGACTTCAATATTACAAAATTCTGCCAGTATATGTGTGTGTGTTTTTTTTAATCCTGTTTTCCCATTCATTTATTGTAAATCTGTGTGCCAGCCTTTGCATGTTCAGGCAAAATGCAATGCGCTTCTTGACATTTACACAGTTTAATCAGATTCCTGGGGGCTTTCCACCTCATACAAACACTGACTTGCTCCTTTACTCATATTTAGTCATTCTTTCTTTCATCTTCAGTAAACGCTTCAACCTGGTCATGGGTGCAATGAATCTGGAGCCGATCCTGGGAACACTGGGTCCATCTCTGGACACCACACACACACACACACACTTAGAGGCAAGTTAGTGAAACCAATTCAACAGCGTGTTTTTGAGAGATTGGAGGAAACCAGCCTCACAGAAAGGACATTTATACAGACACAGAGAAAACTGCACAGTCAGAAACCTGAGCTCATAATCGAATCCTGGATCCTGGGAGCTGTGAGGCACCAATGCTACCCACTGCACCACCATACCCCATCAAGTACACTGAAGAACACTGGGAGTGAGGCGGGAATACATCCTGAATGGTCCATCGCACCACACACACACCCACATTCATACACTCATTCACACATGGGGTAAATTTATATTAGCTCATTCACCTACTGGCATGTTTTTGGAAGAAAGAAAGTGGAGATCCTAGAGGAAACCCATGAGGACACAGGGAGAACATTCTGATTGCAAATGGTACCCTTGAGCTGTGAAGTGGCAATGCTACACATTGCAAAAATAATAATAATAATAATAATAATAATAATAATAATAATAATAATGATGATGATGATAGCTGCTTTTGTGGAGCTGCCTATATGCTACATGATTTAAAATGCATGTGGCACTACCACAATGTTAAAAGGAGTTTAGATGGAAGCAATGTTGTTTCTTGGTTGTTGTTATTAAATTTCAAGCAACATATTTTTATACTTTCATTTGGTAAAGTAAAAGGTATCAATATGACAAAACCATGACGTATGACCAAAATATTGTGTGTGGTGATTTTCACGCAAGCTGTTATTCACATGTTCATTTCGCTCCCTCACAAGAGTATATGAACATACAAAACCTTTAATACACTCTTAACAGAAGTCTTGTGGCAGTCAAAGACATTCATTAAAGCAAGTCCTTTCAGGTTAGCTCAGGTTAGATAGCTAGCTAACAAAATCTGTTAATACAGAAAAAAAAAAGATTTGGCTGCATATTGATTCAGGATCTAGTGAAGTGTTTTCATATTTCATCTTTTCTTTTACAAATTGTCATTTATAAGTGTACACCAAATTTTATTTAGCTATAACACACCAGTCAACACAATGACTTGACTGACCAATCAGAATGGAGCATTCTACAGCACCACAGCTTAATGATCTCTGATCACAGGCTTGAACTGTTATTGGTCTGTGAAAGAAGATTATGCTGTGACGCATTATGATCCTCTTGTAGATTACCTGTAGATTAGGGACACTGTTTCCTACAGACTCTCACCTTATATATCATAATGCATTACTAGTGTATATCACATCACATATAGTATTCACATGATTTCACACTGTATAACTCTTGGATTTACAGAAACTAAATTAAAGCATAAATCTTGTTACATCTAATCGTAAACTTTATTATCTATTTGCAAACAAATTCTGCACATGCTTTTCCTCAGGATTTGACTTCATAATCGCAAATTTTAAGAGTTGGATAACTTTAGTCGGATAACTAACGTGTTTTGCAGTGCAGTCTCGCGCACAACTTCGTGCATCACTCTTTCGTTTGCTCCCCGCGCTGTCCTGTTGGCGGGGAGGGACTCTCTCTCTCTCTCTCTCTCTCCCTCTCTCTCTCTACTTAAAAGCTCTTCGTCTGCCTCTCACTGTGTGTGTGAATGATGTCGGTGTCGAGGCTCGCGTGCGTCTTGTGCGTTGCGCTCGTGTGCGCGGCGGCGCTCATCTGCTTGTGCGCGCTGCTGCTCTTGCGCATGCATCGGTGCTGCGAGGAGGACGGCGAGTTCCCACATGCCGCCGTGGCTGCTGATTCTCTCACGTGCTCTACCATAGGCAGGTAACGGAAATGAAAGGCAACCGAAATGTGAGGAATGTAACGCGCAACGGGGTTCTGTTTCACGCGCTCAGATTTCAGCACCTAAAGCCTGCGCGTGCATTATCGGACTGGGATATTGGGTTGTTTTACAGCCAGTTATTATTGTTTTATTACTGTTTTATTATTGTTTTATTATGCTTAGCCATTATATATAGCAGTGGTTCTCAAAGTGGGGTCCGGGGACCCCCTGTGGTTCTTGAAGAATAGTCAGGGTGACCATGTTTTTTTTTTTTTTTTTTTTTTTTTTTATAGTGCTTTAAAGTACAACAAGCTATTATTAAAGTTGTTATATTTATTATTAAGGTCCTGTAGTTATTAGGCAGTTTGACTGGCCACTTGAATTGAACTGTTTCAATCCAAACCTGAATAACTCACAAACTATTAATACTGTCAATTTGGACCTAATGTGTTCTGGAATAATTTCAGGAATAAAAAACTACACATTTAAATAATTATCTTACTATTTGAATAGCGCCAGATTATGTTTGGAAAGGGCTGCAAAAAGTTTGAGAACCCATAATTTACAGGTTCTCACTATCTTATAATGATACCTTTGTTCTCTCTGTTTTTTTTTAATTCAGTTTTTTATTTTTCCATCAAAATGCTCAGTCGAAGTTTGAATGAATTGAAATGGAAATTAATTGAATTATCGCCTGAACATCAAAGTTGAGTTAACTTGTACAGCGTTCATACACATCCAGCTGAAGAGAACGCAACACAGAAGGTGATATTTCAGTACCTTGAATTAACATTTATAGTGCTGTGCTGAAATATAGATTTACACCAATTAACTTGTTTAATAAATATAGGAAGAAAGATTCATTAATTCATCTCTTATTTTGATCATGTCTGAGTGTATCTCCCAAAATAGGTATGAGCTGAAAGAACCAGTGATTTAGCTTTGTATTTTATGTCTAATTCTATGTCTTGTGTCATGTCAACATGAGCCAGGGCTTATTTAAATGACAAGCTGTCGAAACATATTACTGTGTTCATCTACTCTGTGCTCATGCTTCTTTATTCAGGACCAGCTAGTGAGAGAACAGCAAAAATCAGGTCTTGTAAATGTATTGCACTAGGGGGCTAGGCAGTGATGAAACGTTTAGTGAAACCAAAACAAAATAGCCGATAGGGATTTTCCAATCCCTTTTATACAGTGGAAGAGAAAAACTGCAGAGGTGATTGTTTATTTATCATCAAACATTCATTCATTCATCTTCAGTCACCGCTTTATCCTATTCATGGTGAGGGTGGATCTAAAGTCGATCTTGGGAACAATGGGTGACACACCCTGAATGGGGCATCAGCTCATCTCAGGGCACCACACATAGGCTTCACTCCTGGGGCAGTATAGTGCAGACAAATTAACGACCAGGATGTTTTGGGAGGTGGGAGGAAACCAAAGAACCTTGAGGAAACCCGCACGGACATGGGGAGAGTATGTGAAACTCTGCAAAGACGGTAACCCAAACTCAGGATAGAACCGGAGGTGTGAGGTGGCAACACTACCCACTCCACACCCTTCTAACATTACTTTCAAAAAAAAGTTTGTACTGAAGTTCAGGATCAAATGGCAAAATATAAATTCTTTGAGAAATGGAGCTGTCTTTATTTATTGTGCTGTTCAAGTTTGTCAATTTGCAGTGTAAAGTATCATGTAGAAAAAGCATGTTGTAGTCTGTTTTTTATCACTTTCTCATCATGGGGGGTGTGAAGAAAATATATGAATCAGATTATTATAAATGTATTACATTTACGGCATTTGGCAGATGCCATTATCCAGAGCGACTTACAATTATCTCATTTATACAACTGAGCAGTTGAAGGTTAAGGGCCTTGCTCAAGGGCCCAGCAGTGGCTTGAACTCATAACCATCTGACCAGTAGTCCAACATCTTAACCACCGAGCTACCACTTCCCCCAATATATTCTGATATTGGCTTACTAGGTCACAAACTAGGAATACCATCAGTCCAAAACTCTGTTGGGGAGGTAATTTATTTTTACTTTTATTTTTATTTTTTACCACTGTACCACTGTAAATCCAACCAGTTTATTAGCAAATGAAATAAGCTTTGTAGATGCATGACTCTAGCATGCCATTCTCACTTTAATTTTTTAACTAGTACATTATGCCATTACCTCGCATTTAAACACAAAATGTCAAGGAAAACCAAAGATGCTAGCTGGAACACTGTGTAACAGCCAAAGGCTTGCTGCTGTTACATTTTGATGATGGTGAAAAGAACAGGATGGTGCCCCAAAAGAGGTTTGATGAAAGTGAGTGTGATTGGCCATTAGAGTTGCTCTTTAACACCTATAAGGTTGAAACACCTAAACAATTATAGCACTTCTCTATCAAACAACGTCGCATGGCACGGCTTTTTAAAATTACAATTATGAGGGAGACTGTCATGAGGGTTGAAAATCTAAATTGCAGAGTTAAGAGCAGTCTAGAGACTGGATTACGCTTGCTTTTAACTACACATATGTATACACAAGATGGCTGCCACTGTATCCTGCGGTCATTTGGAGTATCACATGTGCACATCCTCAGAAATTAAGGTTACATGCCCACATTGTGCAATACCAGTGTACACAGTGGGTGCAGTATAACACCATGTGACACTGTGTTCGCAGCTGACTAAACAAAACTAGCATTGTATCTGAAATTGCATGATTGTGTACTATTCCAGACAGTTATTGAGTACTAACACAAACCAGTTTCATTCTTAGCATTTGAATTTTAAAAACCTCTCACGTAGCTTTCAAAGTTACCGAAAGGTCTGTCTTGCATAGCAATGTTCTTAAATACTTTTGAATGGAAGGTCATGGTTTTTGATTTCAGACTCAGCTCATGACAACAATCATGAGGACGGCAGAAAGTTTTAAGAGACACAAAGCTTGTCAGTGTATTTCACATGGCTATGCATGAAATTGCTAAGCATTTTACAGTTCGACTTGAAAACCAGACAGACAGGGTGTTTTGGGTCTGATGTGCCATCTAGTGAATGTCAATTTTAATTAGCTATATACGTAAAGTATGCAGGCTACTATTGTAGCACTGCCACGTAATAATGTGTGTATAATACATGTATAATACATGACATTATTATACATGTGTGCATAATAAGTGCTATTAATGTAATTATTGTCAACATGTAAGTAGTTATTGTTGTGTGTATACCGCTATAACATAAATGGTGGGTTTCGTACTTGTTCTTTGGCGTGACCCAATGATGTCACCGTGTCATGCTATGTCATGCTCCGCTGAGGAATACTTGTTGGTTCCGTTTTTTCTCTTTCTACTCTTTACTCTTTACTTATTCAATACTGCAGGTTTCGAGTATTTTTCACCATGGGACAGAAATACCGGTGAGAACTATCCTTAAAGATGGTAACCAACTTCAAACAAACATTTTATACAGTGAGAGAGACTGTGGGTGCAGGGCTTTATTGTAAATATCTGTGTTGCCCTTCTTTTTGTATAATACACAACAGATTACTGAACTGATTGTGGTTTTGTGTTTATTTGGTGTTGGGTGGTTTATTTGGTGTTGGTGTTGGGTGGTTGCTCTCATCTCACACTATTAGAGCCCTGACTGATTATTTACATTTACATTTATTTATATCGCAGATGTCCAAAGCAACTTACAAAAGAGGAAATACAAGCAAAGTGATATATCAGGCGGAGAACAATACAAGTAGTGCTACCATGCAAGTTATCTTAATTGAGTGCTAGAGCAGCAACTTGCAAAGGGGGGACAAGTTAGGGGCTAGTTAAGTGTTCACAGAAAAGGTGGGTCTTTAGCCGTTTTTTGAAGATAGTGACAGATTCTGCTGTCCGGATTGAGGTTGGAAGTTCATTCCACCACTGTGGGACAGTCAGTTTGTGGGTTCTGGAAAGGGACCTCATGCCTCGCTGAGTAGGCACTACCAGGTGTCGGTCGTTAACTGATTGCAGGTTGCTGGAGGGAACATAAACATCAAGGAGAGTGTTGAGGTAGGTGGGTGCAGTTCCTGACAATGTCTTGTACGTGAGCATCAAGGCCTTGAATTTGGTGGCTACAGGAAGCCAGATGAGGGAGGCAAAGAGGGGAGTGACATGGGTCGTTTTGGGCTGGTTGAAAACAAGGCATGCTGTTGCATTCTGAATCATCCGAAGGAGTTTGATGGAGCTGGCTGGGAGGCCTGGGAGTAGTGCATTGCAGTAGTCCAGTTTTGAGATAACAAGAGCCTGAACTAATAGCTGTGTGGCATGATCAGTAAGATAGGGTCTTATTTTCTTGATGTTATACAGAATGAACCTACAGGAAAGTGCTGTTGTTGAAATGTGGTCTGTAAAGTTCAAGTGATTATAATATTGTAACTAGTGCCTTGCAAAGGCGAGTTGTTGCAGTATGTGAACAATGCTGCTGGTGTTGTCCTGCTCCAGCATGAGCCCAGAAAGTCATGTATCAAGTATAAACCAGGTAATCAACTGAGTACATGTTTCAGAAGAAACTGCATGGCAATCCCAAAATTGGAGACAAAAATACAATCCAAGAGAATACAATCCAAAATTAACAAAAACACAAAAGAATATTATTCAGCAATGCTTTGCAGGGTGGAGAGCCAATGAGGTGCTGGTGAAACTAATTATCAGTAGTTAATATTCAAGTAAATGTGAACACTGGTGAAAGGTGGAGTGTTTGGGGTTAGTAGTGTGACCAATTACCCAAGATTCTTTGTTTTGTTACCATTAACACGACCATGCAAGCTGGGACATACCCAAGTGCCCATGCTGAATTTGGTTATTCTGTGGCCTATGTGCAAAGTCCCAAGCTGGGGCATACTGATGGATCTAAAAAGTAGTGGATATACATGCAACAACATCACATTTTTATCATAAAATATAGTCTTTCTGATTTGTTTTTAGTTTTTTTTTTTACCCACAGTAATGTGTTCTTATCGCTAATAAGTTTGAATTTATTAATCTTGTCAGTGATTGTGGTGAAATCTGAAACCTTATAGCTTCTTATTCACTTTGCTTGCACACTACATAGGATGTAACATAGACCTTACCCAGTGCTCTATATGTTGATGTAGATTGCCATTTGAGATTTGTCTGATTAAAGTACTAGCACACTTGGCTGTGTTTGGGTGTGCTAGTAAACATGCACTTCTATCACTAAGGATTAAAGTATAGGCACAATTTTCCAAACTATATAATCAGAATCAATCCAAGAGGAATAACCACACCATGTTTTTGAGTTGGGCTGCCACTATATGCGAGTACACAAAAGCGCAACACACACTCATTACACATCAGTCAATCTTAATACACACAATCACAAGTGCACAATCTCGACAACATCATACACCGATAATAACAGAGTAATAGGAGTAAACATGAGGTCTGTGAGCAGCTTGAGGGTAACAGCATAACAATAGAGAACACACCTAGATAGTCAAACACACACTTATTAGGTGTTTCTTGAAGGTTGGGAGATAATTAGAGACTACACTCCATACCCAAATCAAAGCACTTTTCCGCAGAGTTTTTTTTCGCTGCAAAAGAGCTGCAAAATAAGTTCCAACACTAAAAAACTGCGAGTTTGGAGCTGAGGGACCTGTGATATTATAACTGAATTTTAAAGATACCAGATCATCATGGGATGGGATTTTTTGTTTTTGATGTAAAGGAGATGCCAATGAATCAATGGGAATATACACTTTACTGGCAACTACAGTGGACTAATTAAGAGGTACATTGCCTATACTAATGCTAACAAGACTTCTTCTATGCAACTACACATTTACAGTGAACAAAACAATCACAGCACGTATTGAGGACGCTGAAGGATCAGGTGGTAATGTGTATTTTAAAAGCTAAAGTACAGCTCATTCTCTATGTTTGTTATGATAATTGATGTTTTGTTAGCTGATGGCATAATTGCTTGGCTCTTAAAAAGCAAGGCACACTAACAGGAAGTGAAAGCAAGTGAAAGAGGATATGACTAATAAAGTGTTAATCTATGAATAATTCTGTTTAAGAGCTTAGACTCACTTAAGCACAACAGCAAAAAGACAGGGAAGTGTCTGTGCACTTATGATTAAAATGTTCTCAGTATGGTCTTGGCAGTGTTAGACTAAATTCCAGTAATGTCAAAGACAATGCTTTAATGGATTTTCCTAACTGCCCTTCTCGATTCACTTACAGTATCACTTACAATGGAATTGCAAATTGTCAAACCATCCTTCACCACCGCATCAATTCTCAAGTGCCCCAATCCTTTGTTACCTTTTTACTGTTGAACTGGATGTTTCTGGATAGAGGTGGGACTTGGTGCAGTCTTATTGCAGCATACCCCCAAAATTTTCTGTTTTCATTATGTTTCTGCTCCTTTGGTTTCTCCACGTATGACATTTGCCTGCCTTTTTTTCATTTTTCCCCTGATGTTTTACCCTTTATAGTCGGTTAAAGGGTATATATGCCCGGTTAGCATTTTGTCTTATAGTATGCATCTCCACTAAATCCATCTCAGACAGTGTGATTCAGAAATGCAGTTTGCATGATCCTAAACTAAAGGCTTATTTTGTAAGCTATATTAGCTTTGTAGCTCCAATTCAAAAATAAAAAAACACTAAAACATGACACAGACACATGGCTGATTAACTACGCTTGGGGTAAAGGAGACATTTTGTTCTTCTTCTTCTTCCGGCTGCTCTGGTTAGGGGTCGCCACAGCAGATCCTCCATCTCCATTATGGAAATCCGGTTCATGAGCCGCATATTTAATTTGGCACAAGTTGTACGTCAAAATACACTTCCTGGCACAACCCTCCCATTTTATCCAGGCTTGGGACCAGCACTGAGAGTGCAACCCCAGTGGCTGGATCTAGCACCCAAATGTGGGACTCAAACCCCCGACTCTGAAAGTAAGAGTCTCATGCTCTACCGACCGAAAAGTGCCAAGGGAGCCATTGTGTACATTTCTTTATTTGGCTTGATTGTTTATTTTAAGGGTCAGAAAGTTATACAGTAATGAAATGAGAAAGAAATGCCTGAAGCTGTTTTGGCTTTATTGGTGTTAGTTACTCACAATCAAACATTCAGCTAATGGGAAATCAAATCCGACTCAACCACACTTCCTCTAAAGTGAAGATTAAATTCTCTGTGTGTCATTCCAGATTAGCAAAGGAACAATAACCCCACTGTACATTACAAAATTCCACTAACTAAGGTCACATGCTTTATCACCTTTCGTTTGTTCGTTTTTTGTGTTCCATTTCCTGAATGTGGTGCCAATTTGAAAACATTGTGTTTCCTTGATCTTTGGTCCAAGTTTCTCTTGAGACCTATTATCACTTTTCATAGTGAACACACACACACACACACACACACACACAGGATGGAAAGGGTTGGAAAAATCACCTATCACCTACTAAAAAGGCATCCTAAAACTTATATCTTGTCAGTATTAAGATTGACTTGATGTTAATCCTGAAATTCTCATGCTTCATGCACTCTCAGGTTCGATTTTTATGGTAATGAAATAGGATTTTACATGTTTTAAAGCCTCCTGTCCACTCATTCTCATAATTAGCTTCTTACTGTTAGCTGTAGCTTCTCTGGCTGACCATTGGCTACAAAAGGAATTCATTTGTGCTGTTTTCCACCTCCTGATTTACGTTGGCTGGGACTATATTTGGTAGAGGTGATGTCAGGTCTACCAATGTACCAATCCTAATTAGCCATCTGCTTATGACAGCTCCCATTTGACCCCAATCACAGAAAGTAAAGTGACTTTTCTGCTCTCTCTCAGTAAAGTGGCTTTTCTGCTCTTTGCTCCTGATCATGAGCAAAATTGCTTCTACAGATTACATATTTTTCTGATTTTTGAAAAGACACAACCTCTGCAGCAAACTATTAAAAAAAAAAAGAAAGAAAAAGAAACCTGCAAACATTAATGCACAGTTACTTCATATTTGATTAAGTTAAAAAAAGGTCAGTACGTAGAAACACCACCGTTGACACCTAGACTTTCCAGTTTCCAAACACTTTGTTGCCAGGTAGAAGTCTATCTATTCTTGTTTACTGAATTTTCCTTGCAAAACGCTTCTAGTTCTGAGATATCATTGGGCTGTCTTTCATGTTTTCATGTCTTTCACATCTTTTCATGTGAGCATGTTTAAGCTCTACCTACATGTTTTTAGTGATATTCAAGTCAGGGGACTGTGAGGGCCATTCCAAAAGCTTCAGCTTGCATTTTTTGTAGTTCATGGTGGATTTTGAGGTATGTTTTGGATCATTGCCTGTTGTAGAAGCCAGTCTCTTTTTAGCTTCAGATTCTTGACTGACTGTGTCACATATGCTTCATGAATTGTTGATATTTACTGGAATCCATTCTTCCATCTACCTGTGCAATATTTCCTGTGCCACTGGCTGCCCCAGCCCCAAACACAGTAGATCCATCTTATGCATATTATTTGCCAAGATATTCTTTTCATTAAATGCTGCTCCTCTTTTTCCAAACATAACTTTGGTGATTGAGGCCAAAGAGTTCCATTTGTCCTTCAGCAGTTCAAAGCCCTTGTTTCTAAAATGTATCTGGCTTATCTAGTTGTTCTGCATACAGTAGATGTTCACTTCTGTGATGAGGCCACAGGGAAGGTTTCCATCTGATGACTCTTCCATGCAGATCATGTTTATGCAAGCAACACTACACAGTAGAATGGTGCACCACCACTCCCCTGTCAGCTAAACATTCCTGCAGGTCCTTAGTGTCAGTGCTTTGCCTTTCTGCCCAGCATATGGCCAGTTCTATCTGAGCTTTTCCTTGGTCTTCCAGATCTTGCCTTGACTTCCATAGTTCCCCTTAACTGCCTTTGCTTAATGACATATTGGACAGTGGAAAAAGCTTTGATATCTTTTCATAACCTTCCTCTGCTTTGTAGGCATCAGTTAGCTTCATTTTCAGATCCTCAGTCAATCTTCATCTGCTGAGAGGAGCCCATGGTTGTTGAGGGTTAGCACAAGGTTTGAATAGTCAGAGAATTAATTACACTCTGAATTGTTATTCTTAATGTTCTTAATGTTTTTTTTACCTGACAAACAAGTCCTAATGAGTCAATTAGGGCCTAACAAGTTAATTAAATCCTGAGACTGGAAGGGTGTCCAAGCTTTTGCCCATGCCACAATTACATGCCACAATTACCCAATTTTTAAAGTTCATTAAATATAAAGTAACTTTGCATTAAAAATTTCAGAATTACCATCTTTTCCCTGGAATTTCTTAAGTTGAAACCATTTTGGCACTCGTTCCAAATGACATGGAACACTTGGGGTAATTTAGTGTTCGTAGAACCATAGTTACATATGCCAAAAAAAGGCTTCCCACTGCTCCGGGTGTGTGTTCACGGGTGTGTGTGTTCACTACTGTGTGTGTGCACTTGGATGGGTTAAATGCAGAGCACAAATTCTGAGTATGGGTCACTATACTTGGCCACATGTCACTTCACTTCACATTCACATTCATGCCTCTAGGCCTCCTCTAGACTCTGTAGAATGTGACACCCAGGTAGCAGCAGCACAGACGTCCTGGAGTGGCATGCATCTAAGTAATGTCTGAGGAGACACTCATCATAGAGCGACATGTCACAGTAGGGGCAGCATGATTGGCTCATCTGTAGGCTATGGTGATAATGTCCTTCATCCATTGGGCAAGTCTCTCTTTAGACAGGGGAGCTCCTTGTGTCTTTTCTCTAGGACAGATGAACAGTTGGTCTGACAACTGAATTATAACTCCTCTCGTAAATATTGACCACAACAGCATTCAAGAGCCTTTGGGGCTGACTGGGGCTGACTCTTTGGGGCTGAAGTTATCTATTGTTACTTTTGTAGCTAAAATTTATTTTTTTCTTCACCACACATTATAAATAAATCGATTTCTCATTTTGCCATAGTATTTCTAAATAAATTGTTTTATTTTTAATTTTGTAGTGTTTAATACCGGGTGTAGGATGAATGCACTTCATTTAGTGATAAATGTATTCTTGACCTCATAACTTCCCAATATCTCTTCAGGGAGTAAATGTGCCTGAACATGGTCGTCATGCTTATTTTTTTCAGGATATGTTTCTACTTGCATTTTTTTTTTATCCATCATGGCCAGTATTGGGTATAAACCACTGGACAGCAGCCATATGTTCTAAGCAAAACTAACTGAATGTGTGAATGTGTGATTGCATTTATGAGAAATGTCATGTTTTTTCTTGCAGAACCTGAAGGCAGGAATATCATACTTATTCAGAAAACATTCCTATTAGTCATCTATTCCATGCTGAATTAAAAAAAGTTAGAGTATTAAGTACATTTTTAAATATGCCTTTATATTTACTGAATTTTCTGTACTATAAGACTGGTCTCCTGGCTGGACTTGTACTACAGAGAGAGAAAAGGAAACAAAATAAAAAGAATGTCTTTATTATGCAGACAGTGCATGCGTGCATGTGTGTAAATGACCCCTTGGGTATATCACAGTGTTACCAGATGAGACTTGCCCTGCTCTATTATGACAAACAATATGTAATAGTACACCTGGAACTGTCTGGCAATGCAGGTGTGTGTGTGTGTGTGTGTGTGTGTGTGTGTGTGTTGCATTTTAACCACTTATTAGCATTATTTCTGTAGAAGAAACATTCATTCAATATATAGCCTCATTTTCAGGCTGTATTCCAATAATACACTGTCACTTGCCCTGCCATCTTAAGGGCTATTTATTTACTGCTTACTATTAATATGTAAGCCTTGATTTTTCCAAAGCTTCTGCAAACCTGGTCACTGTCATAGGTTGCCTTAGGTAGCCTGTTAGCAAATCTGGCTAGCTACATGTAGTCATGTAGTTGATACCTGTAAAGGTAATGTTAACGTTAGCTAGCTCTGGATGACTTGCTTAGCTAAGTCAGCCATAGTCTTTTATGTTAATTGCATTGTCGAGCCAAAGAAATGAAAAGAAGGGCTAGTAGTGTTTGTGATTGGTGGATGAATGAATTAATTATTAAATGATGGTACAGCCTATAACACCATTATGGATATTCATAAATATTTCATTTGTCCATTACACCTCAACAAGACGATGACCAGGATGATGAAAAGCAAAACTGATATCATAGCAAACAATATCTTTACTTTAGGCTGATGATTTTACGATTACTAAGCAAGATGTTTTTGATAAAGGAGCCATGTGGTATGAAGGTCTTAAAGGACCATCCTTGTCATTCTGCCAGCATCACTGGAATAGCAGAAGAAGAGTACTCTAGTCCATCGTTATCTAGTTAGCTGGTTGATCAGAAGCTAATTATGTAGCAATTTTGATAGCTAGGTATCTAAATAGCATGAGTGTTAGAGGCTTTTCACCATCCTATTGGTGATTCCATTCCCACCCAATAATGCTTTCTAGTTAGCTGAGTAGAATCTAACTATATAACTATAGCAACTTGTTCTATAGCTAACTAGATAATTAGACAGCTAACTAAATATCAAGTTTGTTTAAGTTTTTTTTTTTTTTTTTTAACAATCCTATGGCCCATTCCACTCCTACACAATAAAGCTATCTAGCTAGAAATTCGGTGTAGTAGCTCGTAGCTAGGACTGCATCCCTAATGTAATAAAGTGCAATATGTCTGTTTTGACACCTCAAAATCCTTAACAACTGTAATTTTACCTCATTCACTTCCTTTTTGCTCCTTTGTTTCTGATGTCTCTGGGGTACATCTCACTTTTCAAGTTATGTTTCTGTGTCCTAGTTCCCTTGTTTACCCCAACTTAGGCCTCTTGTGTTTCCTTGCAAGTCATGTAAGTCATCTGAGAAGACTTGTGGTTTAATCTTGAAGATGTTTTTCCACTCAGCATATGAGGTTCTTTACAGTTCTAGAAAACAGTCAAGAGTTTGCTTAAAATGTGTGTGAATCTTCAGTTTAGCCTGGCGGTGTAAGGCTATATGTTAAGATGAGACATTTTAACTGTATGATAAATGATATATTTGTGTTTAGGAATGTGTTTAACCTGATATAGGTAGATACTGTCAGATCTCCCCTATCTGTTTTGAAAGGTTTTATAGAAATGGTTTATTTGCTAATGGCATGGTGGTGAAGCAGTTAGCGTTATTGTCTCACAGCTCCCAAGTCCCTGCTTGATCCTGAGCTCAGATTACTATCTTTGTTGATTTTGAAATGGTCTCCACATGTCCTTGCACCCAAAAACGTGGTGGATTGGCTACACTAAATTGCATTTAAATGTGAATGAGTGTGTGTCTGTACTAGCATCATATCTGTGATGTATTCCCACCTCATTCTCAGTGTTTTTGGGATGAGATCTACCACAACCCTGACTAGTATAAATTATTGTACCCTCTTTAGATAAAAATCATTATTCAGATTCCCGCCCCCTGTGTTCAGCAAAGGTTTGTTCCAGTTTCACAGAGCTGGCCACCTTTGCTCCTGTCTGAAGCTGTTTTTTTTTTTTTTTTTACTCTGTTAAAAATCTGTTTTCCTTCAGAGAGTGACCTTTTGACTCTTACCTATTAGATGACTGCTGAGACTTGACTTCTTGTGCTGTTGTTATGAACTTTGTTTCCTTTCTCAAAAGTACTGATGTGCATGTTCATGTGAATGTGCATGTGAATGTTACATCTGTCTGCTTGTGTTTTGATGTGTGTTTCTGTGTGTGTGTGTGTGTGTGGGTGGGTGGGTGTGAGTTTTAGGTTGAGTGTGTGAGTTTTAGCCTAAACGAGATAAAATACCTAATGAGCTGGTTGTTTGCTGGAGGATTTTCATATTGTCTGAACATGTTCTTGGACATCGGGAATAGCTATGAGACTCAAGCAACTTCTTTAGAAAAAAGATTAGTGTGGCTTAATGTACCTAAAGAACCACCCAGGAGCAGCAATGTTTCATAGCAGACTAAAGTGTAAGAGAATCTTGGCATCCCGAGGTTGCTGTTTCAGCATGTTAAGTCGTGTTAAGCTTTTTCATAAAATAGGTTTCTATGTAGAAAAATGTGTAGCCTAAAACGATGGCTTTGTCTTTTACCTGAGATTTAGATTTTAAAAAAAATTTTTTTTTTTAGCAATTTGGCACTTTTTCCATGTTAGCTGCTTCAGTACATTTAAGGGATACTCTAATATTTTGTTTAAGCTAATTTCTATGGGAGATCAGGTGTAATGGGCAAGCAGAAACACAAAATATCTTTAATATCTACTGATCTACCATGTTCAAATAGATGTTTGCAAGAAGAATGGTTGACTCTTTTCATGGTCACAGTTTAGTATTGTGTGGAACTTTGGTTAGCAGTCAATTAAGTGCTGAGTTTACTCATCAGCGTACTGAATGTTTTCTTAGCAAATTACTAACACATCTGAGGAAAAGCAGTCTCATTTCTACTGAAACTGGACCTTTACTTTGTCCATATAAACAAATCCATGAAGATCTGCTAGCTAACCTCACCCATTAGCTAGCTTACTTTTGAGTCCATATTTCCATTTTTGCACAAATTTAACCACTTCAATGGTAGCAGTATTGTGTGTTTGCCATTACCATGCCTAAACCACATTGGAACTGCTAGAAAATAATATTCTAGCAGTTTTCCTAACACAATAATTGAAGCTCAATGTTTTCTGGCATTAATGTTGCCTTTTTTGAGTATGGAAAGTTGTTAGCAGATACTATGATGAGCATTGTTCAGGATTACACTGAATAATTGTTTTAATAAAGTTTGTCGTTTTTTTTTTAAGGGATATTCTGTTAAAAGGCGGCTCAGCAGTAGATGCTGCTATTTCTGCGCTGCTATGTACGTCATTAATTAATCCTCAGAGCATGGGAATTGGAGGAGGCTCCGTCTTCACCATCATGAACAAAGATGGTATGTTTAATTACTGTTTTCATTGGATCCCCAGTCACTTCACCTACTTGGTTTGTATCCTAATCAGAGCCAAAGGTGTGCCCTTTAAGTCTCATTAAGGGTGCATGCCTCACTCTCTCAGCTAACTGCTCGGAGATGGCCACAGGGAGTTAACCGAGGGAAAGTGGAGTGGTAACAGCTAAGTGTCACTCACCCGACATCAGTGTGTTTCCTGTGTCATTGACCTGGTACAGGAACTGTTATTGTCTCTTTATGGCCCAACTTAAAAAAAAAAAAAAAAAAAAAAGCTCTTACAGCAAAAATGTTAATAGCGGCTATATTGCAGCTTTGTCAAAATATTTGTGTTGGCCCAAAACCAGCTGAAACTAGATATAACCAATTGAGTGTTACAAAATACTGATGAGCCAGCATGAACTATATATATATATATATATATATATATATATATATATATATATATATATATATATATATATATATATCTCCCCACTGGTTTCACTACAGCCTCAGAAGCACTTGTATATATACAGTCCCCTTTGAAAGTGTTGGAACGACAAGGCCAATTCTTTTGTTTCTGCCATACATTAAAGGCATTTGGGTTTTAGATTAAAAGATGAATATCAGATGATAGATCAGAATTTCAGCTTTCAATTCCTGATATTTACATCTAGCTGTGTTAAACAATGTAAAACACAGTACCTTTTGTATTAATCCACCCATTTTCCCAGTGATCAAAAATACTGGAACATGTGACTGACAGGTGTTTCTTGTTGCCCAGGTGTGCCCTGTTATAGTGATTGTTTAAACAATTAATAGCTCTGAATGTCTACTCTTGGTGTGAGCCCTGAGTTTCACCTGTGAGGACTGCATTTGTAAAAAAGGATAAACCAACATGAAGACCAGAGCTGTCTATGGGAGAAAAGCAAGCCCTTTTGAAGCTGAGAAAAGAGGGAAAATCGATCAGGGCCTTTGCACAAGCATTGAGGAATGCCAATACAACAATTTGGAATGTCTTGGAAAAGAAAGAAACCACTGGTGTACTAGCAACCAGACATTGAACACATCTGCCAAGGAAAACAACAGGAGTTGACAGAAAATTTGTGAGAGCTGTGAAGAAAAACCCAGAAACAACAGTCAGTGACATCACCAACAACCTCCTCAGGGCAGGGGTGAAGGTATCACAATCCACCATTCGAAGAAGACTTTGAGAGCAGAAATATAGAGGCCATGCCACAAGATGCAAACCACTCATCAGCAGTAAGAATCGGAAGGCCAGATTGGAAGCAGGATTAATCTCTACCAAAGTGATGGAAAGGCCAAAGTGTGGAGAAAGGATCTGCTCATGATCCAAAACATACAAGCTCGTCAGCCAAGCATGGTGGAGGTAGTGTCATGGCTTGAGCTTGCATGGCTGCTTCTGGAACAGACTCACTAATCTTTATTGATGATGTAACTCATGTTGGTAGCAGTAGAATAAATTCAGAAGTCAACAGGTAACATTCTGTCATTCTGTCTGCCAATTTACAGAGAAATGCATCCAATCTTATTGGGAGGTGCTTCATCATGCAGCAAGACAATAACCCAAAACACACTGCCAACACAACAATGGACTTTATCAGGGGAAAAAAGTAGAAGGTTTTAGACTGGCCAAGTCAATCATGCATTTCATCTCCCGAATAAGAGACTGAAAGGGAGACTCTCCAAAACAAACAACAGCTGAAAGAAGCTGCAGTAAAAGCCTGGAAAAGCATCACAAAAGAAGAATGCAACAGTTCGGTGATGTCAGTGGGTTGCCGGCTTGATGCAGTGATATGCAATCTAGCCTATATGTTCCTGTACTTTTGCTCACCTAGAAATTGGGTGGTCTGCCACCAAAGATGCCATATTCTAAGTTGTTTAACAACTTTAAAATCAGGAAATGAAAGCTGAAAAAAGCTGATGTATCATCTTATATTCATCTTTTGATCTCAAAACCAAGTGTCTTTGGTGTAGAGCAAAAACAATAGAATTAGCCTCGCTGTTCCAATACTTTTGGAGGGGAATGTATATGCCAGAGAGAAACTGTAGGGCATTTGAGCATAATAATAATAATAATAATAATAATAATAATAATAATAGTAATAATAATACATTTCTTTCTTTTCTAGGTGACGTGAGTGTGATCAACTCAAGAGAAACGGTCCCTAAAAGCTTCCCACCAAAACTCCTGGACAAATGTCCCACTTCCATGACATTAGATCAACTCGGTAGGCCAATCTGCATTCAGTTAATAAAAAATTGTTCAGTTAACAATTTCTTTTTGTTTTTCGCACCATCTCGTATAAACCATAAAGTTGTTTGTGAAAATCTCAGGAGATCAGCAGTTTCTGAAATACATAAACCAGCCCACCTGGCACCAACAACCATACCACAATTTAAGTCACAGAGATCACACTTTTTCCCCATTCTGATGTTTGATGTGAACATCAACTAAAGCTCTTGACCTGTATCTGAATGATTTTATGCATTGTGCTGCTGCCACGTGATTGGCTGATTGGATAACTGTATAAAAGAGCAGGTGTACAGGTGTTCCTATTAAAGTGGATGGTGAGTGTAAGTGATGATGATGATAACTGATAATTAAATTTAAATCAAAAACAGTTATATTGTTGACAGTGTGTTGTACTGGTACAGATACAGATGGCAAGTTATTTTAAATTAGCTACAAGATTTTTATGATAAAAAAATAAATGAGACAAAGTGGTGTTTCAGAGTATAACAAGTTTATATTAAACATTGTGAGATTAGAAGTTTTTGAAATATTCAAACCAGCCCATCTGGAACCAACATCCATACCACGGTTAAAGTCACAGAAACGTCCCTAGGTTACGTCTGTAACCATGGTTCCCCGAGGGAATGAGACGCTGCGTCAAACAACGCTTTGGGAATGCCTCTGCGTGATCAGGCTCTGAATCACATGTGTAATCTGTCCACGGAATCGCGTGACGTCACCGGCGGGATGACATAGCGACCCGGAAGTGTAAAAACGCATGCGGTGGAGCTGGTGCCAGCTTCAGGAGAGTGAAGCGTCTCGTTCCCTCGGGGAACCATGGTTACAGACGTAACCTAGGGATGTTCCCCTTCGGGAACTCGAGCTGCGTCAAACAACGCTTTGGGAATGAGTATCTAACACCACCAGACTGACAAATCCCTGCCTAGTGTGGAAGGGTACAACTAGGTCGAGAGAACTGAGGAACCAGGAGCAGCATTGAGGTCAAGGCTATAAAGCCTGACAAAAGTCAGAGGAGTAGACCATTGCAAATATCCTGGAGAGAAACACCAGAGGAGAAGACCTTGGAGGCCGCCATACTTCGAGTAGAATGAGCCTTGACCCCCAACAAAGAGGGGAGCTCAGAGGACTCGTAAGAAGTAGTAATAGCATCCACTATCCACCTGCTGAGGGTCAAGACTCTTCTTATAAGGACCGTAGCAGACAAACAGCTGGTCCGACTTCCTCCACAGGGCAGCTCTGTGGACATATGTGTCCAGTGCACAATTAAGCACAATTAAGCCTTTCCTGGTCCTGGTCCCGAAAGGGAGGAGGACAGAATGCCTGAAGCACGACTGACCATGGAACCACAAAGGGCACCTTAGGAACATATCCCAGTCTAGGGTAAAGAAAGGCTCTGGCCATGCCAGGGGCAAACTCTAGAAAAGAGGGGGCCACAGAAAGAGCCTGAAGGTCGCCGACTCTCTTCAGGGAAGAGATGGCTAATAAAAATACAGTCTTGACTGTAAGAAATCTCAAAGACACCTCCTCCAAGGGTTCAGAGGGAGGTTTAGAAAGGGCCTCTAAAACCACGGCCAAATCCCAGGAAGGCACTCTAGGTCGTACCGGGGGCCTCAGCCTCCTGGTACCACGGAAGAAACGCGTCACTAATGGGTTTCTCCCCAGAGATTGCCCACCCAGCGGGGCATGATATGCAGCAATAGCAGCCACATGAACTTGTAAAGTGGATGGGGATAACCCAGTGGCAAACCGCTCTTGCAGAAACTCCAGCACTGAACCAACCAGGCAGTTAACTGGTTCTAACTGACGGTTTTTACACCATGACGTGAACAGATGCCACTTAGTGGCGTACAATTTCCTCATGGAGGGAGCTCTGGATTGGAGTATGGTCTCTACAACCTCGGTTGAGAGACCCGAGGCTACGAGCTGTGCCCCCTCAGGGGCCACAGCCACAGCTTCCATAGCTCCGGACGAGGGTGAAATAGGGTGCCCCCTGCCTGAGAGAGGAGATCCCGCCTGACGGGAATCTCCCAAGGAGAGTCTTCGAGAAGGGCTACCAGGTTCGCAAACCATGGCCGGCCAGTAAGGGGCTACTAATAGAAGACACACTCCGTCTCGGCGGACCCTCTCCAGAACTCCCGGGAGCAGAGCAATCGGGGGGAAAGCATACAGGCACAGTCTCGGCCACGTCTTTACCATAGCGTCCAGTCCAAGAGGAGCTGGGTGAGTGAGGGAAAACCAGAGGGGACAGTGCGAAGTCTCTTGAGTCGCAAACAAGTCCACTTGTGCTCTGTAGAACCTCTCCCATATCTGCTCCACCACCTCTGGGTGGAGCCTCCATTCCCCGGGCCTCAGCCCCTGCCTCGACAGGATGTCTGCTCCCTGATTGAGGTGCCCCGGGATGTATACTGCTCTCAGTGAGAGCAGCTTCCCTCGGGCCCACAGAAGGATCTGGCGCGCCAGCCTGTAAAGGGGGCGTGAGAGCAGACCCCCCTGCCGGTTCAAGTAGGAGACCACTGAAGTGTTGTCCGTACGGCCCAACACATGATGGCCCCTCAGGTCTGGGAGGAAATGTTTCACTGCTCGAAACACGGCCAGCATCTCCAGGCAGTTTATGTGTCACCTGAGATGAGGCCCATCCCACAGACCCTGGGCAGAGCGGCCACTCATGACCGCCCCCCAGCCCGTGAGGGAGGCATCCGTCGTTAGCGTTATGTGACGACAAAATCTCCCAACACGGGGCCTTGTAGCAGGAACCATGGTTTCTTCCACATGTCCAAGGCCCGTAAGCCTCTCCGCGTGACCTTGATCATGCGAAATGGGTTGCCCCTCGGGGAAAACCCTTTGGCCCTGAGCCACCACTGCAAGGGTCTCATGTACAGCAGGCCAAGAGGTATCACGTTGTACACAGCCGCCAACAGACCCAACAGTTTCTGAAACTGTATAGCAGTGAGTGACTGACCTTCTCTCACTCTCTTGATTGCCGCGAGGATCGACTTGATCCGAGCAGGAGACAGATGCGCCTGCATCGTGGTCGAATCCCACACTACGCCTAGATAAGTGGTCCTCTGCACTGGAGAAAGCACACTTTTCTTTGCGTTCAGATTCCCCAAGTCTCTCATATGGGCGAGAACGACATCGCGATTTTGAACCGCCACAAATCAACCAATCGTCGATGTAATTGAGTATGCGGATGCCCTGGAGTCGCAGTGGAGCCAGAGCAGCATCTACACACTTTGTGAAGGTGCGGGGTGAGAGTGCAAGGCCGAAGGGAAGAACCCGATATTGGTAAGCTCTGCCCCCAAAAGCAAACCTCAGATACCTCCTGTACTGAGGAAGAATGTAAATATGGAAGTATGCGTCTTTCAGATCTATCGTGACAAACCAGTCCTTGGACATGATTTGAGACACGACCTGTTTGAGCGTGAGCATTTTGAACTTGAGTCTCATAACTGAGCGGTTCAGCAGATGCAGATCTAAAATAGGACGCAACTCTCCATCTTTTTTCCGAACTATGAAGTACCGGCTGTAGAACCCGGACTCTCTGTCGAGAGGAGGTAACACCTCGATGGCCTCCTTCCTCAAGAGAGTATGTACTTCTTGTTCCATGACCAGAGCCTGCTCGGGGGCCACCAGAGTGGGAAAAACCCCATTGAATCGAGGAGGACGAGACCCGAATCTTGTAGCCTTTTTCTACAGTACGCAGAACCCATTGAGACACATTTGGCAGAAGCTTCCACGCTGCCAGAAAGTCTCGAGACTGACCTCTGGTGTATTTAGAGCAGCTAGATCGGTGCCCTGAAGTGGAGGACCGGCAGGGAATGGCCGATTAAGCTGTTCTAGAGACCTCGTTGGAGGTAGCGAGCCCCCCAGAACCGCTACGTTTCCGGGCGGGAACTGGGAGAAACGCTCACTGGAGACCACTGTGCCCTGAAGCACCGAGGGTGGCAGGGTTGACAAAACGATCTCCCGAGGGCACCGAGGAGAGATGGGCACCGTACGATGAGGTGTAAACCTCCCTTCCCCAGAGGGGCCTGCCCTCAGAGGTGCTGAAAAAGTCAGGACTTCTTTGTCGAGGCCCTCTTATTGATATCCCTCAGATCCATCATCTCCCTGGGCCTTGACCTGCAGCGCCACCCTGGCTCCTTCTTTTCGGGGGGAGCACAAGTGGCGACACTCCGTTTCTGGACCTCACGGTGCGAGGAGCTGGTACATGGCTGGGGCTGCCCAATCGCCCTGGCTGTCTCTTTAGTGGCCCGGAGAGACAAATCTGTGGCACGACGCAGCTCAGAAATATCATCAAAATTAATTCCTTCTCCCTCGTCCAGCTCTTTAAGCAAGTCAGCCTGGTATGCCTGCAACACTGCCATGGTGTGCAGGCAAGCACCAGCCTGACCTGCCGCCTTGTACGCTTTGCCCTCCAAAGCCGAGGAGGTCTGAAGCGGCTTGGAGGGCGGTACCGGGGCGTTAAGGGATGATGTACCACCGGGAGAGAGAGATAGTCCCACCAAATTAGAGTAGTGAGAGACTTTGGGACTGAAAAGGCGGGCTGAGTATGGATTGTTCCACGATCTGGACACCTCGGTGTGCAAATCGGGAAAGATGGGTAGGCCCCGGCGCGGAGGCAGTGACTTAGATTGCTGATAGAATAGGCTGATAGAATAGGCTGCGAGGACGTGCTTCCTGCTTTTCAGGAGGTCAGTCAGTATTTAGCTTAGCAACAGCTTGAGTAACCACCTCCAATAACTCCTCAAACTGGACGGGCTGTGGTGGCAAACCCACAGACTCGTCCTCAGCGGCGCTCCCCTCACCTCCCTCCTCAGAGGAAGACAAGAGGAGCATAGACCCCTCTCCCTGGGGGGAAGAAACTGTTTCAAAACGTGCTTCCGTTCCCTGAGAGTGAGCACTGGATGAGGAAGAAGAAAGGGCTCTGCCCGTCTCCATTCCCTCTGCCAAATCCATCTGCGAACCCCACGATCTGAGCCGTCGCTCTGCCTCGGCAGAAGCGGGACTCGAACCGCGAGGCACGCTAGCGAGAGCGCCCTCCTGAAAGAGCGCCCTCCGGGAGCTGAGCGTATGCAGCGAAAGCCGGGTGCAGTACCGGCAGTCAGCTCACAAAGCTGCTTTGTGACAGTGTCCATTGTTAAAAGCACTATACAAATAAAATTGAATTGAATTGAATTTAAAACATCACTGTTACTATATTGCTCTGAAATGTAAAGAGATCTCCTGGGCTGATGGAACAGAACAATGATAAAGCTGGCACACTACAGAGGGTCCAGTTTTATTTGTATTTTCCACACGGATACCTGATACCCATAACACAGTGTGTTTTAAATCAGCTCTATACAGCCACTGAATGCCACAAACACTATCTAAACTAAACACACAAGATATGATTGTGAAATAACACATTCCTGGCAGTCGGACAAACCCACCGAACCGTACAAGGAACATTTTAGTTTATTCATTTTTGATATATTCTATTCTATTCTAAATGCAAAAATGGTTAGAGATTAATGTGATGCCTGGATTAGATCCTCTCTTACTTCAGCCAATCATTACACACTGTACTGGACCTATATTAATAACTAATGCTGTGTGTGTGTGTGTGTGTGTGTGTGTGTGTGTGTGTAGGTGCAGAATGGATTGGTGTTCCAGGTGAGCTGCGTGGCTATGCCTATGCTCACTCCAGGTTTGGTAAACTGCCATGGAAGCAACTGTTCCAGCCCGTCATCAAACTGGCCAGAGATGGCTGTCCTGTTTCCGAGTACCTCGGCCAACTTCTCAGACACCCATACATCACTAAACTAGTGCAGAGCACGTCACTGTGGTACTGACACACACACACACACTCAGATGAATGCATAAATACAGACACAATACACACATGCTGTTTCAGGCATCTGATGGATACAGGCCTTGTTGATTAGATCATAAGTATGGACACACATACACTCACACACAGAGTTCTCTGTAATTCTTCCAGTTCTTCTAGTTTCTCCTCTTTCCTCTAATTTAATTCTACTTGATGCTCCATTTTTCTGCTTATCTTAGTTCCCATGTTACCCTTATTTCCTAGTCCACCTAACCACCTACCTACTTCTACTTCCCTTGCTAGTTTTCTGAGCTGCCCTGGTTTCTTGTACCTCTGTGACTGGCCTGATCTGTTGGACTCTGCATGTCTGCCTGAGGAATGATGGCTTTTGATCATGTTAAATGGAAATGCCTGAATAAAGCAGCTTCATTCACATCCATCCATCTCTCTGACACATGTTAGAAAACCACATCAGAAAAACACATACATTTAGCTACTTAGCATTTAATCGGACAGTTGATCTGTAGTGAATTGTTGTGTTGTTTTTGTAGTCAAATATTTTGCCACGAGGATAAAACCGTTCTTGGACCAGGTGATACACTACGATACCCAAAACTTGCTGAGACTCTGGAAATAATTGCAGAAAAGGGGGCCGAAGATTTTTATAAAGGCAAAATCGCACAAGACTTAATCCAAGATGTGAAGGCAGAAGGTATTTTCCTGTGTGTGTGTGTGTGTGTGTGTGTGTGCGTGCGTGTGTGTGTGTGTGTGACAGAGAGAGAGAGAGAGAGAGAGAAACTATGAATATTTAGTGTTGCTTCACTTTTAATAACAGATTTAAATGGGTCATTTGTCACCAGACAGAATATAAAGAAAGAATATGGCAAACATTGAAATTAATTCGTGTGTGTGTGTTTCAGGTGGATCATTGTCATTAGAGGATCTAAGCTCTTTTCAGGTGAGAATGACTAGTGTTTTATTGTGTGTGTTTTAGTGGAGTTGTATCATGTTCTTTGATATGTGTTTATTATGTGTGTTATTGTGTGTTTTCAGGTGATAGTGGGTGAAGCATTATCGGTTCCATTAGGTGATTTTACGATGCATTTCCCTCCTCCACCATTCGGAGGTGCTCTACTCAGCTTCATCCTCAATGTCATGCAGGGTTCGTTTAACTAAAATAACCAAAGAAGAGATACAATAAAAGTTTGAATAAAATATAAGTACAAAAAATGACCTAGCTCATGTAGAGAATGTGTGTGTGTGTGTGTGTGTGTGTGTGTGTGTGTGTGTGTGTGTGTTTTGCAGGTTTTGGACTTTCTTCATCGTCTGTGAAGTATGAGGAGAGGAAACTGACCCTTCATAACTACATAGAAACACTAAAGTTTGCAAATGGACAAAGGAAGAATATCAGAGACCCGCTGCACAGCCAACACAGAGTAAGCACATTTGTGTTAGATAGTAGATTGTGTGAGTGTGTGCATAGATTCAGGCCATTGAAGTGAAGGGAAGTATCGACACACATACACCCTGATACATCCACAAACAAGGTATTCGAAGGAGTGCATTAATATTAACCTATTGTTCTTGTTACAGCTATAACTACTGTGTGAGCCATGATGTTATGTCAACTAATGTATGGTGACCTAGTTAAGTGCACTAATACAGATACAGGAATTCTGCACTTTACTTTGCCACATACAATCAGCCAGATCCTGCCTTGGCTGTTGTTCGTAGTGTAGCAAGGTTGTGGGATTTGGAACGAGTAGTCATTAGAGAGTAAAGTGGTGGTGTTTTTTTTTTTTTTTTTTTAAACCTACTTCTCCTCCGGGCAACTACGAATAAAAAAAAGACATGAAATCCGCTTGTCCCAGGTGCCCAGGGTTACCACCCTGTCATTTAGACTATTTGTGATTTGCTTATTTCAAATCTTTTTCACTATATGGTTGCTTATTTTTGCTCTTTTTGACTAATTGCTCATTTAGTTTCGTTATGGCTTCCTATCTGTTCAGTTTGGGTCTTCATAACTTTCTGCTTGCTCATTTTGGTTGTTCACCATTTACTATTCGTTAATTTCCTGTTTCAGGCACAACATCTGTTGGATTCAGGCTTTGTTAATCACATCAGGTCGATGATCAGCAGCAATGGTACACACCCGGTGTCTTACTACAATGTCACCCCCTCCACCGATCGATTCGGAACAACGCATGTTTCTGTTCTAGCAAGTGATGGCTCAGCCGTTTCTGTCACCAGCACCATCAATCACATGTGAGTACTGCAGTTAGACAATGTGTGTATCAGATGCTAATATTTGGTAGTGTTTACTTAATTATGTGGGTTTTTTCCTGTTTGTTCAGTTTTGGATCAGGCATCTATTCTCCAAATACAGGGATCATACTGAACAACGAGCTGGCGGATTTCTGCGGAAAAGCCGATTCTGTCTCTGCGGGTAAACTGCTTTCTAGACAATAATAATAGCTATTTTAATAATAGTAGTACAACCCCTGGCAAAAATTATGGAATCGCCACACTTAGAGGATGTTCACCCAGCTTTTTTACTTCATAGCAAACAAACGAATCACAGATATGACACAAAAAAGGTTTTGTTCAATAGCTTAACATTCTGGCTTTGTGAAACATGCATCAAAAAAATTCACTGACATTTTTTTTTTATTAATGGCATGTCATTTTCCAAATCAAGTAGAGGAAATAATTATGGAATCACTCAATGTTGAGGAAAAAATTATGGAATCATCTTTTAATTTCCGTTTCTAAAACAAATACCGGGACAGGTTTAAACATGCTAATTAGTCAGCAGTTAAAAGGGAGTGCTTACACACCTTAACGAGCTGTTGGACTTGACTAATTGAAAGGAAACATGGCTCCAACGAGAGAGTTGTCAGTTGAAACAATGGAAAGGATTATAAAACTCCTTCAACACGGAATTTCAACACGGAGTGTGGCCAAAGAAGTTGGTTGCTCCCAGTCAGCTGTGTCTAAAATTTGGGGCAAATATGAACTTAATGGGAAGATTATAAAAAGAAAACATACAGGCAGACTAAGGAAGACATCAAAGCATCAGGATAGAAACCTCAAAGCAATATGCCTTGAAAATAGAAAATGCACAACAAAACAAATGAAAAACCAATGGGCGGAAACAGGAGTCAGTGTCTGCGACAGAACTGTAAGAAACCGGCTGAGTGAAATGGGATGTACATATAGAAAAGCCAAACGAAAACCAGCACTAACACCTAAACAGAAGAAAACAAGGTTACAGTGGGCTAAGGAGAAGCAATCATGGAGTGTGGATGATTGGATGAAAGTGATATTCAGTGATGAATCACGAATCTGCATTGGCCTAGGAGGTGATGCTGGAACTTTTGTCTGGTGCCGTTCTAACGAAACGTATGAAGATGACTGCCTGAAGAAAACGATCAAATTTCCCAACTCATTTATGACATGGGATTGCATGTCAGGTAAAGGACCAGGGGAGGTGGCAGTCATTACCTCAGCAGTCAATGCACAGGAGTACACTGAAATTCT
>CM040991.1:18014921-18025356 GCA_022985145.1 Pangasius djambal
GAATCTGCATTGGCCTAGGAGGTGATGCTGGAACTTTTGTCTGGTGCCGTTCTAACGAAACGTATGAAGATGACTGCCTGAAGAAAACGATCAAATTTCCCAACTCATTTATGACATGGGATTGCATGTCAGGTAAAGGACCAGGGGAGGTGGCAGTCATTACCTCAGCAGTCAATGCACAGGAGTACACTGAAATTCTTGACCCTTTTCTCTTTCCATCCATAGAAAATAGGTTTGGTGGTGATGAAGTAATTTTTCAGGATGACAACGCATCGTGCCACAGAGTGGTAAAGCTTTTCTTCAGGAAAGGCAGATCAACTCAATGACATGGCCAGCAAACAGTCCGGATCTCAATCCAATTGAAAATTTATGGTGGATATTAAAAAAACTGGTCCATAATAAGGCTCCATCCTGCAAAGCTGACCTGTCAACTGCTATTCGAGAAAGCTGGAACCAGATTGATGGGGAATATTGTTTTTCATTAGTGAAGTCTATGCCTCAAAGAATTCAGGCTGTCCTAAAAGCCAGAGGAGGAGCAACAAAGTACTCATTGTGTTTTTTTGTTGATGATTCCATAATTTTTTCCTCAACATTGAGTGATTCCATACTTTTTTCCTCTACTTGATTTGGAAAATGACATGCAATTAATAAAAAAAAAATGTCACTGAATTTTTTTGATGTATGTTTCACAAAGCCAGAATGTTAAGCTATTGAACAAAACCTTTTTTGTGTCATATCTGTGATTTGTTTGTTTGCTATAAAGTTAAAAAAGCTGGGTGAACATCCTCTAAGTGTGGTGATTCCATAATTTTTGCCAGGGGTTGTAATGGAGTAATGATAAGAACTGTCACACACACACGCACACCCTAATTCTATCCCTGTTAACCCGTCATACTCTGCGCACCAACTGGTCCTTCTGTCCTTCATTTTCCTTTTATGGTTCCATTGTTTCCTGAACCATTAAACCTCACTCCATCCTCATTCGCAACTTTTTATTTGGCCATCGTTTCCTGTTGGATAAATATAAAGAAATCCCAGGGTTTTTATCATGCTAATTATTTTTTTTTTTTAGCCTTAAATAATCTTTATCTGGGTGGTTGTGTAGGTGAACAGCCCCCATCCTCCATGTCACCAGTTATTATCCACTCAAAGCACCGAGAGAAAGTTCTAGTTATTGGAGGATCTGGAGGGAGTCAGATCATCACCGCCATGGCCACGGTAAAGCACACAATCACACAAACACAGTGCACACACACTATCTCTATCCTAACACTTGACATAATAACGAGCTTAAAATAAATGGATTTTGCCATCAGTTACAACTCTTTCAGAGAAATTTTATATTTCATTTTTATATTACAGAGAATGTTCAGGGCAGGTTGTGTATGTACAATTTAAAAACCGTTTTTATATATCCTGTAAAATTTTCAAAGTTTAATAAATGTATAATGTAGTTATGTAATTTTGTTAATCATTTCATTAATGATTAATGTACATTCTTTAAGCTTCTATTGTTTTATGTAAAGCTTGTTGACATTTTGGACTCAAAATTTCTAAATAAAGAATATTTATGACTTAGTAAATAAAGTCAGTCACATCATGAAAGTGAAATGTTCTAGATTTTTTAAATTTATTTATTTATTTATTTTTCCTTCACCCCACTTTTTATACAGGCAATAATGAACAAACTGTGGTTTGGGATGAACCTGGAAGATGCCATCAAAGACAAAGTGGTTTTTGTCAGCTCAGATAATTCAGTGTTGTTAGAGCAAGGGTTTGATAAGGTAGGTATGATTTCTGAAAAGGTTAAAATTACTACTGTTCCTCTAATATACATCTGACCGTAATGCCACTACTGTTACATTTTGAAAGTAAATGAATCTCTGCTTATCATAACCTCTATAACAGATTATCTTGTAATTGACTTAATGGTTAGCTTTGTCTATTCTCATTAGGTAGCATTTTAAATAATGAATGTTTTATTTGTCTTATACCACAGTGATTTGCAAAAGATTGAATTTCCTATTAATTGAAGAAAAACACATCATAGTTTTTATCACTCATAGTTACATTTAATATTGTGGAACATCCACAAAACAAATTAGTTTCACTTGTAAAAGCTATAAACAATTGTTCACTCTCTAGCCTCTCTTTTTCTCTCTTGATATTAATAAGACTGACTGTTACAAAGTACTGACACAAAGTGGACACTCCTTCTAATAAGTGAGCACTTTAATATAAACCTGTGATTTGAGGTTCTGTCAGAGTTGTGCTGTTATAGAAAATTAATCAATACCTTCTGACTAATAAGATTCAAGCATTCAAACTGTAAAGTATAAAGCACACTGTGGCATTTGTACACACAATCTTTCAAATATGTCCATTATAACATACTTAAACACGTTAAAAACAGACAACCAAACAAAACAGGCTATCCTGATTCTGCTTCCTGAATGGGGTTTATGCTGCCTACCTAGGGAGCCACCTCCTGAATGCAATAGAGGAGAAGTGACAATATTTTTGTGTCCAAAATATCACATATTGAATATTAGCGACACATGCTTAGTTGTAACTGGCTGTTTCCCTAAATTCCCATTGATAAGAAGGTCTGTTTTTGTTTTTTAACATTACTGTTATTTTTCTTTTACAGTCGATGAAGGATGCCATACAGTCTTTCGGACATGATGTAAAAGATAAAGAACTTTCCTTTAATGTCGTGAATGCCATAATGAAAGAGCATGGCTGCATCACTGCTGTCTCTGATGGTAGGAAAAAAGGAAAAGCATCAGGTTACTGATCAAGTCCAAAAATCAAGGTTGTAAGGAGGGGATTTATCAAACACAATGGGCAAATCCAGGAGGCAAGGGTCAAAAGATGAAATGCAATCACTACAAGAAGCAACTGAACTGAAGCAGAGCTTCTTCACAGAAAAAATCTAATCTAGGAAAAAAATTTCAAAATCAAGCAGCAGATTCTGTTTTGTTCACTTAAGTTAATATATATATTATTGATACAGACTTGGAGTTAAACTTATTGAGTACCCTACAAAAAAGTACACCATGAAAAGCTCAAACATCACACAGAGCAGCAAATAAACCAAACTGAGCCAAATAGCAGACTGTACATCAAGTGAATTTAAATGTGACATTATTTAGACTATTTTTCATGTAGCCTTATACTTTTTATGATGTTTTAATACTGTTTTGTATAATTTTGCATAACCGTGATGTAACTATAGGTTTTGTACTGATTTTTAAACTTCTTTACCATTTATATATATATATATATATATATATATATATATATATATATATATATATATATAAAGTATAGGGCTTTCTTTTGGCATCCAGCAGGACTTACACAGCCACCTGACAAGCATTGTTCATTTTTGCATTAGCCTAAATGTTAGCCTTATTTTTTTGTGTGTTTATAGTAGCCATGCAGTTAGTGTTGTTTGCTGTCCCATGGAGTACATCAATGTTAACTTTAGACTTAAAATAGCATTGACAATACTACAGGACCATTAAACGAAATAAGCATAATCAGGAAAAAAAACACTGTTGCACCAGTAGTGGGCACTAAAATAGTTACAAATATTATAGATTTTTTTTTATTATATTTTTTTAATGTGATTTAATTTTTTTAATCTGGTTATAATCTGTTATCACTTAAGTGGTTAAATGTGTGTTGTGTGTGTTTTTACATGTGTAATAAAATGACTACTTTTTGAAACCACAGTGTTTGGTGCATCACACTATCTGCTTGTACAAGTCTAAAAGCAGGGATATGATTCAAAACTGAAAAAGAAGTAAATGTGTCGTAATCATTAAGGGTTAAATCTCATACACATTAGTCAGATGTCTGGTTTAAACCTCAGTCTGTGATGTCATACCTATGACCGTATGAAACTCTTTAAGGTCAGTCTGATCATTTTAATATCACTAATGCTATAAAATCTAAACAGATGATGGGACACATCATGGATAAATAGGAAACAAAACGAGGCCTGTCAGTATCCTGTAGCGTATCCTCCCTTTCGAGGGTCGGATTCAGCGAATAGGTGGTTTTCCTCTTGTAGGATCGCCTGAACCACAGCACTCATTGATGTCAATATCTCAATCAGGTGATTTTTCTTAATAAGCCCATCCATTACAGCCTGCACAGGGAGACTGAATTATCCACACTGCATGTAATATTTACATATACACAAGAAAGGAAGGTAATTTATCAAGACAATATAAAAATATAATTTTCTGTTTTCTTGTCTTTAAAATTCACCTGGAAATATACTGCCAATCAAATGTTTTTGAACATACTGTATGATAGCATTTTTGTTTAAATGATTTAATTTTGAATAATCTAAAACTTGAAATCCTAATTAAGAAATAGTAACAAGTGAATCAAGAATTTTATTATTAAATGTTTAGTAAATTGATAAATGTATCAAATGACTTTTTTTATTGGAACAATCGAAACCTAATTTAATTTGAAAAGGTCCATGTTTTTATCACTCTAATTAGGCACTTCAGGCACCACACATTTAAGTTTACAGTTAATACTAGCACTGTCTATGAGTCTTTTGTCTATAGGTTTAACAGTTTTAACCTCCAATGCACCTGCCTTTAATATACACTATATGACCAAATGTATATTGGCACCTGACCATTGCACCCATATGTGGATGGATCTTCCCCAAACTGTTGCCACAAAGGTGGGAGCACACAATTTTCTAGAGAGTTTATAGTAAGCTGCAGCATTATGATTTCCCTTCACTAGAGTTAACAGGCTTAGCCCAGATCTGTTCCAACATGATAATGCCCCTGTGCGCAAAGCGAGGTCTATAAAGACATGGTACCCTACTGAACACTTTTGGGATGAATTGGAATGCTGATTGCCTGACAGGCTTTCTCGTCTGACATCAGTGCATGAGCTCATGGATGCTCTTGTGCGTAATTTCCCACAGATACATTCCTAATTATAGGAGAAATCCTTCCCAGAAGAATGGAGGCTGTTATAGCAGCAAAGGGGTAGCAACTACATATTAATGATGATTTTGGAATGGATTATTAAACAAGCACATATGAGTGTGACCCGGTGTCCACATACTTTTAGTCATATAGTGTAACACTCATTTAGTCACATTAGGATCTGAGAGTGAGCGGTTCCCTCGGAGATTTTGGTTTCTTTATTTAATTGATATTTTGTATAATTTGGTTTTCTTTAATCGAAATTACACTGTAAGATTTCATTCAGATATTCATATTCACCACTCCTAATTCATATTGCAATATATATCCAGTGTCTTCTTTTTCAAATGTTAATTTCCACATTGTAAATGTATAGACAAAGAAAATACAGGTCTGCATTAGTGCTAGTAATTAATGGATGTTTTCACTCACCGTGTCAAAGTCTTGCTCTAACACAGTGAAGTTTGGACTGAGCTGATTATGAACTCTGGGATCAAGAATGGCTTTCTTCAGATCGTAGTTGAAGAACAGTGATTTTAAAATGACCTAAAACACAATTATGTTACTTTACCAAAAAATCAATATCAATTAACTGCAAAATTCATGACAATTATTTACAACTCGCTTCTGTGAGGTGAGTGCAGTAGTCACACTGCTTCTTCTTATTATTATTATTTCTTTTCTTTTTTGCAATGTCTTTCATCCCTCACTCCTTTCTTTCTTTCTTTCTTTCTTTGTTTAAAACAACTTACCTCAGCAACTGATGTTGTGATTTTTGTCCCTCCTGAGCCACCAACCACCAGTTTAACTTTGTTATTTTTATCAAACAGGATAGCAGGACACATAGAAGACATGGGACGCTTATCTAGAAACAGATCATGTGCAACATAAAGAAAATTGTCACAGTTCATTTTGTTCAGGTTAGGTACACTGAAGTACTAAGTACACTAAACATGTAACATCTCAAAAGCAAGATATCATCAAATGTAAATTGATCATGGTTCTGGATTCCTCTGAAAAGGAAGAAAGTTTACTAACGTGGTATGATGAAGTTATTAGGTGAAGGTGGAACATCGAATCCGTTAATTATCAGAGGAGAACTGAAATCATCCATCTCATTATTCAACAACACTCCTGTAGATGAGGACATAACCTTGGAGCCAAAACTATGGAAAAAGGAGAAGACATCATTATTACAAACACACATTTATAAATATACTTTTTCCAAAATAAGAATAAGAACATAGAACCAAATTAGTCTATCGCTACAGATAGTCTATATAGCTATCTATCTACCTAGCTAGCTAGATAGCTAGATAGTTAGATAGTAAACAGTTAAAATGGCATATTCTGGCCACTTACTGATGATTAATGGTGCTAGTGGCAGCGACTGCACTTCCGTCGGTGTCCACTACAGAAATATGAGATGTTCCATAATTTTCCGGAAGAAAATATTCGGGTTCGTAATAACTGTCGTTATGTGTTGTGTTATCCGTGATTTTCTGCCTGATTGAATCTGCAAAGCTTTTAGATGTGATGTTCTGGATAAACTGGGAAAGTAGTGTAATAAAGCAGTACATAAAACATATGAATATAGCATTACATTTAACAGAATAGGGACAGTAAAATCTGAGGCAGACAGCTTACAGAGGCTACAGAGAACTCTTTCTATATAATTTTACTCTTGGTACTGTATTAATTATTGTTCAACTCCACATTCTGTTCATTACTTAGCAGTTTCCAGGGTGTCTCTAATTTTATTAGCAATAAAACTGTAACAATTATTTTAAAATGTCGTAGTTATACACACAAGGCATTTTCTGGTGTTGTTGTAGTTCTAAGATGACTTTCATCAGAACTTACATCAGTGATGTTAAGAAATTTGGGGTCTCCCAGAACACTGCGTTTAGCATATGCAAATTTGAAAGCCTCCACTATACGATGATATGTGAGAATTTTCTTCTCAGTGTTGGAAACACTGTCTGCTGTGAAGTTATAACCTGCAGAGGGGAAGGGATTGTGATGAAAACACACAAACACTGATCTAGAGGTGTGTATCCTGACTGGGATCCTGTTGGACACAACCAAAAAATTGCCAGGGCATGTGGTGTTTATTTTAATGCAGATGCAAAGGGTCATATATGTATGTGCATAGGACCTTCATACAGTCACTACTAATTTGTTTATATTGTTATATATTGGCTGTGGGAGTGAGCAGGATGGTCAAAATGGAAATGGGATTTAAAAAAAAAAAAACATTCCCAAAAAAAACAGCCTTTCTATATTAGTGTGACAGTCAGTAGACCCTATGCATTCAAATAATTTGTGTTTGATTTCATTATGAGTAAAGTTAAAATGTTTTTGAATCCAGTGGTTGCTTTTGGCAGACAGGTGTGTTCTCACCGTTCAGTATGTTGAGGATGAGGGTGAGAATTGGACCACTTGATGGAGCGTTTGGCACAAACATTGTAAATTCACCCACTGATACTTTCAGAGGGTTTTCATCCAACAGTGCAGTGTAATTCATTAAATCTTCCATAGTTATAATGCCACCTAAAAACACACGCCCACATACCCACTCACACAATCAGACATTAATTTTCTCAATTTATAAATTTCAAAAAACAAAAGGGTGACAAATTAAAGGGAAAAACCAGTGGCTTCCTATTGGGGGTGTCAGGGTTTATAGAAGGAAAGCTCACCTGCATTCCTAATGTCTTTGACAAGATTTTCTGCAATCGTTCCATTGTAAAATGCATCTGCCCCTTTCTCTGCAATCTGCTGATAAGTATCCGCCAATTTAAGGAAGGTGATTGTGTCATTTTCCTTTAAGATATCTCCATTTTTGTTACAGAATACGGAACTGAAACACAAAGCCTAGAACTGTAACGCAAAGCACAGACCTGAGACACAAGACAGGAAAATAAAACTAATACACAGAACCGAACCACAAGACAAAGAACTGAACATGGAATTGACACACAAAATGGATTTCAAGAACAAAAAAACCCCACACAACTCTGAAACAAGAAATGCAGAAGCAAAACAATGAAATTGAAACATGTAACACAACTGAAACATGGAACTGTTACACAAAACACATAAAAAAAACAACCTAAAAACAAAGTAACACGGAACTAAAACACAAAGCACAAACCTGAGAAACAAAAACTAAACTGAAACAAAAACAGTTCTGTTGCTGCATATGACTTACCTTGGAAGTGGAATGTCAGAGCTCAAAAATAATGTCATTTTCAACCTCAAGCTAAAAAGTTGGCAACCCATAGGTGCCTCCATATTTGTCTTTTGTTAGCAACAAGCTAGCAAGTTAACTGTCATGACTGATGTATAATTTCCTCCTTAAAACAGCGAATTCTATAGTCATTGAAATAGATTTAACAAGCGAATATGTCTGCATGTTGACTGATCTAAAGCAATTACTTTCTATATACAATATAACACATTTAAAGATGAAAGGTGCTACTTTTTTTTTTACAGGAATTCTGAGTTGAGGGCATGTTTTTTTTTGTTTGTTTGCTTTTGTTTTTATTTTTCCTAGTTGGATGTCAGGAATTACAAGTCATGACCTCTTGTCTAGTGTTTTGAGAGATTTACATGTCCTTGTCAAGTACAAATAGTAAAATCATCTCCTTGTGAACATAACCCCACAGTGTCAAGTGAGGACTTTCAAATGCTATGTGGAAGTGGCATGCCACTGACTGACAGAACTGAAACAAAAAACAAAATTGGTGAACATAGATATTTACTATAAATCTTTACCATATTTACAATAAATCTGGTGAACATAGATATTTACCATAATTCTTTGTCTGTGAGGATAGTGTTTCTGTTTTTGTCAATTGCTCCAGCGAGAGCTCTACCCACAGAAAATCCATTCTTTGCGAGTTTGATGCTTGGTGTGAACAGTTCTTTCCAGGCCAGCTTGCCATGACGCTTATGAGCCAGCTCATATCCTCGAATTTCTCCAGGAACAGCAATGGAAAGCCCGCCTGAAAACAAAACAACTGTAGCAGAAACCTTTCAAAATATTATTATTATTATTATTATTATTATTAGGGGGCCAAGCACCGAAGGTGCGTAGGCACCCTATTATTATTCTACCTTTTCTTATTATTATTCTTCCATTTCTTCTTCTTCTTCTTCTTCTTCTTCTGACTAGAGTGTCTATGGCAGCCCATAGAACTGTCTGGTAAAATGCCAAGTGCTGCCAATGCTCTAGTGCCACCATCAGGTCAAATTTGGGCCTATTTCAGAAGTATTTTTATGGTCATAACTTTTGAACCATGTGTCCAAAATTTAAAAGTCAGGCATTCCCTGGGTCGAGACGAGTTCCTATGACATCGCCTAATAAGATTTTCCGCCATCTTGGATTTTGTCAAAAACTGTTTTTTTCACTTCCAATCATCACCAAATTTGGTGGCCAAAACATACACCTCATGAGTGAAACTACAAATCACTCTTGAATCTCTTTGCCTAAAGTTATGGCTCTGCTTTCCGGTGATTGCATAGGCAACAATTGTAGCGTGTCTGTGAATGTGCAGCTCACCAAGTCTGGGTGCTTGGCCCCCGAAAATGCTGCTTGCAGCTGAAATTATTATTATTATTATTATTATTATTATTATTATTATTATTATTATTGACTATCCCAATAGTACACCCGTCCTAAAGCCTGTCCCCCCCTTTTTTCTATTAAACTTGTGATGCAGCCTGTCTGTTGGCTGGCTCCCCTGTTCCTGAAGCCTGGATCCTGGATTATGTAACTGGTTAATGAGTACCTTTCTGAGAAAGATCAGTGCTGTTCCCGAACATGTCCCGAGAAGAGTTAGCGGGTGCCGTTTCACGAGCGTCAATTGTTTCCACTCTTCCTATTAAAAAGAAAAATCACAAAGTCTTTTTCAGAAGTTATATATAAGAAAGGAGCCTGTGCTGAGTGTGTGGCAGTCTGAGAAAACTCAACACATGTTGCTGTGGCTGATTTCTGGAAAATTAAAAAATTATGAAAAATCTAGTTTCAGCCAAAATTGACTGTTTTTGCCAGCAATATACTTAGACATTTATATTTTAAGTAAACATACAGTACATGTACACTATATTACCAAAAGTATTCGGTCACCTGCCTTGACTCACATATGAACTTAAGTGCCATCCCATTCCTAACCCATAGGGTTCAATATGATGTCGGTCCACCTTTTGCAGCTATTACAGCTTCAACTCTTCTGGGAAGGCTGTCCACAAGGTTGAGGACTGTGTTTATAGGAATTTTTGACCATTCTTCCAAAAGCGCATTGGTGAGGTCACACACTGATGTTGGGCGAGAAGGCCTGGCTCTCAGTCTCCGCTCTAATTCATCCCAAAGGTGTTCTATCGGGTTCAGGTCAGGACTCTGTGCAGGCCAGTCAAGTTCATCCACACCAGACTCTGTCATCCATGTCTTTATGGACCTT
>CM040991.1:18025456-18058426 GCA_022985145.1 Pangasius djambal
TGGCATCCTATGACAGTTCCACGCTGGAATTCACTGAGCTCCTGAGAGCGGCCCATTCTTTCACAAATGTTTGTAAAAACAGTCTGCATGCCTAAGTGCTTGATTTTATACACCTGTGGCCAGGCCAAGTGATTAGGACACCTGATTCTGATCATTTGGATGGGTGACCGAATACTTTTGGTAATATAGTGTATTTTACCAAAACCACATGGAAATGTTTTTATTTAGATTATTCTCTACATTTACCTTTGCTGTCTGCCTGAAGAGATCATGTTATGTAATGAGCCAGTTTAACAAACATAGCAGTAAATGCAGGCAGTATACCCAACACTTTGCTACCTAATGGTGATTTCCTCATGATTTAATAATTGTTGGATAGTTACATGTCATAGTGAAATAGATATTTAAGCCTAATCAATTTGTGATCAGATGGTGTCTGTCTGTCTCTTCTTATCTTTTCTGTTCATCACTCTTTCTTCAGGCTCTTAATCCTTGTCATTTATTCAGGCTATCAGAGTGACTATCTAAAAGTCACTCTAGGTTTTGATTTTTAGAATTTTTAAGATAATTTACTGCAACCCTGATGAAGTGATAGCAGCTAGAGTAAAGCTCAGGTATGACATTGATGTAATAACCTAATGAGCTGGCATAGGAATTATGGAGGCAGACTGGCTCGGGATTCATTCATACAAAATGTTTTTCTGGTAAAATCGTCTTGTTAAGTTTCTATTTCAGCAGTTCTGACAGTAGTTGACCTTTGATATTACCTTTGATTCCTGTCCCCAATAATTTTTGTTTTTGTCTTAGAATAAGTGTTTTCTTTTACATTTTATTTTATAATTCAACCATATTAACATAATGCTGAAAGGAAAGAACATTCATGTTACGTAATTTCTAGATACCTATTTGCAGTTAAACTCCAACTTACTGGCTGACAGACATGTTACTGTTCACTCTAGGGATGATTTAGTGTGAGTGTGGTGTGTAAGAGGATGGTTCAGTAGGAAAGGGGATTGTTTACTCTGTGTGTATGTGTTTTTTTGTGTGTATGTGTGTGTGTACCTGTGTCAGCATTGTAGATGTTGAGGAACAGGCCTCCTCCGATCCCCATACTGTGAGCATTCATCAAACCTACACACAACAGTCCAGCAATTGCTGCATCTACAGCAGAACCACCCTGTAGGAGAATGTCTCTGAAACACACACACACACACACACACACACACACACACACACACACACACACACACACACACACACACACACACACAGCTATTTGCTTCTCATCAGATACACACACCATATATTTGCATTTTGCATGTTCAGTTACTGATTGTAGCTCAGCCATTAATATTAATAAGCAGATATTATTGAGGTGATGTTTCAGCATTGAAGAAATAGAAATTGACATTTTTTTCACTGGGGTTGGTAAGCATTAAAGAATTACTGACATCACTCAAGATACTGTCAGGAAAGCATGTTATGATGTAAATACAGTACCAAGATCATCATATTGCCCAGCACTGCTGACCACAGAATATTTTTGGAAGTGACAAAAGTCTAGGAACATTTGGATTGATACATTCATACCAGCATCATACACACTGCAGTGTGAGTGTCACTGCTGTGCTGAGAATGATCCACCATGCAAATAATATCTGGCTAGTAGTGGTCCTATTGTGGCCTTTCTCCTGATGGATGGAATAGAAGCACATTACATACTGATTGGCTACAGTCAGAAGTGACATACAATGGATATTAAACGCCTACACAACCCTGTTAAAATGGCAGGTTTTTGTGAAGAAAAAATGAAACCAAGATAAATCATGTCAGAACCTTTTCCACCCCCATGTGAAATTCCAACATATAAAAATTAAGTGGAAAAACAATCAGAAACATTTTAGGGAAAAATCGGAAATAGAAAAAATAAATAATAATGAAGTTCCGATAACCTGGCTGCATAAGTATGCCACCCTTTTATAACTGGGAATGTATGTGTGTTCAGAATGAACCAATCATATTCAATCTCATGTTCATATGTAATTATCATACAGCTGTCATCAATAAAATTATTCTGATTAACCCCAAATAAAGATCAGCTGTTTCTGTAGGATATTCTTGACATCTTTTTGGTTTCATCTGACTGCTGAAGCCATGGTCTGCAAAGAGCTTACAAAGCATGCATAGTATCTCACTTGTCAAAAGATATCAATCAGGAGAGGGGTATAAAACAATTTGGCCATCATCAACAAGTGGAGAAAATGGGGCAGCACAGTAACATCACCAAGAACAGGACATCACACCAAATTTACAAAAGGACAAGACAAGAACTTACTAAGGAGGCTGCCAAGAGACATTTGACAGCATTAAAGGAGTTGCAGGAATATCTGACTGATTACTCTCTGCATGTGACAACAATCTCTTGTATTCTTCACATATCTGGGCTATGGGGTAGGGTGGCTAGACAGAAGCTCTTTCTCACAAAAAACATCCAATTTCAACTAAATCACCCCAAACCATATGACAAAATGTGTTATGGTCTGATGAGACCAATTCCAAAAGATATAATAATTCCATAATTCCAAAAGGCATGTTTGACACAAAAAAAGTACATCAGTAAAGGCACGCCATTCCCACAGTAAAGCATGGTGGTGGCAGCATCATGCTTTAGGGCTGTTTTAATTCAGCCAGACCTGGGGCTTTTATCAAGGTGGAGGGAATCATGAAGATCTACAAATACCAGTCAATTTTGGTGCAAAACCATCAGGTGTCTGATAGTAAGCTGAAGACGAAAAGGAATTTAACCTTTCAGAACAACAATGAACCAAAGCATACATCCAAATCAACAAAGGAATGGCTTAACCAAAAGATCAGTGTTTTTGAATGGCCTTGCCAGAGCCCAGACCTGAATCCAACTGAAACTCTGTGGGGTGACCTGCAGTGGGCTGTGCACAGACGACGGCCTTACAATTTGACATATCTAGAATGTTTCTTCAAGAAAGAGTGGGAAAGTATTGCCAAACCAAGATGTGCCATGCTGATGTGCTTACCCAAAAAGACTGAGTGGTATAAAAAATCAAAGGTTACTTCAACAAAGTATTAGTTTCGGGGTGTGCACCCTTATGCAACTAGGTTATTGTAAGTTTTTTATTTTTCCTTTTTTCCATAAAAAAGGTTTCTGATTGTTTTCCCCTATATACTTTGCAATTTCACATTGAAGGTGGGAAAAGATCTGACATGAGTTATTGTAGTGTCATTCTTTTCTTCACAAAACCGTGCCATTTTAGCATGGGAGTGTAGACTTTTATATATCCACTGTACCTACAGTGGTGTATAGGGTATGTCTACATGAAAAACTCACAAAAACATAAATATGCATTGTGTGTGTATCAGTTGGCCAATCTGCTTCCCACTACACACTTCTCCCCTTGTGCAACAACTGCACATTCTTGTAACATAGTGGACGAGAAAGTATTAGAGACAGTAAATTCACAGGACTTGTTATTATTTAATGTGTGTGTGTTGAGTTCTCACCTGCCAACTTCAGAGCACAGCCCAGCGTCTGCTGCTACAGCGGCATGTGTGTATCTCTCAGTGACGACAGGTGAAAGTTTACCCCTATATCCGAAAAACACACCTAAAAATGTCCCCACTGCAGCAATTAACAGCACCGCCAAACCCACCACCACTGACTTCTGTACCATCCTGATGCAAAATACCACCAGATGAATGTCCTAGTAGTTCGAAAAATCTGTTTAAATTTTTGGGTTTTTTATACAAAGTGTCACAAATCACCATCACAGACTCCTGCCTCAGGCCTAAATTTGTTACAAGAACATTTCTGACCTAGCCCGTAACAGGTCTTTGAGCGTGCCAGTGTCTCTTAGCTTAATGACTCTTACTGGCACTGTAGCAATAACCTCACTTGTACGTCAATCTGTAACAGTGAAATTAAACTTTAACTTGAGACTAGAAAGAATCCCTGAGTTATGCCACTTTTTATTACAGTTATAGGCCACTGCTTTAGCTTTCATAACACCTGGGTAAGGGAGTAGATATGGCTAATATGTTTCACCTTTGAACCCTTTACACCTTTCACACACCACAAAGCTAAACTGGATTAAATGTTTAATTGGTTCGAGCAGCATTTTTGCAGCCACGGTGAAAGATTAACTGGATAGGTGTACCGACTGTTAGAAATTTTGAGTGACGCATAAATAATATAACAAAAATTGCTCATGATTCAGTCTCTATGAGGAGATGTGTGAATAAAATACATAATTCACAATCAATGATCATTTAAATATGGACAGTTATACTATGTTTTGTAATTGTACTTACTGCTTGCTGTCTTTTGGCTGTAAGGTTTATGTGCAGTATAATATAAAACAAATTAACTCCCAAAATCTATTGTCATTTATTCATTTTTCTATTTTCTTAATTGGTTTAATACATGTGAGTAGCTCTAGAACTTGTACACTCTCTGACTAAAGGCAATGCTGTTTTGTTCTGGGTTTTTGGCAAGCATGTTTTCTTAGTATCCTATTTTACCATTTTTACATCTTCAGTATTTTAATGCTCTTTTGGGTAAAAAAAAAAAAAAGTATATCAGAACATGGGATGAGTGATACAACCAACCAATAAGAGTGCAAGAGGCGGTGTACAACTAGCCAATGCCAATGCAGGAAGGGAGGCTGTGAAAAAACATGGCACACTGGGAGAATCTTTCATTAATCATTAATGGTCATAGGCTCAAAATCTTTTTCCAAAAGATCTCAGATTTTGTCACATGCCTTCTAGTAAACTCCAGGTGTGCCTCTATGCTAGCCTTTCTTAGAAGTGGCTTCCTTCTGGCCACGTTCCCAAGGGGGCCAGATCTTTGAAGAGTTGATTATATTGTTGATGTCTGCACAGGTTTTCCTTTTTCAGGTAGTGGAGCTCTGTAACTCCTTCAGTGTCATAGCTGGCCTCTTGGACACGTCTCTGACAATTGCCCTTCTTGCCCATGTGCTCAATTTAGAGGGACGGCTCGATCTTGGTAGTGTCTGTGTTGTGCCATGTTTTGACACTTTGTTATAATGGATTTCACAGTGCTCCTATGAAGCTTCAAAGCTTTCCTGATCTTTTTCTTCCTAACAAGTAGGTAGTAGGACTAATCTGATCTGCTGTCTTAGCTGTGAGACCTTCCAAAATCAGTGATATATTCTGATATACAATTGCTGCCAATATAACATCTGTGCAGCAGAAAGCATTTTTCTTCAGTATTTCTGTCACTGGCCTGTTTTTCATTCTGAAACATGAAATGTACAACGAATGTAGGCTCTATATAATTGCAAACAACCTGATTACAATTATCAGGGCTTGGGAAAATGTGACATCAAAACACAGACGTTGTCTGGATACAAACCTTTAAAAAGGCACTAAATGGAGATTTACCTGGCACATTATTTGATTCCAACAAGCTGCAGTTTTAATTTCAGATTTGGAGTCATGATAATTGAATTAAAAATTATATGAAATATTACTTTACCTTTCCTTCATGGAGTTAAAATGAGTGAAGCAAAATCTGAAGTGACGGAAGTGTTATTTTCTTCAGCGCCTTCTAGTTTTGAGACTTTGTCGCTGATATTCTTGTTCTAATAAGTGTGTAATTTGTTACCTTGTTAGCTACTTTAAATAAGCAAATTAGAGAACCTGCTAGACTGTATTACTCTGTCTTTGTCTCTCTCTTTCAATTATTTTTTCAGCACAGAGCACAATTCTAAATGACTGAAGTATCAGCTCTAAAGCTTCATTAATTTCCATTACATGCTACTACTGTGACTACAGATTGAAGGCCTGAGTTATTACATTGCATAGATAACTTACCTTTGTTCAAGTGATTGTTCTGTCACAGTTTACAGACATAATAGGTAATAGGTCCAAGGATCTGTAGGATCCATTTAAAAAAAAAAAAAACAGTTGAGATGGGTAATTTGGTCAAAACACAATAGAAAGATTTAAAAGAAAAGCACAGAGAAGCATATATACAAATAATGTGTGCAGCATTTTTCTCATGTATTTTGATTTAGGCTGATTTTCATTCTGTTGTTTCTCAGGGAAATGCAAAGTCCTGAATTTCTTATTTTTTAAATTACAAATTTAGAGTTTACAAATTACAGTGAGTTAGAGCAGGTTAGAAAACTCAGAGATGACTCTATTAATAAATAAATAAATACATTCAGAGTTTGAATTTGTGCAACATCTGAATAGCGTAAGTATAAAGGAGCCTAAATATTACAAGACGTGTACTGATATTTGTAAAAGTCATGGTATGGATAAAGATAAGTTGGGAAAGATTCTTGCAGTACCATATTTTCCAGACTAAAACCCTGTCCTGAGTGTAAAATGTCCCATCTTGGTCATAGGTTCTGACTGCTTAGAGAAAACAATATTCCATTCATATCTTACTCGATTTTACTGTTTGTGTTAACAAGAAGCATGGTTTGTTTAATTGGTTAAAAATTGCTTTACCTCTTTTACATAAATAATAAAGTGCTATTCTACGTACATATAACTAGCTTATACAAGCTGTACCATACATTGTTATTAAACATGCATAAGAGATGACAGGTAATGTGGGGCTAACACTAATTTTAATGTTTAGTTTAATATATATTTTATGTTGTAATTGTTAAAAAAAAGGGTTTTGAAGAGTTTAAGAGTATGACACAATGAACAGTAATAAAATATATTATGGTTGATACCACAAGATAAACAATATCATCTAGAATATTAAAAATTACCCATTAGATCAATGGTATTACTGTCAGCTGTATCACTTATTATTAAGTGTCATCTAAAACATGCTATTGCTCATTACATTAATGATACTTTATTAAATATCATGAATTCATTGAGTATTTATAAACAATTTATCACCTGTGTGTTCATTTGAATCCAAACCCTTTAGGAGTGTAACAGTGTACACATTACATGTAGATAAAATAAACTCCAAATAGACATGCTTTTAACCATATGTAACTTGATGAATAAGCACAGCTGTGTTTAGTTTTCTGGCAATCTGATGATCACACTGTGAGAAACAGTGATCTAGGTCTTAACACTGCTGACATGCACCATGTAGTGATCAGTAGGAAAGAAGTGCAGTGGGAAATGTGTGTAAGTGTGTATGTGGCCTTCGGGCAAATGACTAATTCTGAATGCTTCCATTCTCATGACTTTTTCATCTTTTCATTTGCTTGTACAAGTCTGACTTGTGTCCTTGAGGAGGGGATTTCTGGAAATCAAGACCATTCAAAGTGACTAAATCAACAAACCATTAAAAAAAATTCCATACCTTTGGGAATTGAAAAATTGATACAGTGAATGCAGTTTTTTAGTCATTTGTGGACTGCTCCAGGTTAATGCACTGTGCCTTTGACCCTGGACAGTTTTCAGTCTTTTGGACAGTTTGTCTCCCTTGGGGCCATTGGGCTTCCTGTTTACTTGATGTTATATTTCCCTAGTATTTGATGTTTTTTCCTTTGATAATCTGTTTTATATATTAGCAATAATGTTGTTGTTGAGTTAAAGAAAGATGAGGGAATTACTATTGATAGCTGCCATAATGTAAGTGATAACAGGAGTTAACTTCTTTCCCAGATGCTCCACAACATAAACAGTAACTATAAATGGATTAAAAAAAAAGTATGTCCCAAAAATTGCTTTGGAATAAATAAATAATAAAGCACTGGGATATTCTGTGATTGGAAAACAAACAACTTTAGGGTGCTAACAGTAACTACGCCTCTCACTGATTATTTTCCTATAATACCAGTGTTTTATTCCTTACTTAAAAATTTCAAGGCGTATACAACATCCAGTTTTGTTTAAAAGCCTTGAAAGGTATGGATTTTGTGCGAGTATTGATGTTATAATGTTTTCTCCTACTTGAGCAAACTTAGTGTAACTACAAAAGCACATCTACAGTACCATCACTGAACAGTAACGGACATTTACTGTTACTGACCAGGATCCCAAAGCAATTACTTCAGCTCTGTTCTAAAAGCTTCAGAAGCCTGATCAGAGAGGTGCATAAAACATGTCTAAGTGCTTGAAAAGAACCAACAGTCTAAAAAAATGCAGATCGCTTAACTAGACCCTGATTGTGACAGGATAAATGAATAATAAGAAATAAGCAAGAGACACCATCTTGGAAATGTTTATTAATCCTTCGAATTCACTGCAGTTCCAACCATTTTTCCAGTTCAATGATAAAACTTTCCTATAAGTCTCTCTAAAAGAGCCAAAAGGTACATAAATAAATGAATAAAATAAGTACTGGGGCAATAGAGGCTTTACATTTACCCTAAATGTTATTGATTAACCAAGATATGTCTGGTGCCTGAAATTTGCCTTTTTTTTTTAAGTTTGCACTGGAGCTACAGGGCTAATAAAGCTAACAAGCAAGGAAAGCTTATAGCCTCCAGTTTAGCAGCATGTCATCTTGTTTGGCTCAGGTACCATAACTGTTCAACAGCAAAAATGAATCCATTTTAAAGTGTGATCTTAATACACAAACCAAATTATCAAAATACTGTATATTAGCATCCATCTGTTACCTGAGTCTGATATTGGTGTTAAGTGATACTAAACTATGTGCTGAGAGAGAACAAGGTGGACAATATGACAGTTTTTAGCTCTGCGCCATCCTTTTGTCTATATGTATAGATAACATTGTGTCACACAGTGTCAGAAAGTCTGTTTGAGACACTGAACAGCAGCAGTTTGACACAAGTGTGTAATGGTTCCAGTATGCAGTTTGGAGACTATAAGCTTTCTTCATTTGCTGGCTTGTTATTAGACAAGCATGTCCTTCTGATTGAGGTACTTCAGTTTTAGCCAAACCTTTCACGACACATTCTAGTCTACTGAGATCAGGTTCAAGATGCTTGTTGACACCTTTACAAAAAAAAAAATCCTCCCTGTACACCTTCTTCTTGGCAATTGATTCAGATTTGAATCACCAGGTCATTGTTTGAAGGAAGATTTCCATGGAGAAAAAAAACTTACAATAAGTTTATGTTCGGCTGAGTCACTTACTGGTGTGTGAGTCACACTGAGTCACTTACTGGTGTGAAATGTGTCTTGAAATTTGGTGCTGGTGTACTGGATGTGAAATCCTTTTTTACTGATTGTATCATCTGTATGGAATTTGATGGTGATGGCATCCCCAGCTGAGTAAACTTCATCTGGAGGCTGCAGTAACAAAAAAAAAAATATATATATATATATATATATTTCTTCAACAGGAAGCCATCACTCTTCATTGTTATGTCTGAAACAGTTTGATTTTTATGGGGGTTGGCGGTTTGGGTTTTATGGGATGTTTAAGAAAGATGTCAATTTTTAGAGAGCTTTATGTGGCAAACAATGTTTTCGAGAGATTATGATGAAGTTAGAGGAAGTGCTTTTTTTGTTGGATTTTAAATGGGGCCGGAATGTTTTATGATGATTTAAGTGGTTGTTTTTGGTAAGATGGAGGTTCTTGGGGGATTACGTTTTTGGAAGGATCTGTGGGTGACTTTTTGAGAGATTGATTGTTGAAGGAGGTTTATGGGGAGACTAACATTTTTAAGGGTATTTTGGCCAAGATAGAGGGTTTTCTTTAATAGAGATGAAGGTTTCTGGAGGGATATTTAGGGAATTTTAGGACGATGGAGATTAATAAAATCCTTACCCCTGATCCACAGTATCGCCCGAGGTGTGGTGCTTTAGTATCAGTTCCATCAAATATCTCCATATAATCGTATGTGCACTCTGCTTCATCCTCCAAATCGAAGATGTTGAAGATGAGCTTAACTCCAAATCCTTTCTCAGCTGAAATTACCCACTCACATTCCTCGGCTGCACTGTAGTTATTATCACCATACTGAGCGTGAGAGTACAGATCTCCTGGCTCCACCTCAGCCTTCAGCGCTCCACCACACTCTGCAGGACAGAAAAGAGGAAAAAAGGACAGATTTCTACAAAATAATGCTAGATATTGTATTTGTTTCCTATAAAATGTTTTTTGGGTGTAGAAAGGTAAAGATAAAGTTATTATTATTATCACTATAAATGTTTTCTGAATGAGCCAGAAGAAGAATAAGTTTGAAACACCAATCTGTTAACAACTCAGACCATAAAAATAAAAACAATAAAAATACCTTCCAGTATATTGCACACAAAGCTATGGTGCTGCCAAGTAAGTCAGTTTCGCAAGCTCGTGCCAAATATGTAACTGAAGGCCATGTATTAAGTATGACGTTGCTAAAACATAATACGTTGTGGGCTAAAGTTAAATAATTCGTGGCCATGCCATATTAATTCATGGCCACAAGATACTTAGTTTGTGGTTTCAAAATATTAAGTCATGGCCTCGGTATATTAATTTTTTGGCCACAGCTTATTAAAAAAATAATAAGATTTCAATTAGCATTTCAGCATAGCATTTAGTGTGTTATTTGTCATATTGTATAATTTTCTGTCACACAGTATTGTATCTTTCAGTCTTAGCAATTATGGCAAAATCCATGATTTTCCATTGAACTGGCATTGCAATAGTCATCATGGAGTGGGCCAAAGGGCCTCACTGTGTGTGCACAACAAATATGACAGAGGAAGAACAATTACAATTAAATCACAAAACTCAAAAGTCAAACAAATGGGTATTGCATTAATAAACTAAAAAGTGTCAGTTTAATGTTGCCTTGAAGGATTTTGCATCTAGCTAACGTTTCTGAGTAAGGAGTTAGCCACCTGTTGTAAAAGATGCCTCAAAGCCTCGTTTCTGCACCGAGGTATCAGAGAAAAATTGCAGAAACATCTTGTTGGTGCTGGAAATAACAGGTGTTGGTTTTTTGCTTCCGCAAAAACGTCCCAAAATGGGTGATGTATCACTGGGGCCGTTATAAACATCCAGATGATCGTAGGAACATTCAAGGTGGCTTTCCATGTCGATCTCATTAAAGGCCTAAAGGAGGGAAAGCAATATAGTGAAATGGTATCTACAGCATTTGGCAGACTCCCTTATCCAGAGCAACTTACAATTGTCCATTTATAGCAGTTGAGGGTTAGAGGCCTTACTCAAGGGCCCAGCAGTGGCAGCTTGGCGAAGGTGGGATTTGGACTCTCAACCTTCTGATCAGCAGTACACCATTGTAACCACTGAGCTACCCCTTCCCAACCCGTGAGCCACCCCATGTTCAAAGAAATCACATGACTGAAGAGACAAAGTTTATTTTGTTCAGTATCAGGCAGAAACTGGTTGAAGATGGTGAAGGTGTGTGTGAGGGCCAGGGGGTCTCAATATGCTCCGTTGGGAAGAACACCATTAGTAGAAAAATGAACAGGAAACATGGACTTACCAGTTTGATTCGGTGACCTGGTGTAGTGGATAGGGCCCAAGTGCACACCTTCTTATTGGGATATTTATCTGGCCAATTGGGACTCATAATGGATACAGGCATGCTGGTGATCACATGGTCACAACCGGCTGAACGAGCAACACAACAACAACAAAACAAAAATAATCTTTCAGCAAAAAATATTTCATCTCAAATCAGAAATGCCACAGTGAACTGTACATCTGAATGAAGGTTTAAATGGTGGATGTCAGTCTCCCAGTGTAATAAACAAAAACAAGAATTATCCACCTCATGTAAAACTATGATGTTATTGTGTGTTATTATTATTGTGAATATTCCAGTGTGTGGTGTGTTTTTGTATCAAACTTTTATGATTGCTTGTGTGCACTGGCTGAGGAGGGGCTTCTATACATCTATGCATTTTTCATCAGTGTTTAATGGGGCAGTGCTGCGGATATAGCCTTCAGACAAATGCAAAGTGAACACTAGATTAGATCTGTGGACTGTGCACTTTTAAACAGTGAAAGTGCCCCAAGTTATTGAGACCGAATTGAATCACTTCAATAACTGCTGAGCAAATATTGTAGAAATACAAAAGAAATTTGGGGGAAATAAAAAAGCACCATATTAGTTTTGATAACTAATCAAAAGAATAGTTTTCTTGTACTTCTAGACTCTCATAATGTGGTATTATTCATTTCCCCTATACTGGATTTTCTGTGTGACATCTGACACAGGAGTATGATTAATGCATTCTTGACTACACTCCACAATCAGACCTTTTGTTACACACAGCTATTGCCATAGTTCTCATGGTCCCATTTTACTGCTAATAGCATCTGCTTCGTCACGTAAGTTCTCATTGTGATTGTCAGAAAATGTTCCACTTAGAGGAATGTGTAATAAAGGCATAGCACAAGGGACAATAAAATAACTCTAGTTGCGTATTTAACCATAAGTCATGGGGATTGATGATGATGTAGATACCTTCTTGTGCGTGTCCGTGTGCATGCTGAGACCTTCAAACAAACTCATGTAATGGTATATAACGTAGAAATTGCAATAAATACAGCTGTCATCGTTCCCTGGAACCTTCTCACCAAGTCACCGTTGGTTCAGTCTCACCTTTAGTGAAACACCAGCGTTTTCAGAGATACCAATTTCAGTTTGGCATCCTGCAGATGCTAGTAAAAAAGGAACTCCAGTACAAGGCAGAGATCCTATGCCTGGTTTTTGGTGAATCATGTTGGATGAAGGTGCCTTGCCCCTTACAGAAAGGTCATAATAAGCATAGACAAAGAGATGGAATCCACTATGCTCTGGTGCTCTGCGATGGCAGCCATATCCAATTTTAGCGCAGATGGAGACTTGCCACTGTCTAGCAGTTCCTGAAGAAAACATAGTATCTTTGGTGTTAGGCAAGACCAGCTGATGACATGCACACCATTTGTGGAACAGCTTCCACTGAAGAGCATACAAAGCCTGTGTGCTAGGGGCTCTTGCCTTCAGGAGTGTTTCATGGACTGCTAGGTCACAGTCCTCAGTTGGTGATTCAGTCCAAGGGGCCAGAGATACAGGCATGGGTGACCTAGCTAAGGGATGCCAAATCTCTCTTTTGATTCGAGTCATCAGATCTGCTTGGGGAGGAACCTGTCAGGGAACCAGTAGAATGGCAGGGAACCTGGCAGGAACAGGAACATTTATACAGAGCCTCTAAGAGTTTTTTCACCCATCACTTCCCATGCATCACTGCAGTAGTAGTTTACTCTCTCTTCTGCTAGCAGTGCAAACAGAGATGTCTCTAGAACACGTCTCCACTACTCTAGAGTCCAGTGGCGGCGTGCTTTACACCACTGTATCCGACGCTTTGCATTGCACTTAATAATACATTTATTTTATATAGCGCCTTTAAAAGTTGCTTTCTCAAGGCGCTTTCCATGAAAGCTTACATAAAGGAAAACACAACAATATAAGACAATATGCTATAAATTCAACAAGAAATAAATCACAAAACAATACAATAAAAAAAACTAATCAAATAAAAGCATTCCTGAAAAAGAATGTTTTGAGAAAAGTTTTAAAAACAGCTAAAGTCAATTGGGAGAGCATTCCAGAGTTTTGGAGCATACGTTGAACAGGCCCCGTCACCCCTGGACTGTGCTGAGAAGATCGTAGATTGCGAATTGGCGTATAAGGTGTTAAAAGATCTGCCAGTTACTGTTCGCGAGAAAATAAAAGAATTAATCAATTTTTCAGCAACAGAAAAAGGACAACATAGGCCGAATATTTGCAATATTTCTAAGATGAAAAAAGGAGGTCTTTACCGTGTTCTGTACAAAATGACAGGGTTCGTGTTCTGTTCTTGAGCTAATCTGAAGGCCACACAAAGTTTGGAGGTCTGTAGCTATTGACTCTGCAGAAATTTGGCTGACCCTGCTCTGTGATTTTATGTGGCCTACCACTTCGTGGCTGAGTTGCTGTTGTTCCCAATTGCTTCCACTTTGTTATAATACCACTAACAGTTGACCGTGGAATATTTAGTAGTGAGGAAATTTCATGAATGGACTTATTGCACAGGTGGCAACCTATCATGGTACCACGCTTGAATTCACTGAGCTCCTGAGAGCGACCCATTCTTTCACAAATGCTTGTAGAAGCATGCCTTGGTGCTTGATTTTATACACCTGTGGCCATGGAAGTGACTGGAACACCTGAATTCAATGATTTGGAGGGGTGTCCCAAAACTTTTGGCAATATAGTGTATATATGTACTGATGGTGTAACCGATGTTATTTTGATATTTTTGATGTAACCACAATATGTCATAATGAAATTTGTGTTTTGGGCTGTAAATACACTAATAAAACTGAGAATATCATCTGAGGCCAATATTATTATATAAAAATGAAACTATTAACTAATTAGAACTAAATAAGATTATCCCTTTAAAGTTCATGAAAAGCCTTTTTCCCCCCCACAGAGGACACTGGAGGAGACCGCATCTTAATTTTAATGCTTAACTTGAGGTCCGAATTATTTATGGATTCAATTTTTACCTACATTTAGGTAAGTGTAGCAGGTGAGTGCTCACTCAGCTTATCCCTGAAACCTCTGGTACATTTTCTTCAGGTGATTTGCATCATCTGAATGGGGAGCCCAGAAAATTGACTTCAGTACCTGCGTAATCCTACTATGAGTCTGAATATGAATACGAGTAGCTTTCCACATAAATACCGGTTGCTGTCTTTGAAGATGGCCAACTATGCTTGTGTGATATTGATTTCTCCATGATCGTAGTTTTCTATTTTACAATATTGTTATAAATGCTTTACTCTTCCAGAATTGTACAAAACAGGAAAACGAGCATTTCCACCTTTTGAGTTTTACTGAGAGTACAGGAGTCCAGTCAAAACTATAACAACTGTGAAAATTCAGCTGGATTTTTAAGAGATTTTGCAGTGGTATTCAGAAAACAGTCAAAAAACATAACATTACATCTTGATATAATCCTTTAAGAAACTGGTTGTGTAATATTTACATGGCCAACATTTTCTCTGTTGATACTGCTCAATGTTGAGCAGCAAAATGCGAGTAAAAAAAACAGAATATTTAATCATTGTCTACTTATTATTACCATTGACATTATTTGTAAAATGTTAGAACTGACACTTCGTTGTAGGCCTATTTAATCTTTTTGGGATAAAAGGTTTATTTTTTCTCATCCCTAATAAATATAGTAAACTATTATTTCACATTTATAACCTCAAAATATTCTCCTTTTACCTTGACAGAAAGTGAGCAGGGTTTCAAGAAGTGTCTGTTAATAGTGGAGAGTTCAAAACACCTGCTCAGATCATTCCAGTTTTAGGTGTCAATTTGCTCATCTCTCAGTTTTTGGGGAGAAAATACTGCTTTTGGGCATATTTTTGAGTGATAAGTTGTACAAGTGTACTCTGACGTTTTTTGTGAAGATCCTACACAAAATGTGTAACTTATATAATCCTAACCAAAATGTGTAACTGTAATATAATCTGCGATTACATATTTATAAAAATAAAGGTTTTTTTTTAATTTTTATAGTACCTTAGTTTTTCAAAGTTCTTTTAGAAGTTACATTACATTGTTCTTCATACAGACACTAAATACTAAAGTAAATTCTTTACTTTATTTCTTATTACTATAATATTACTCCTGCCCTCCATAACAAACACCATCCTTATAGCTTACACAGAAATGTCTCTGGCCAGTTTAGATTTCATATATATATATATTACACACACAGTCATTTTTATTTATTTATTTATTTTAATTTTATGTATTTCGATTTCCATCTGATTAATGCCAGGTCAGTAAACAGGTGCACACAACTAACAAACATTTATTCACAATTCGTTAAAATGTATTCGTTAGATCACAGTTCATCAAAATTTAGGTCTTTAAATCTATAGAGGCATATATGTCATTTGCAAATTATGGTTATATAAACACAGGTGGCTTGAAATTGGAGTTTAATAGGGCAGTGGACACACTGCATTATTCCAGGAGAGCTACTAGAGAACAGTGTGCCAATTACCCATTTTATGTCTGACAGAGCTACTCTGTACGTAAGTGTGTGTCCGTGTGTGGTTTAAATAATAACCATGCAGGCAACAGTTCCCTATCTGATTTACGCAATCATTCCACAATCAGTGACCTATTCACAAAGCGCTATAATTTAACATCATGTTTCACTGCCACAGCATCTCTTCCATTTCACTTATTTTCGTTGTGTTAGTTCTACCCTCCTTGACTGGGAGATATCAGACATACAGTTGTACAACTGGAGCAGCTTAATCAGAAACTCGTCAGAAAGGAAACTCTTTTCATTTAAAGGCAAACTGTTTGCACGCTACTTAAGCATGCTGGACTACACTGTATTGTATTAAAATGTTGTCTGTTTTAAAGGCCGTCTTAATGAATTGTACTCTGGGTTGTAGAGGAGGAGAAATGCACACTCTAGTGTGTAAGGGATATGCGTGTGCGAGAGCGTACCTTCCTTGCAGTCATGCATGTTGGTGTGTAAGGTGAATCCACTGTGGCACTGACAGCTGTAACTCCCAAATGTGTTCACACACTCGTGCTGGCACCCGCCATTCTCCTGGGAGCACTCATCCACATCTCCAGGGGAAAAACAGTGTTTTATTTACTAGTATACAATTTTATATGATTATATTAATTCTTTTCTCATTGTTATCTATCTATCTATCTATCTATCTATCTATCTATCTATCTATCTGTCTGTCTGTCTGTCTGTCTGTCTGTCAATAGATAGTCAGGCGAATTTCCAGAGAAGAAGAATACTGTAAATACTAGATGTGTTAGAAGCATTAGAAGTGTTCTTGGATTAGGCTGTGGATCCAACGCCACCCTGACAAGGACAAAGTGGTTACTGAAGATGAATGAACGAACGAACGATTGATTATTGGCTATCCAAGAACCAAGATTAATGGTCAAAATATACCTCACAGGTAATCATTTTGGCATATTTTCATGAAGGGTGCCAATATTTCTACAGTTGACAGAACAAAAGACAGATAGATAGATAGATAGATAGATAGCTCACCGGAGAAGAAGGTCGCTGTGAAACCCCTGCGGGACACAGTGCTGTCGGATTTAAACTCCACGTGCAGGATGTTGGAGTCGGAGGTAATTGGCTCTGGAGTTGCAGCTCCGCAGAATCTCCCATGGAGCCTGGAGTCACTGCGAACCTCCACATAATCATATTTACACACCTAAAAGTCATCCAGAGGAAGCGCATGAAAGCAAGCTGACACATTTTTCTTCAATGTTGTCTCAAAGTTTATAATTCACATAATCAGATAATAAAATAATGAAAAATAAAGACAAAAAGGCAAATACACAGACGTATAGATAAAAAAAACAGATAATATGATAATATATTATATGAATATATTAAATTATCACAGCAATTCTAATGCAGTGTTAAATGTTGCATGTGTTAAAGCGTTATAAACTTAAAATTGGTAAAGCTTTATAAACGTATAAATTATGCACACACACACACAAACACACACACTGACGTCGTTGCCCTCTGTGTCGAAGCTGTGGAACAGCAGTGTGATGGTGTAGTGTTGAGGAGCAATGAGCTGCCACACACAGTGTTTATTAGGCGGGTATTCATGAGGCCAGCCGGGACTGAACACAGAGCCGTTTAATGCGGTGAGGAAACCTCCACACGCAGCTGCTACACACGTGCACACACACACACACACACACAGAAAGAAAAATAATCAACATGCAACAACATATTTTTCTCTAACCAGACTCTGCACTAACATATTATACACTTGGACTGAAATTAAAATATCAGTAAAACAGCAGATATTTGGTGGCTCCAAGCACAATAAGTAACAGTAACTTATCCACAGAGAATGAATAATTGTGCGTGTGTGTGTTTTGTACGGTATTTACTCCCTCACCTTCACAGCTGCGCTGGTCGGTGGCAAGTTCGTATCCGGGGTCACATGCACACTGATAACTACCCAGCGTATTAATACACCTCTGAATGCACTGACCTTTATCAGGCCTGGAACATTCATCCACCTCTACAGAGAAAATGTCAATATACATGATTAAAAACAATGTATAATTATTTGAACAAAGACTACTTTTGTGTGAATTGCCAGAAATATTTTGCATAGTAGTTGACCTTAACCCAGTTCTGGTTTAGTAATTTATGATTACCTTTGTTATAATTATTAGCTTTTCTTGTACAACATCTTTCAATTCCAATAAAGTATAATTTGACATGACATGTAAATTTAGTCTTTTTTAATTTAATTGCAGCAAAGGAAATATGCCTATGTAATTAAAAATATACATATTTTCATGAGCACTGTACCTATTACAATTGTTAAATTGTAAATTCTTAGTGTAATTGTACATTTTTATAAAGATTCAACTTCAAGGGAATTTTACATTTTTGATGTCCCCCACTGTTGCTTGTGCAATGATAAGCAATTCATCAAAATGAAATTTCTTTCACAATTTGGAACAATTTGGTGGATATTGGGCAGATTACAATTACAAAAATTGTGCTTAAAAAAGCAGACATCTTGTTGTACTGCACACCAGGCTTTCTTCAAAGGGTAACAGGTCAGTTAGTTCCATGACCTCCAAACTTTGAAATGCACTTCTACTGCTTCTTTCAAATCTCATTTGAAAGCATTCCTTTTCACACATACTAGTCTTTTTTTTTTTTGTACTTCTTATGTTTTTCCTGTATTTTATGTTACTTTGTGTATACAATATGGCCAAAAGTATATGGACACCTGACCATCACACCCTGACGTCACATGTGTTCCTTCCCCAAACTATAGAATGTTTTTATATGCCTTAGCACTAAGACTTCTTTCACTGGAACCAAGGGTCCCAAACCTGTTCCAGCATGACAATGCCCCTGTGCACAAAGCGAGCTCCATGAAGACATGGTTGGCCTGAGCTCACCAATGCTCTTGTGGCTGAGTGGGCAATTCCCCACTGCCACGTTTCAAACCTAGTGGAAAACCTTCCCAGATGAGTGGAGGTTATTATTATGGCAAAGTGGGGACTATATCTGTTCATAGATGGGATGTTCATAATCCACATATGGATGTGATAGTCAAGTGCCCACAAACTTTTGGTCATATAAACCTTATACACTTATATACACTTATACACCTTGGGTGCAAGCAAGGCACTAGTTAAACTGAACCAACCAACCAGCAAACAAAAAAACAAAAACAAATATATACATAAACAGTGCCTGGATAGTCTCTATGCATAAATTATTCCAAGAAACCTACCAAGAGTCAGGAGTTTTTAACAATTCAAAGAAGGTAGGATGAAGAATAATCACTAAGAAGAGTAGGAATAATAGTGAACCATTACAAAAACAATAGGGACCCTGAACATTTCTGGTGTTTTGTCCCCTAGAGATTGTTAAACTATTTAGGCATTTAATATAACCATTTTAAAATCAAATGTACCTTTAAAGAAGTTTGCAGCAAATCCACCTCTATTAACAGAACCATCTGAGACAAACTTCATCCAGAGTTGATTAGAGCTGCTTTTGATGTCTTGGGGATTTTGGGTGCCACAGAATCGTCCAAGGAGTGGGTCACTCTCCGAGCTACCATCACGCACCTCCACGTAATCATATGCACACCTGTCATGTCTCTCCAACTGAGCAACAGAAATAAAATGACAATTTGAGGCCACAAATTGGAGTGCACTACCAGTTATCAAACATATAAAATGTAATAAAAGTGACTCATGTTGCATTAGTGTGCACTCAGACTTTCACACAGGACTGTACAATTTTCTTCTCAGTCAAAGAGGGACAATAGGAAGAAAATATGTTTTTTATTTGGACTGATATTTCTATCTTACATCACCATGTATGGCATCAAAGGTTACATAACTTAGTTACAGTGTGTAAAGCAGCAGTCATTTACAGAGTTATAAATATTTTATAGATATTTTTCTCACCTCGAATGCCTGGAAGCAAAGTGCCACGTGAAACCCTTCAGTCACTGTCACCTTCCACACACAAGCTTTACTGGGCTGATAGTCATCAGGGTAGTTAGGTGACTGAATCTGTCCACTGTCAGTTTCCATTTCCCCACCACACATTGCTGCAAATAATAATATGTAAATGAAATGTACACATTGTTCCCTAAACAAATCTGTACAAACCAGAGAACAAGGGATAAATATGTCGAATTGAAGCCTATGAGAACAACTGAATGAAAGAGACTGAGATGTCCTTATACAAAGGCAAAATGAGAAACAGGTGAGTCTAATCAGACGGCTGGTGAACTGCAACAATTGTAACTGGTGGAAATCAGAGATGTGGCCATGATAGTGAGCAAAGGATTCTGGGAACTGGATAACCATGCGCTTGGAACTCAAGGGAATATGGGAGGCCTAGGCTTCCTAAAGCCTAAAGTTGTCAGTGTGATGAAGCTAGCAGCCATGGAGAATTGATTCATAGCTCTGAGAATGTTTGCGTGGTCAAACACAGTCAACCACAATAAGGGACCATGGACATTCTGTGATAGGTAAGGGATGAAGCTTTCCTGCTCAGAGAGTTATATTTGTTTTGACCTGAGCACAGACAGAACAAGATGAATTGGTGAACATCCTGGGTCATGCTCAAATGTAAGTCAATTTGAATAAAAGCATTAGATAAATTAATTTAAATGTAATGCTGTCCCACCAATAGGGGGAGTTGGTAAGTCTTGGTCTCACCCGGGTGACCTGAATAAAGAGAGGAGTAGGCCCAGGTTATATACTCTACATAGATCAAGTTTAATGAAGTACTGAGCATCTATAAGCTGTTCAATGACAAGTGTGTGAAATGCACTTGATTAAACTTACTAGTAAGCTACATTAACCTCATTGCTCCAGGAATCAAACTTCAAATGTACCTTCATACATGGCGGAGAATCCTTTTCCGACCCAGTTACTGCTGCTGCGAAACTCAATCCACAAACGACTGTTAGTGGAAACGAGAGGCTCTGGAACCTGATCTCCACAAAAACGGCCTGAATCCACAAACACAGATATAAGCATTTTACACTCCAAACCAAGACCTGCAATTATTTGTTATTATTTGAGTATCCCTACTGACTCGATATCTGATGTGCATCTCAGAAATGTTAATGCTAATGTTAATGCTACCTCTAGAGCACTAGCACTTAATCTGATATCAATAAGCTAGTTAAGTATGCAAGTAATCTAAAATTAGCCTGACTTTTATATTGTGAAATTACAAACAGTAGTTAATGCTATGCAGTATGTTGAGCTGAAGAAGAGAAAACAAGTGATAGTGATAATATGACATGATCAAGTTTGATAGCTGATCACATTTAACTTAAATGATACCCTTGTTGGCCCAGTGCCTCGTCAAATTTTGTACACGTGTTAGGGGTGTATGTGTTGTGTGTGTTACCCAATTTGCCAAGGTTTTACCTAATGTATGTTTGATCAGTAAGAATCAGCTGCAAAGATTACTGTAAGGTGAAATACCTATTAAAGGAGATTTCCTCCAGTATCCATCTCGCACCTCCACATAATCATACCGGCAAAGATGACTTTGGTAGAGCTCCATGGAGGTGAAGTTAAGGATGATCTAATACAGACACAATGGGGACAAAAAAAGGGGAGATTGATTGCAGCAATTTAAAGATTAATAGCAGAAAATGACAGCCTTTTTGAGAGAAACTGTAAAAATTGCACCAGCAGACAGTTTCACAATGCTAAACTAAAGGCTAGAATTCACACACATGGAGAACACATATTATTGCACAGTCTCTTATAGAATTGGGCCAAGATTTTATTGAAATTATCTCTTACAGTGTGTCTTGCCTGACATTTGCGTTTCATTTGACATTTCATTTTTGGTCAAAATGTTGGTCTCTATATAATGGCCAAGACGGCCCTGAGGGAAACCTTGAATAATGCCGAGTTTAAGCTGTCTTTCAAAATTATTACTTGTAACACTATAAGACATGAATTCTATAATAAACTGTGCAAAACTGTCCAAGGTTATATGATCATGTACCAATAGGCCTTACTACGTTCTGCTTATGTCATCAATCAGCATGATCCAGGCTTGTGTAGAAAATCAAATAAACATTCTTCAAGTTGAGCTGACGTAATAAGGCTTTCTTTCTGTCCGTTAGCATGATTTGTTTACATTTCACTATCACCACTGTCTTACTTTAGCACGTACCATGAACTTCTTATTAGTGGCTTTTTGGATGAGTATCGTAGCAGCAGTGACACTCTTGTTGCCTTCTTTGGTCGCAATGGTACAAAATTGCCCACTGGTAAACATGTTACATTATGCATTCTAAGACCCAATCTCATGGCCAAAGAATTCTTTTATAATGTGTGATTTTATGATAAGCAACAGCAAAATCAGGCTGAAAATTATACAGTATAAACCTGGATTAACAGGAGATTTGTGTTGTTAATTGTAATGGATTGTTTCCTATTAGTGAGATAGGAGGTGAATCAGAAGATAGATATATCAGTAATTTTCTAAATGCTACCTCATCTGACACTTGTGTCTGTGTGTTTTACCTTTTCTCCAGGTGTAACAGAGATACTCCATACACAGTGTGTGTACGCAGCATACCCATTAGGGAATCCAGGAGAAGAGAAATTTCCAGAGCTATCCTGCAGACTCTCGCCACACTCTGCTCGCAAAACACAATGTTATATGTTAAAGGAAATGAATTCCATCACCATTTAATCCATTCCCAGGGCATAGCTGTTTAAGGCATCGTATAGCTGAAAGGAAAAAATGTTGAAAAAATAGGAGATGGGTATATAGATGTTAAACTAGGGAGGAAGCTCAAGGGGCAGGAACTATGGCAATCTTAGTTTAGGTAAACTGTGAGCTGAACTCAGGTAACATAATTTCATACAGTGTCCCAGATAAGAATATCTACAAACTCACATGAAAGTCACCTGATGGTTTAACAACCAACCAAATTGTCCACTTCTTAATCAATAGGAAGGTCTCTCCAAAATGTTCGAATTTGCCATGGGGTTGACATCAACAGTGATTATTATCTGGTGACAGTGACCATCATAGGAAACAACTTGATGGTGTCAGCATGGGCAACAACTTGACAGCATAGGAAACAACTTGACATTGCTAAGCTGAAACACCAGCAAGGAGTTTACTTTGGAATTGAGAAATCATTTCAGTGCCCTGGCTGCCCTGGCTGACTAGCACCTAGACATCATGACATATGGGCCATTAAGAACATCCATTCTGAAACGACCATTTCAGGCATTTTTAGGCTACAGAAAGAACAAGAAAAGGGAATGGTTAACACCTGGAAACAGCTAAGTCTCTGGGGGCAAAAGGAGTGCCAGAAATGACAGGAGATCTTTTGTAGAGGAGTTAGCCAGAAAAGCAGAATCTGCCACTGCAAGAAGTGAAATGAATGTTGTGTACAAGATTGCAAACTCTGTGGCAGGAACACCAGTCCCTCTGCCCCTGTCAAAGATAAAGATAGCAAAACCTTCACAACAGAATACATACAGGAAGAAAGATGGATACAGCATTTTAGTGAAAGTCTCAATCACCCTGCTAACCCTCCATTAGTACATGATGTATTGACATTGACATTACTCCCCCAACTGAAGTAGAAGTCAAGTATGCCATTAAAGCCATGAAGAGTGGGAAGACTGCTGACTTTGATTCCATTTATGCCAAGCTGTTGAAAGCTGACCTTAAAACCTCAACAAATGTGCTCACAGAACTGTTCAGATCCATGTGGGACAGAGACTGGGCAAAAGGACTGACTGTCAAACTCCCCCCAAAAAAGGCAACCTTCAGAGCTATGAAATCTGATGAGGCATTACACTGCTTTCTACACCATTAGAGGTCTTCTGCAGAGTCTTTATTGGTTCAATTGATGCAGCCATTGACACCAGGCTAAGGCAGATAGACTTGAAAATCAGTGCAACTAAAGCTCAAGCAGTGTGTATCAATTCCACACCAGATACACCAATCACAGTTAATGATGAATAATTATGTTGAGGAGTTCCATCCATACACATCCATAAGCCTTCCACTATGGAGGCCAGAAAAAATCTCAAACCAGGAGCTCTATAAAAAGACCAATTGTCACAGTGTGGCCCGATAGCATCCGATGGCTTGGGCACGTACTCAGAATGGACCAAGACTGTATCCTAAAAGTAGCCCACAGAGGGACAGAGGTAGCCAAGTTAAAACAGATGGGTCTGTTACCTGGGGTGAGGCACAACATGCGGATTAAGTAAGTAAATATTTATGTATATTCATAGATCATAAAACTTTAATAAGGATAAAGGTGTAGACAACTATCACAAGAGATACAGTTTATTCAGAATCCAGGCTAGAAGGCTTACACAAATGTATGTTGAATTGGTTGAATTGCTTCATAGACAAGGAACAAAATATTCAAACAGGTGCAATTAGTGAGCCATTTTGTCCCACTTGGGAGAACCCCTGTGCCAGCTAGGCACTGGATATTTTGTTGTCATGTACACAATGTATGCAGGATTTGCAGGTAACTCTTACAATTCTTTATCATTTTGTTATTAAATAATTAAATAATTGTTTAGCCTAGGGTTCATGTGTATGCTTCAAGTCATTCAGATTTCCCCCAAGTGACAACTGGCTGGTTAAATTGTCTACTGTGATGTTCATCTACACATTAACCATCATCTACCCATAAGCCAGGTCGAGAAAAGCTGCTGTTTATTTGTTCTTTTGATAGCACTGACAGAATGTTCGCCAGTCACATTTGGAACTAGTCAGAACTGGAAACATTTGTCCCCTGCAGAATAACAATACACTTACTGGGACACTTGTAGAGCTTCTGTGCTTGAGTGATGTCTCCTTTGCTCAGTCTCATCCTCTGACCAATAGAGGGTCTGATTCCATTCACATCATACCGGGGCAGAATTGTATCAAGAAGGATGCTTCTGTAATACATGTGTTCATAAAAAAAAAAAAAAAAAAAGATTTTCAGCAGATTATTTTGATCTGGGTCATGGTATATATATATATATAAAATATATATATATTGGTAATGGCAAAATCGTTTATGTAACATAATTTCTTGGCCACAGGACATTTGGAGCAGGACACCTGACAAATCTGATTTGTAGAAGTTTCCTAGTACTCTTTTAAGCTTTTATTTTATATATTATACACATTTAATTATATTATGTACTGTATATTACATAATAATATTTATTACATTATATATCATTCTTTCAAGGTTGTTAGAATTTATTGATTTTTTCTGATACTTTTTAATATATTATTATTATTATTATTATTATTATTATTATTATTATTATTATTAACTTACATTTGTTTACTATTTTACCCTGTCTATCAGATCATTGTGTCTCTCCCCTTCCCTCTCTCTCCCTGCCTCATCCTTTCCCTCCATCCCTCTCTTTCTCTCTTAGGGGATGATGGAGGAAGTGTGATTATTGTGATCATGTTTCTGGCTTGATTCTGTGTTCATTAATTTAGAAATATATATTTATATAACTATGAATAACCCCTGATTTGTTATTTTCATTTGTCTGCTTGATTAAGTGTATATGTTATAGTGTTATATTCCTCGTTGAGTTGCAGCTGATGCACAATAAAACAAATCTATCAGAGGAGGAGTTTGGAAGGGATTATATTTTACTCCTTTACTTTTAATAAAAGAATCATTAGAGGATTGTTTGGATTGCGAGAGGATTGGATTTGGATTGTTTTCTATCTGTTACAGTGTTACATGTATTTTTCCTTAAAAAAAAGAACCAACCATTTTATTTATTTATTTATTTATTTATTTTTACATATGTGTGTTGTATCTATCACAAGTCTGGCTGTGAATGAGCTCTCTGTCTCCATGTGTTTTATCATGATGCATAAATAAAGAAAAGAATACATTAAGAGGAGTGATATAAGGTTATCGCACCTAGAAAATGTGTTTGTGGAGTAGTGCATGATGCTGTCAAAGTCATACGTCTCTCCTAATGAGTTCACTTCATCCGGCTCCATCTTCAGGAAATTATACTCCTGGCCTAAATACATTACAGAGTGAGGGCCAACACAGCTGATATGTATTCACTCAGTTCAGTTCAATTCAATTTTATGTGTACAGACATTGTCATGAAGCAGCTTATACATCATAATCTCGTACATTATAAAGGCAAGTAGTACTAAGTAGGTCGCAAGGTGTGTTCAGTATGAGTATTATCATCGCAGCAACAGTTCTTACATACAAATGTCTCATTGTACTACAGTACTACAGTAACAATAAAGGTACCTTATCTTATCAAATCTATAGTATCCATGCTACAGTTAAGTATACAGCTGTGTCACAGACAGAGTGTTACCTGGCTGGATGTTCTCTCTAATAATGCTGACGTGTGTGTCTCGGTCTGGCCGGGTGTGTTCATGCCAGAAGCCAATCACATGACCCAGCTCGTGAACTACAATGCCGAATTTATCGCAGTTTTTGCCAATGGAGATAGCCTGGGGTCCATCACCCCTCCGACCCACATAAGAACAACATCTAAAAAAAAAAAAAAACATTGATCCTGAAATACACATAGTGCATATGCAGCCCTGAAATAAAATGTGGCGTGTTGTTATCCATTAATTCTGTTCACCACACGAAAATGTGATAATGTGGTAAAGAAAGAAAAATAAAAGCAAACCTTTCTATCGGTACATGTCTAAAGCTTGTATGTTCTTACCCACATGGCCGGTACGTGAAGATGATGTAGCTTTCCTCAGATGTTCTTTCTATGAACGTTACACAGACATGTCGCTCCCAGTGCCGCATGGCCTGTTTAAAGATGGCTCTCTGACTGCCTGAGAAGAGGAATTAAAAATATACTGGCAGTATAATTTCATTTGTATCAATGTAGCATTTTTATTTCATCACCTTAAAAGTACTCTCAGCCTCAGATGTTTTGTTTATAAGACCATCTATTATCTTTTGTATGCTTTTCTGGCCACAGGCTTCAAAAGAGAACACTCATTGAAACAACTTTTAAACATTGTGACACAATAAGCCTTTTTTGGTCACTGCAATGAAAAATGTTCATTAAAGAGATTTTGTAATGAGTAAACCAGATTATCTTGTGTGTTTGCTGTAAAGAAAAAGATAGCCATCTGCCTTGTCTCCTTCTGTGAAAAATCCATGAAAAATACCAGACTCCATAGCAAAGCTAGGTCTGGCTTGCAGGAGTGTCTTAAAAGTTGTGAAAATAACTGACTTTAGCTTGTGCATGTGTTAGCTACTGTATCATTAGGTATGGTACTTTATTTATTCTAGGCCTGAATATAAGCCTTTGATAAACCATTATTTATTATTGTTGTTAGCGATACATTCTAACATACTTACATAGTATATTATGTGCAGTTGGCAGCTACTTTTGGTAGATTTAACAGCCAATATGATAGAAATATTTTCTGTTGCCACGGTATAATGTGACCTTAATATTACATTAAAATCAAATCTAAAATCTGGCCTCTGATGTGGCAGAATTACTAACAGCTCAAAAAATATAGTAATTATTACAAACAGACAGACAGCACAGTTCATAGATCATATTCATCTGTTTTTTTTTTTCAGTCCATAGTGGATGTGTGATCAGTGTATCCTGGTAATGCATCCAGATGGTCACTACAAATGGCTGTTTGAACACTCAGGCTCTGTCCTTGCTTTCTAGGAAACAGTGATGCAGTTTATATATTGTCATGCATGTGTGGGTGTAAATGACTTGAGTCAGGCAGTACAATCAAATGAGGTCAGAGTGTCTATTGTGGCTTAAACTGCATTCAAGTGTTCATTATTTAAAATATATTTAGCTTGATTTTATATTTCTTAGTTGAGTTGGAATGCATGTAAATCTTCTACTTGTATACACAGACATTTTTAAGGCATTGATGCAACTGCATAGTTCACTATACCATTTAAGAAAAAGCAGAGTTCTATTGGAAAGTATTACATGTAATATAACATTTAGGAACACCCCTTTTTTCCTTAGGAAAATTAGGGCTCCTGAGTGGCACAACAGAAAAGTATTTGCCTTACCGTTGGGAGATCATGATGATAAAAAATACTGACAACACCATTGCTGTGAGTCCAAAGCAGCAAAATTGGCCATGCTTTCTAAATGGGAGGGATAGCATTATTCTCTCCCCTGTCAATCACACTGACACTATCCAATTGTGGGAATCTGTAAGCTCATGTATGGTTTGCGGAGGACGGTAGATAGCCCCTCTCCTCTGAGTGTGTTACAGCAGCAATTTGAAAAAATGTGTTTTGGAGGAAGCATGTGCTTGTCTTCAGACTCCCTGACTGGTAGCGGCTGTGTGAAAAGAAAGTTACACTATATTGCTAAAAGTATGTGGACACCTGAGTATCACACCCATATGTGCTTGTTGAACATCCCATTCCAGATTTAGTCCTCCCTTTGCTTTTATAATAACCTCCTCTTCTGGGAAGGCTTTCCACTAGATTTTGAAGCGTGGCTGTGGGGATTTGGTCAGGCACTGATGTCGGACAAGGAGGCCTGGTGCACAGTCAGCATTCCAGCTCATCCCAAGGTGTTCAGTGGGGTTGAGGTCAGGGCTCTGTGCAGGCCATTTGAGTTCTTCCACTCCAACCTTGACAGACCATGTCTTCATGGAGCTCGCTTTGTGCCCAAGGAGCATTGTCATGCTGGAACATGTTTGGGCCTTTTTGTTCCAGTGAAGGGGAATTGTAAAGCTACAGCATACAAAGACATTGTATTCAATGGTGTGCTTTCAACTTTGTGGCAACAGTTTGGGGAAGAACCACATATGGGTGATGAAAAATTTTAAATAAATATTATCCAAAAAGTTTTGGAAACATGAGTTTTGATAAGCTTATGGCTGGATGTAAGGCTAAAATAAAACATGACTTTCAGAATTTTTTTTTTCCTGATAATAATTTGATAGCTACAATAAGAAGCCATTTGTGATTAACGACACTACTTTCTATTTCTGTACTACAGGGGATATGAAAACAGTGCACCAGTAGAAAGCCATTTATGCCTACTGGTGAAATTTCACTGGATAAGACCATCTTAATTCCATCTTAAGGACCATTTCCTACCATCTAAATTCAAGTGCATTAGAAAAGGGATCAGCATCACTGTAGACTACAGACTGCACACTGAGATAAAGCCAGCGATTGATTTGTATCACTCTTATCCTATAGAAAAAGAAATGAAAGAGCTCATATATGGACTCATGATTCTCTTCTCTTATGTTAGCTCCATTATCTCATAAACATATCAAAGTCATGGAGACATCACTGCTAAAAAGGGAGCAGTGAAAATGCATGTTCTTAGGTGTGTGTGTCATTATGAGGAAGTCTCACCACTGAAATTGGCACTGATGATGTAAGGAATGACACCATCAGGCCAAATTCTCTCAGTCTTTGCAGTAGCAGCTCTCTTCCTACGAGAAATCTTCACACTGTCCCAAAATTCACTGCTCCGTCGGCTCCTGTTGGATGTAGCATCCGTTTCTCCATTTCTGTTGGCTGAAAGATTAAACAATGGAGAGAAAAGGAAGGAAGAACACACTGCACTGCTTTTGGATAAATGAGAGCACAAATGCTTGTCGGTCAATAACAACATACTGAAGTCTACACATATACCCACACACACACACACACACACACACACACACACACACACATACACACACACACACCTGTGTCAGTGTTATTAGATTGTGAGGTGGTGTGTGGAAGGTCTTTCCCAGTCCAGTCTCGTCTGAAGAAGCGCAGGTCGTCCTTGTCCAGAGCAATGTCTCCCAAAAATGCCACTGAAACACAAACGCAGCACCAGCTAATGTTAGAAACAAGCTACTAGTATCACCAGGCACTATTTTCTCACTTAAAAATTCATTTTGTTTGTAACTGGATTTTTTAGTGTGACCATAACAAAGACCATTGCTTTTAGACTTCACAGGAAGCTTAACTGACAGCATTTAAATTATTTAAAGGACAGTATTTTTTTTTTCAGTCAGATTCATAGTGCTTGGTCATGATGCAGTAATCCATATGAATAAGCAGCTTCTCTTCCAAACATGTCAGACAAAGACGTGATTTCCAAACAAATCAATCCTGAAGACAAAATAAAACCAAGCATCAATCTAGTTCAAAAGACAGGAATCAGAAAAAAGTCCCTTTTATCCTTTCAGGTGCTGACCAGAACACATTTGGTGCACGTGACAGCCCTCACCCCTGCCCCCTATTTTTTCCTGTTTCTCCCTGTATTTCTCTGACTCGTTTCTTTGTCCATCTTTCAGCCTCTACCTGTATCTGTGCTTCTGTCTCTCATTTCGTCCATCACTACCTGTATCTGTGCTTCTGTCTCTCATTTCCTCCATCATTATCTGTATCTGTGTTTGTCTCCCTTTTCCTTATCCACCAAAATCAGCTTATTAATTAGTATAAATAAATGTTTAAACCAGTGTTAAATTAATTCGTTAATCAGAATAGATCAGTTTATAAATCACTTTTTCAATATCAATAATATTAATAATCAATTTCAATAATATTAATTAGTATATATATATATATACTATACTATACTATACTATACTATACTATACCCGGCCGTCCACATGATCTAAAAGAAAACGTGATTCATCAGACCAGGCCACCTTCTTCCATTGCTCCATGGTCCAGCTCTGATGCTCACGCGCCCATTATAGGTTCTTTAGGTGGTGGACAGGGGTCAGCATACGATGGACTGTGTGTTCTGACATCTTTCTATCATAGCCAGCATTAATTTATTTTTCAGCAATTATATTATTTATTTTTCAGCAATTTGTTGGGATTGAACCAGACAGGCTAGCCTTCTCTCCCCACATGCATCAATGAGCCTTGCGCACCCATGACCCTGTTGTCGGTTCACCGATTGTCCTTCCTTGGACCACTTTTGGTAGGTACTAACCACTGCATACTGGGAACACCCCACAAGAACTGCCGTTTTGGAGAAGCTCTGACCTTCTAGCCATCACAATTTGGCCCTTGTCAAAGTTGCTCAGATCCTTACGCTCGCCCATTTTGTTCATGCTTGCAAACCAGAAGATCAGGCCATGCACACAAACTCTGTCATCATTCTGAAACAGTGCAGCAAGGGGAGAAGGGGATCTGTATACAGATCAGCCACCCCCCCCACACACATATCCAGTCAGAGTAGAGTCAGTCCATCACCAATCAGACACAATCACAAGAGTCTCTCACACACAGTGTGTTTAATTAAAGCACTGAAATTTGAAAACCTGCTGCTAAGGGATTTAAAAAACCCACCACATGTTCTACTCTAACTGTGAGAGTAAAGCAGGAGGGCTTCACAGTTTCAAATCTCTAGATGTTTTAAGAGATTAATTTTTTTTTCAGCTATATTCAAATCATTTAGCGTTGAGGCAATGATAAATGTACTGCACTTCTGTATGTTTAAATGCTGGTGAAGCGAATCAGCTGGGAAACAACACAAACACAAACATGCTCATCAGGAATGAAATGAATAATAACTACGGCACTGTTGCATGCAGCAGTCTAAAATGTCTGACATGAAACTATACTAGCACAGACATTAAAATCACAGGTGCTTTTTTCAGCATGACCTCCTGACAAATCCAGCTTGGTCCGATTTAGACCATCTATGTCAACTGGTAAGTTATTTTCCAGCTTCCTTAATACTTGATCAATAATGTTTGAGATTTATATATATGTATGATAAATGTATGTTCTCAGGGAATAATACACTTACCCACATTATGTTATTTATGAAGACTCCATATCTACATTCCCATGGTGTACTGGTTTTGTTGCTGCTTTGTACTTTCTAGCGTCTAGTAAGGAAGTTGCAAACTCAGTTTCATTGTACTTGTGTGATGACAATAAAGATATTCTATTCTTTTCTATTCATTGTAAAATTAATAGCAGTAATTCAGAAACTGTTTTCTTTCTACCAGGCAAAAATGGTCTACCAGTTTAACCATCTCAGTCAGTGTTTTAGCCACAAGACTGAGATGAATTTTTCAGCACCATGGGATTGTTTTTTTCTGTAATCGGAGGTATAATCAGCTGTACATCTGGAAAACGAAAAGAAGACTTCCTAATAGTTTCATTGAGCTTTCTACCATAAGAATTTCTCCCTTCCAGTGGCACAGCACTTCAACGTGAAGTTGCTATAGAAACAACGAAGCGATGAATGAAGCGATGTGTTCGCCTTGTTTCCAGGAAGACTTCATGTGAACAGCTCACTTTTTTGGTATTCACCACAAAGTTGAAGTTTGCACGTTGTGATGCAACGCTGATGTTGTACAAAATTTTATTATCTTTCTAGCCCAAGGCCAAAGAGGGCAGGATATCATGCAGTCTAACAAGATGACTTGTTGGTAATAATGGACGTTGAGCATGCTGTGTGTCTAAACACCGTACACACTCCCTGAAGATGAGCTTTAATGTGATCAAAATAGACGTGTAAAATTGGCTGCAGTTCTTTGTTCAGACATCAATTCAGTAATAACACAGTGTGGGCAAAATCATTTTCACACACAGATGCAGACAGATATGTGTGTTTTTCCTGTAAATGGAGGTTAGTGATTGTTCTGTGGATTAGCATGGCTTAACGCAGCATGGTAAATTCCAGACTCAATTTATTAGATGCGTGAATAAAGGCCGAGGCAGAGTGTGTGTGTACTGTATGTGTGTGTGCTATTCACAAACAAAACCAAGTTATGTTTAAACTCTTGTCTAAGCTGAGTTCTTGAAACTGGTTAATCAGAAGGTATTGATTAATTTTCTATAACAGTAGCTCTCTGAGTAGGCAAATCACAGGTTTATTTTTACAGTATTGTTTCTATAGTAACAGATCGTTGGCAGGGACTTTTGTGGAGCACGCTTCACATAGTATAAGACTAATAATAAACGGGTTAAAAAAGTAGAAAAAAAACATA
>CM040991.1:18058526-18066026 GCA_022985145.1 Pangasius djambal
TGTGTGTGTGTGTGTATTTCCCTGGAAAATATATATAGAGGATTTTCAGGATAGAGCATTTTGTGCTTTCCATCTTCCCAGTAACATGACAAGCTGTTCTGTTTTGTTTAGATTTTTTTGTCTTAATAACTTCGAGAGAAATGAAAGCGAGGCTGGTGAAGGAGCAATGTTTATAGTTGCTACATGAAAATGATAACAGGAGCTAACTTGTTTTGGGATGTCCTGCAATATTAAATGTAACTATAAATGGATAAGTTTGAAAAAATGATGATTTGTTCTTTAATTAATTTTTAAAATGTAATTGCTGGCAAATTGCTAAAAGAGGAATAAAACACTTCATAATAAGGTAGTAAAATTATAATTACTACATGATTTTTAGTGTGTGTGTGTGTGTGTGTGTGTGTGTGTGTGTGTGTGTGTGTGTGTGTGTGTGTGTGTGTGTGTGTGTGTGTGTGTGTGTGTGTGTGTGTGTGTGTGAAGAGTTCCTTAAGCAGTAGGAGATAAAACCAAAATATACAGATGTTTAAAATCACTTAGGTGGTTTTAAGAGCTGTCAGAACTGTCAGAAATATCAACATTTCTCTCAGATTATATTACCTTTCTAGCCAGAGGCCAATGTTGGCATGCAATCATGCAGTCTGGGGAAAATGACTTGTCACTAATAACAGGTGCTGAGCATGCTGTGTGTGTAAACAATCACTCTACACACTCCATGACGATGAGCTTTGAAGGCCATGATTGTAACTCTCATTTGTGCTGAAATGTGTGTAAGGTTGCAAATAAAACATAGAGTAATTGATTTTATTTGGAACTACTAACAAACTGATGCCTTCATATTTTCCTGTACTTGCACATGTAAACCACTTAAAGCTAATTTCAGCCAGATTACTAGTAAGCCTGGCTAACGTTAATATTAACATTGCCTCTCCAGGAGTAGCTACAGTATGTGACATTACATTTCTATCAAAGCTTTCTGGGAAGCTATCTAACATTAGGTGATTTAGCTGTTAAGAGAATGACTGTGTACTGTGTTTCTAGAAAGTATGTTAACAGGAACTAACTTGTCTCATGGACATTCTACGCTAGGGGTGTCAACTTTATTCAAAGGGAGCCAGATTAGACCATGTCAAAATACCAGAGGACTAGTCACCCAAATGTTATTTATGAATTATGCAAAATACTAAATATTTACAGCATGAAACCAGAAATGCATGTACAGTCAGATCAAGAAATATGTCTATGACAGTATACTGGAGTTGAACAGTGTAGGAATTACATCGGTTTTTATGTGGTTATGTTGTAGGGACGTCCTCTTACAGGGACATCTGTCTTTCTTCTTTCCTCACTTATTCTGTCTTTCTTACTTATTCTATCTCTCTCTCTCACACACACACACACACACACACACATTTTAGCACAAACCAGCACAAAGAATCTCAGGAGTGAAGTGTTCATTAGTCAGTCCCTTGAGTTAAGAGTGTTTAGAAAGGCCAAATCGAGTGCTGAATTGATGACTTCAGGTTACTGAGTGCAAGTTGTTGCGTGTTCTCCTGGTATGGGTTCCCTCTGGATTCTCCCATTTCCTCCCACCTCCCAAAAAAAGGCACATAGGTGGATTGGCCACTCAGCTGAATGAATATGTGAATGTGTGTGTGTGCATGGTACCCTGGTATCCAGGGTGTGTTCCTATCCTTTGACCCTGAACAGGATAAAGCGCTTACTGAAGATAAAAGGATGAATATATAATATTATGCTATGCTATGCTATGCTGTGTGTGGATATTTATATTTGACTGGATATGTTTTAGGATCTTTCTTCTGCCTACAAATCTGAACCAATGGCCATCAATAAACAAAAATGTTAAAGGCTATTACAGTTTTTGAAGAAAACAAGTTGTGGGCAAAAACAAGCTATTATATACGAAGCTCTGTAGTAACACTTGAACGGACTGTTTTTTCATCCATTTGGGCATTTGCTTAATTAATGTGAAAAAAAGTTTTTTTTATTTCAGCCACTTAATTATTCACATCTAAGCCCTATTCTCAGAAAGGATTTCAGAGCAATATATTAGTAGCACTCCCAAGAGAGACACTTTAACTGTGAAGTAAAAACATCATTTAAAGCATGTACATATAGATATGAATATTTATGATTTATTTACCTGCCTTGCATGGATCCCTGTAGTTGACTGCATCTGTTTCAGGATGATATTTAACTTCCAAATCTAAGCCAATGGCCAGCAATAAACAAGAATGCAGGAGCAAAAATGTCCACTGGGACTTCATGATGAGTTTTGACTGCATGTGCAATGCAACAGATTAGAACACAAGCTTAGCTCTCTTCTGGGTCTTTATTCTGGACCAGTGAGTCGCTAAAACACACCCGGGCAGTGAGCCATGCTCAGAGATTGCAAGCTTTCCAGTCGCGCACACACACACACACACACACACACACACACGCCTCACTTCATTAACCAACAAACATGTTGCATACCACACATGATACATCAGCTGAATGGTAGTTCTCACAAAAGAGTATGGCTTGTCCACCTCCTAAATATTAATTTAACTCACGTGATTAACCATCGATTGGTTTTACTCTTTCTTTAACCAATAATCATATTTACTGTCTTTTTGAAATGTGATTTTTATTCTAATTTCCAGGGAAATATTTGACATCTTTAGTATACTATGTTCTGAAATAAACATCTTTTGTATTTTATAATTCAGGCAAGTGTTGGTTACAACTGCACTTTATCATTTTTATTTAAAAACTGGCAAACAGACCCAAAAGCCAACTCATAAACCTGCTGGTAGAAATGACAACGTGGGTCACATCAATCATTTTGTGCGATAAATAGTATCTAATAAAATGTCTACGCTTAATCTGTAGTAATAAAAAAATGTCAGACCTCAGCAAGAATATGTTTATTTCACTGTATATATGTCAAAACTCATTAGTACTATGTTTATTTCACTATTTTTATACACTCACAACCACCACAAAAACAAAATATAACGTTATGCGATATTACAGTCACAGGAAAAAGAAAGTACACCCTCCTTCAATTCTGTGATTTTATTCATCAGGGCCTAAAGAATAATTGTATGGTCCTCACCAACTTCTATAAACAAACAAATAACCTCAGGTGACAAAAAACACAGTTAATGTGCCACTCCTTTGTTGACTTTTTAATTATGTGCTCATTGGAATACAGTATTGTTTCTATAATAACACCTCATTCACACACTTTGTATGGTGGACAGTCCACAGAAAAGAATTTAAATATGTGTAATTGTTGATATGAAGTTTTTTTGTAAGGAGATGTTTATTTAGCATTTTCGCCTTATTAAGGGAGGCTGGCGAGTGAACACTGTTTATAACTGTTCATAGCTGCTATGACGTAAGTGATAACAGGAGCTTCCACAACATTAAATGGAATGCACAATGTGTCATTCTTTGATCAATTTTCTTACTAATTATTATTAAGAGGAATAAAATACTTCAGGACATGCTGTTATTAGAAAATAATCAACTTCTAATTCCACCTCAGACTGCATCACATCAAATTATTATTTTCACATAACAACACACCCCAAGTGTTTTATTCCTTACTTAAACATTATTAGTGCAGAATGGCCAATAAATAAGGGGGAAAAATTTAAAAGAAATGCTCCACAAAAGACCTGAAACTGTGGCTGCTCTCTGATCCTAATGGGCCTTTAAATGATGCTTTAGTAAAAGCATGTGTATTCGAAGGGTAAATCAGTTCATTCTAATTTTAGAGGATTTAAAATGAGATATTTTCTTCTTTAACCAAAAATACTAAAATATATGGCATTTAAAAACCTTTGATTCATAGTTTAGGTAATATACAAGGTAAGTGTTCACAAATCCAAATACAGTACAACACACATTTGATACAGTACAGCAGCTACGGTTTATATATACATACAAATACAATAAAAACACTGTATATGGTGGAATAAATACAAATATACATTCATACAAATACAAATATACATTCATACACTCCACTGGTACAGGAGGTAATAAAATACATTCTACATTAGAACCTGTGTTGTTAACAGATACAGTGAGAGAGAGAGAGAGAGAGAGAGAGAGAGAGAGAGAGAGAGAGATGTGCAGCTAGCTAAATAGATAGACAAAAAACTGACTAGATAGATAGATAGATAGATAGATAGATGGATGGATAGATAGATAGATAGATCGCTGCCTATCTATCTATCTTTTTGTGTGACAACAGTGAATCAAAATGTGAAATTTATACATACAGAGTCCAAATATTACACCCAGTACAAGAACAGTAAACAGTGAAATAAAGGACTAAAGCATAACATTTAAAAGTGTAAAAATATTTTTACCCAATTCCCCAACAAGCTAGTTCTCCCCATCACACGAAATCTCCCAGCTGTAGAGTGTGAAGGCTACTACCTGCTTCATTGCATCCTACGAAGTCAAACTGCTGCTCGTGCTGCGTCACAGGGCAGCTAAACACACTCGAGGGGGAAAAAGTCAACCGCCCTCTTTCGCATACACACGAGCTCAGATATGCCCATGAATGGATAGTGTCTTTCTGATTGACAGGGAAGACAGTAACGCCATCCCTCCCATCCACAGACCATAGCCAACTTTCCTCTCTGGGATGCCAGGCCATGGTGTAAACATTACAAATAAGCACACATTGTCCTGATATTGTGGGCTATAATGAGGTATTATAGAGTTAATGAGACATTTCCTACCAAATCACAGTGAAATACAGCTCCAATTTAGCAGATCGATCTGTAGTATCCTCATACCAGTACATGTACGTTCAAAAAGGAGTCACTGTGTGATTTGAACAGTGCAAGCTGATAGATGTGACATTAAATATAATATTTACAGTAAATCATTTGCTTTTTCATTCATGAAGAAATTTTTACAGGTAAATAAATAAAAGAAAAATAATAGATGTAAATATATTGAGTAATCTTACAAAGTATGTTATAATGTTATAATTGTTTTTTAAATATAAGTATTTAAATACTTATTTAAATACTAGTAAACTTAGTGTCTTAGTAAACAATAGACTGCCATATCAAAGCATCAGTGATGGAATAATAAAAAGTAGACGCATCGTTGGCCATCCACTCTGCTACCTCGCTCAGTTTCACTATCCAGCTACCTAGCTAACATTAGCAATCAATCTGGATTTTTTTTTTTTTTACTTAAAATTTGATCTGATTCCTAATGAACACCAGTCTACCCGCGACTGAACGAATAAATGCAATGTGTCAGACAGACATGTTTTTGTGTAAAGTTTAGCTGCTGCCAGAAATTTGCTATTTGGCAAAGTGGACATGTACCATTACAAAAGCTTGATCTGCCATATTTTTGCTGTTTTTTTAAAAAAGAAACTGCATTAGATTGCACTGCCTTCTGCAACTGGCACTTGCCAAGTTGTACTCCTGATTTCTATGCTAATGTCAGCTTAGATGAGATCCCTCATCTACCACACTGTACTTGGAGCAGTCCTTAAGATGGCCAATGGGATTCAACCAAGAGGAAACAGAGAGCTCTTCACCCATCTTTTATTCACTCCACCCAGGCACTGTTTACATGCTTAACCCCAGGCAGCTTCTTTACATCTTCAAGTGAGACAGCTGTAACCAGATTTAGTTGTGCAATTGGCGCACATCTCACTTCGTTCTGTCCTCCAGCATTGTTTGAGACTTTATTCGCAAATCTTCTGCAATGCAAGGCAAGTGGCGGCGAATCATACCTTCGGCAGGAGACAGCAGCCTGAAAACCTCGTTGGAAATTCTCGTTGAAGAATCCGTAGACGATTGGGTTGATGGCACTGTTGAAGAATGCCAGCCAGTGTGCGAAAGGAAACATGTAGCTGCTCAGGAAGTCGATCTGCTGGACATCCAGTTCCTGATAGTCCGTCAACAGCATGAGTGTCCACAGCGGCAGCCATAATACCATGAACAACACGGCCACCATGATCAGCATCTTTATCACTTTTAGACGTCTGGTGTTCTGGCGCAGTTTTCCCGAGAGCTTAAACGCAATGCAGCCGTACATGATGCTGATTAGCACCAGGGGGAGGAGGTACACATGGACAAAGATGGCTGTGGTATAGATACGCCTCATGCCCGAGCGAGGCCAATCCTCATAGCACACGAACAGTGGATAAGTCTTGTTTTCATGCACCATGAACGTGTTGTCCAGCTGGATCACAGTCAGCATTGCAGATGAAGGGAAAATGATGGCAAAAGCCAGAAGCCAGATAAAGAAGATGGCGAAGAGGGCAGTGACAGGCCTCAAGCGGTGGCGAAATGGATAAACAATGCCTGTATATCTGCACAAAGAGAGGAACATGACCTTGAATTAGACAGCCCTTCCTTATTACACCAATAAAAATTAACAACCACAACATGGTTGTTAATATGCTACGTGCATACTAAATGACTTTATCTCTGATCCTCATTTGTGATAATTTATTCCAAAGATTGTTCAATGATCCTTTATCTTTCATGCCTCAAGCATTGCGTTGTTAATCTTTGCATTGCATGATTAAGCATTGTTTGTGCTTAATCTGGCTTTCATTCAGGTTGTTGTCATGCTTAATTATGTACATTTGCATAAAAATAGGTGAATAGAAAACATGTAAGTGTTCACAATACAGCTTTCTCTTATTTTAAGTATAAGTATATATGCACAGATAATAAAATCTTTATACACTCACAGACCACTGACCCGGAATCAGGCTACAGTGAGCACAGGCTCTTGTTGATATTGACAGCTGATTTTGGAAAAATGTTTCCTGGTCCAGTTTCAGTGCGCCTGTGCCCACTGTAGCCTCAGATTCCTGTTCTTGGCTGACAAGAGTGGAACCCAATGTAGTCTTCTGCTGTTGTAGCCCATCCTCTACCACTGTCGTAAAGAATGGATATTTGAGTTACCAGCCTGTCTGGCACAAGTTCTTATCGGTATTACTATATGTATGACTGGTATAACCTGTATGACTGGTCAGTAGAATTAAACGGGTTTAAGCGCCAACTCAAAAACAAGTAGTCCTTTAAATAATATCATCTTGGACCTCATGTTCTGTTGGTGGAAAAAAATTTTAAACACAATCATCCAAATTACCTAGATAATTATCACAATTATCTTCAATTGCCTCTGACCTCAAAAGCATGACGTATAAATGATCAATTTCACTTTGACTGTATACGATTATATAAATTAATGTTTAAGTGAAATTTGTGAACACAGTGCAAAAGTCACATTTTTTTCCATTAATGAGCTCAGCATTGAGATTTCACAAAATAGGCACCACAGCTTTAGACCAACAACATCCAATATACAAATTAGTCCAATTACAGCCCTACATAGTTTCTGCTTCAATTTCTGCAAATGTGCTGTGTCATTAAATCACCTGTTTAACATCTACCATATCTTATTTGGATGTTTTAATGCTTATTAAGTGTGAGA
>CM040991.1:18068526-18107617 GCA_022985145.1 Pangasius djambal
ACAGTGGCTAAAATTATATCAATTATACACTCACTGGTCACTTTAATAGGAACACCTGTACACCTGCTCTTTCTTGCAATTATCTAATTAGCCAATCATGTGTCAGCAGCGCAATGCATTGGATCATGTAGCTAAAGGTCACAAGCTTCATTTGTTCAATGTTGACATCAAACATCAGAAAAGGGGGAAAAAATGTGATCTCAGTGATTTTGACCACGGCATGATTGTTGGTGATTTGAGTTTTTCAGAAACTTTTGATCTCCTGGGATTTTCACGCACAAGAGTCTCAAGAGTTTACAGAATGGTTTGAGAAACAAACAAACAAAAAAAAAACATCCGATAAGCATCGGTTCTGTTGGCAGAAACACCTTGTTGATGAGAGAGGTCAAAAAATATTCCAGGCCAGACTGGTTTGAGCTGACAGGTAACTCAAATAACCACTCTTTACAACCGTGGCAGGCAGAAAAGCATCTCAGAACATACAATACGTCAAACCTTGAGGCAGATGAGCTACAACAGCAGAAGATCACTTTGGGTTCTGTTCCTGTCAGCCAAGAACAGGAATCTGAAGCCATTCTTTAACTGTACATTTTCAATGATTGGATAATTGCATGAATGGGCAGGTGTACATGTGTTCATAATAAAGTGGCCGGTGTGCATATTTGTAACTTCAAAAATTCTCCACAATGGTACTGAGACTGCTTCTTTTTATAAAGAAACCTCCACTTATCTCCCATTAATGGGACAAAACTACAATCAACTATCAAGGTGTTCTACAGCCACTAAAATTACAGGCTCACAAGGATAGGTTTTTGCCTCCTTTTTGTCTTCTCATCACTCCCCATGCACATGAAATCAGCTGTATAGGCAAACAAGGAGAAGATTGGCAGGTTTAGTTGAAAGCCTCCATACATAAGGAGACATTTCATCAGCAATGGACAGTTAACATTAACATTAGTGACATCACCATCAGCACTGATACATGTTGCTATGGCAGCAAGGGGGTATGGAAGCTAAAGGATAGAGAGCTACACATCCCTGGACTTTATAACCATGTGTAATGCAAGTCAATCAACTGGTTTCTGGTTTCGCCTATACAGCATTAGAAGCTCTTCAGCAGGCTCATGAAGGACAAGCTTCTCTGAAAAACGGTTCTACTCTGCAATTACATTTATTACTGAATATATACATATACATATATATATATATATATATATACATGGCCAGTGACTGTATAATTTATATAATTTTAGCCACTGTTTTATTAGCAGGAAGAAAAGTGATACACAAGCACCAGAGGAATTCTTTCTGTTGTAACAGTGCAGTGTTTATAATAATGGCATCATTCATCTTCAATCTTATCCACAAAGGGCCAGTGTGGCTGCAGGCTTTCCTTCCAACCAAGCAGGAGCCACGTTTTCACTCGTTTAATCAGTTCAGCTTAGTCTCTAATCAGCTATCAAGTGTACCTCCAATTTGGCTGTAATGAAAGCCTGCAGCCACACAGGATAGGATGGAGAGCTACCTGAGTCCAGAGAGCACATCCCTGGACTTTATAACCATGTGTAATGCAAGTCAATCAACTGGTTTCTGGTTTCGCCTATACAGCATTAGAAGCTCTTCAGCAGGCTCATGAAGGACAAGCTTCATATATATATATATATATATATATATATATATATATATATATATATATATATATATATATAGAGAGAGAGAGAGAGAGAGAGAGAGAGAGAGAGAGTTTATTCCACACTCTACATATTTCCATACATCTCTTCCAGCTTCCACCCAGAAGACTATACCCTTCCTTGTCACTGAGGTGGTACTATCAAGGCTACACGTTCTGCTCCTTTATTTTGTAGCTTTTACCTAAGAAGGTGCATGCATGGGGTACCTTTATTTATGAGAGTGTCTTAGAAGGATTTTCTGATTTCTAATTCGGTTATGCTTGCAACATCACTGAAACACTCCACAGAGGGACAAACGGTTTTCTAGATTTAACCTTTTTAAAGGATGTATATAACCTTTTAAAGGTTCTATGTAAAGCCCTAGGTCAGAGGGTTTCCCTTTCAGAAAAGGTTCCCAGAGCAGAACTTGGTTAGAAAGCTAACTATCCAAAGGACCACTGAGGAAATATTTTCTAAGTAGGTAGACTAACTAACTACTAACTACTAACTAACTAATTATGTAGGTATGTAAGTAAGAAAGGAGAGAAGGGTGTGCATATGTCCTCATATACATATAAGCAAGTATAGGCTACTTATATGCACATATTATTATTATTATTATTATTATTATTATTATTATTATTATTGCGCTACACACACACACACACACACACACACACTAATATCCAGCACAGCTGTCACACAGCATCACAGGTTAACTTCTCATCTCACCTGCAGTGGAGTAAACACGTCGGGCTCGCGCAGCAGCTCGTGCTTCATTCTCAATCTGCGCTCGAGCTTCCTGAGATTCGCGAGCCCCGGGAAACCCGTGACGTAACGTGTTCCACGCGTGGCGCGCGACGGTTTTCGTGGCAGTACAAAACGGCAGAAGTCTTCAGCAGCAGCTTCTACACAGCTGTAAAGTCACTCTACTGGACCGGAGCAGTGGTTTAAGTGTTCCGTTAACCACGCCCCCTGATCACACGTCATTAGTGGCCACACGCCCCCTGATCACACGTTATCATCACCACACTCCTTGCGAATGTTCGCTAATAATGCCACGCCTCTTTACGCCAAATGTAGAAGGCGATTTTTTATGGGATGATGGCCTAGGATCTGATGATCTCTTACTTAAACTTTTTATCCAGAGCTACAGAGGTGACGTAGCGGTTGTACAGCAGCGCAGGTGAATGCTAGACTCTGATTGGTCAGAAGGTGCTGATTAATTTTCCATAACAGCAGCTCTGACAGTAGTTCCGGCTTCAAGGCAGATGACAGGTTTATATTAATGCGCTGGTTGTAATAGCCTACAATATCGTTTCTATAGTAACAGCTCACACTCCACATAATCTAAGGCTAATAACAAACAGATTAAAAAGGTATTGTTACTTTACAAAGAAAAATGTAGGATCATTGATATGGTGAAGTTTTCTGTAAGGAGAGGCTTTAACATTTAGCGGTTATGGAAGGAGTCTCCGGTGTTAGTGCTTTGTACTCATCAGTAAGTTTTCCACTACAGGAAAGTCTTCAGGACAGGATTTTGTGCTTTCTGGTTTCTCTGTAAACTTCAAGACAGAGTTAAAAGAGAGACTGTTAAGAGAAAGACTGTTTAAAGATGCTTTAAGTGATAAGAGTAACTAACTTGTTTTGCGGACGTTCTACAGCTTTAAATGTCTTTCAGTAATAATTTAAAATTGAATCAGAACATCTTGTTATAGGAGAACAATCAACTTCAGGGTGATAACTAGCTCAGCTTTGCATCAGGCCATATCACACCAGCCCGTCATTGATTATTTTCCTATAATAGCATGTCCCCAAGTGATTCAGTCATTTTATTCTTTACATATCCTGGCCATAAATTAAAATATTGATGCCACAAGTTACGTTTTTCTACATCATGGTCACAAAATACTTATCTTGTGGCAGCTACATGTCTGTTGTATATGACGAAATGAATTGAATTGGATTATTGTGTCCACAGGAACCTAAGCGTAGAGATGATTGATAATTGCTAATATTACACTTTACTTCAATCTTAGAATGAGGTATAAAGACACACTGGAGCCACTGGCATCGCGACATGGATACACCGTTAGCCGAAGTCACCTTAAGTGAATTCTCAAAGCAAACAGACTTTTCGCTAAATAATTACCTGGAAGCGATGTATTAAATATGACGTTCCAACAGCGTATTACGTTGATGGCTTAAGTTACACAATTCACAGCCATGAGATGCTTAGCTCCTGGCCTCAGTATAGACGATTAATTCATGGTCACACCTTAAATAACCTCATGTCACATTAGCGGAAAATGTCTGAATAATGCGGGGGAAATTCAGTGACGTTTTATTTCACACAGTGTGATTTTCAAACTGTAGTTCGTTGATTCGACCCCTAGATGCCACTAATGCACTTCATTCCACACTACTGGACTACACAATCCACACACACACACACTGTGCACATACAGAGTGTTTTTGGGGTCTTTGGTTGTTTGTTTTATATTGTGCTTTGTGTTGGTTTTAAATGAGCTTTCCTTCATTAATCCTTCATTCCTTCATTAATAAAAGCAGTAACCAATGGCCAAAGTGTTTGTAGAGATATAAACAGTAAAACAGTGTGATTTAATTTCACAGTTGCTTCACTGAATGTGATGTACATTCCACCTGCCTCCTGTAAGGATTTTGTCTGATACTCTGATGTCACATAAACACCTTAGAGCCACGCTTCTCAAAGTGGGGTCCATGAAGCAAAGCCGGGAGAGTCTGTGATGTAGGTACAAAGGAGAAAACCACATTATTATCAAAGATACTATGACTATAATTAATGTCATATGGAATCTAATTACCATTTTAATAAGCAATGTGTTCTATGGGTGGAAAGCTCATGAATCATGCAAGCCCTAGGCTCCAATAAATAAATGAAATATTGTACACATTTAAATAATGTGTTTAATATTTGAATAATTGCATTGATTGGGTCAGTGTTTTGTTTTTTTACATGTAAAGGGGTCCCTTATTTAAGAACTACTGATATACAGCATATCAATGAGGATGCAACCTTTGGAGCTTGCTAAATGAACGAGACACTGGTTTGTCTAAAACACTCTACCAAAAAAAAGGGGCTGAGTGCTCCATAATTATGATTTTCTTATCCATGCAGAAAAAGCAACACATACAAAACACACAGAGCCTCAGTGTTACACTGTTAAATGCTGCTTTATTTTCCCATCTGTCTTTCAACACTTCAACACCATAGCCATCTTCCCCTTGGTGGAAATCTGCATCACTATCTGTGTATTAATGCTAGGTAGTTAGCATGCTGATAAGGGAACCAGACTGAAAAATCTGCCTTGTGTTACACACTGCACTCGTAGGACACACGAGATGCACACCTCATGTGGGAAAGTTGACGAGGTGTTTAAAACATTAAAACACAGTAATATTACATACAAAAGAACACTGGCAAAGGAAAGGCATGGAGTTTTAAACTGCACCACATGAAAAGGCATGAGGTTTTAAAAGGTCCGACTCAAAATGACCAGTGATGTTTAAAAAAAAAAAAAAAAATCAACGTAACAGTTAAAAAAATAGATCTGTCAATCTGATGGCGTCTATTGCATGACGTTAGTTTAAATGTCCAGAGACTCCAAATTCTATATAGTTTAGCACCCTTTCACTGAAAAGTGGGCGGGGCTAATATCAGATAAACCTTGTGTACATTCCACCTCACCACACACATCTGATGTCACTCACTACGCCTTTACACTTTTATCAAAACTAGACATTGTACACCGAGAGTCGCAGACAGTCCAGTTAGAATATTAGGCCACGCCCACCAGGACCAATCAGCAGATTCAGCTGGAACGTTTTATTAAACATCCAGCACAGTCTCAGTGATCTAGACATGTGATGATACACTCATTTGGGATCATACAACACTTTTAACCTTGTAGATTCAGTACCCTGTAGCCATCAAAGCACTTTGGAAATTTTGGAAAAGGTGGTTCTGCATTTTCAGTGAACAAAACAAAACTTAAACTAAAGACAAAAATCAGAAACCAAGGCTGTGTTTCAATCCTGTGTCTAACAAGCCTTCATCTCATGTAGTCCCCTTGGCCATCTTAAGTGGCGTTACTTTATCACACAGGGAGCAGGGTATTCATGAACAGTACTATACATATTTCTCCAGCAATAGTAACATGTCTTTCCTTAAAGCCCCAATGAGGAATCAAAAAATGGTAACATCCACATCACAGGGTTTCGCCATCATCGCTAGCTAGTTTTCAATTTCATGTTAAAACACACCACAGTAGAGAGCAGAAAGGTATAATAATTCCGTTTTTCTTTTTATTATTTTATTTTTTTTTTTTGTCTTATGCTAACTGCAGGTTCAAGCCTAATAAATGTTATCCAGCAGGAGAGCAGGAGCTAGTTAACACCCAGGGCCATGGCTTAATTTGTTTCTCACCATACATATTTACCATATAGTGCAACTATGTTCGAGTCCTTTTTTTTTTTGGTGTTCTTAAAAAAAAAAAAAAAGCAACTTCTCAGTTAACAAATTATATTCTCTGGATAGTGCACTACGTTATTACCCACAATGCCCGAAATAGTGTTCTATATAGTAAATAGTCAACAAGTGAGTGAGGGAGCGATTTCAGACACAGCACATAACTGGTAGAACTACTCATGTGCAAATATTTATCAGGAGGTAAAATGGTGAAAGATGAGACGTGCTAACATGCTAACAAATTTAAAGCAGGTGTGTAGGATATAACCAATGTGGGATTGCTGATAAAAAAAAAAAAAAAAATTAACATACATGTTTAAATCATCAATGTAGTATTATGTTCTTAAAATGAATCCGTGCTAGCGAATGAAATTTGTTTAACAGTTAAAGAGGTCCCTGAATGCTAAATGTCTGAGAACTCCAGCTCTAATGCATCATTAAAGGCCTTAAACCATACACACTAATATCTAAAACAAATCATCAGAAGCAACTTGACAGTTAGCTAGCAAACGTTGTTACACCGTGATCTCAGCTTGCTGGAAAGTTTCTCAGTTTTATAGGTTGGCCTACAGTGTTTAGTTTTTGATTTCAAAATCTAAAAATGCTTCTACACCTACAACATAACTCTAAAATCATGATGAAAAAAAACAGGTTATTGAGTATTTCTATGGTTGTTTTCTTTCTTTTTACGATTTACATTTTTCCATACCATAAATATTTTAACAAATGCCAAAAAATATATAGATTGCACATAGCTCTTCTGAACTGCTGCTTTTTTATTGTACTAGAAGGATTCAATTTTTGTTGTAGGTTTAGAAGTATTTTTCTTTATTTGAGAACAAAAACTATAACCAGAGCGATATGGCTCCACTAGAGCACTGACTGCTCAGCTAATTTGGCAATGCATCAAAAATATAAAGTGTTTTCAAACCTCGAGGATAAAACACATTTACAATTTACCCAAAACAACAGAACAAATTGCTACATTTCTTCTTGCAAGACTCCTGATTAGGGCTTTAAAGTGTCTACAACTTTTTACATCCATATTAATTTGTATACTTCAGTTAAACCACAAACACTGATCGGACTTTACATAGTGAAAAAGGCAGCTGCTTAGTTTCTGTTACAAAAAATAAATCCTTTATGTTCTCGCTAATTTACGCAGACACACAAACGGGTCTGAAATGTCGAGTGCACGACTGAAAGCTGGCTTATTTCATCATACAATGCCTGAAGCTTGAGTCAGCTTGACATTCCCTCCATAAAGGAAATAAAACGTGACTTGCCTGCACTCCGGCATGCAAAATAAAAATACACAGCATGACTGGTTCCCAGTTTTATAGGTTAAATATGGCACAGTCTCGTGTCCAACGGAGGAGCGTGTCTTCGTAATAATGTCATTATTAATGACGTGCCAATAATATTTTACACTTTATTTACAAATGTACACGATAAGAACGGAAATTATTCTCTAGCTGTAGGTTCATAAGCACCTCTTTCTGACTCTCACCTCGGCTCAAGTTCTATTTCTCTATTTTTTGTAAACGGGGAAAAAAAGAAAAACAGGCCACGGCGCACAGGAGGAGGACACGGACGCTTCGGAGTCCATCGCTGAGATCCTGGAGTGTGTGTGTGTTTTTTATGTGTGAGCGTGACAGCAAGTGAGTGTGTGCCCCCGTGGCTGGCGTGGCAGATGAGGAAGAGGAAGAGTACAATGAGAATTTTCCTGGAGAAGCCTGTCAAAGTCCATTAGCACTCATCTTGGACTTCTGCGCCATTTCTGCACCTTTAGCCTGACGGAAAGAAACAAACATGTGGATTAGCTATACAGCAGCTGTATCCCATTAACTGTATTTTCTACCTTATTTTAAATAGGTCTAACTGTGTGTGTGTGTGTGTGTGTGTGTGTGTGTGTGTGTGTGTGTGTGTGGGTGTGTGTGGGTGTGTGTGGGTGTGAGAGAGAGAGAGAGAGAGAGAGATTAGTGGGGAGGAGTAGATTTGGAGCAATATTGGTCACGCGATTAAAGATGTTTTCTGGAAATTTCCTGTTGCTTTGTGCATTGGTAATGATAAATATAGCTTTGATTCTATTTCCATCCTCCTCCAGCAGGTTAAAGCACAATTAACCGTTTTGCACAGATCACAGAAAGTGGATTATGAGGATTTTGGGAGCCTTAAAGCAATACATGAGCTGTAAACTGATTAAGTATGTGGACTGGTACAGAAATCCCGATGCATGGGGCCAAATTATATAACTCAGCTACTCTATAACCAGTAAGGTGCAATCCTAACACACATACACACACATGCACACTTACATGAATTAACTGAGCCTCTGGTGATGGCATGTCCAAATCACGTTGTTTCTCCTCCAATTCCTCCGCCTGACACACCAGAAACAGTGTTAATAACATATTGTATTAACACAATAAACTATTAAACTATAATCAAAATTACATTTTACATTTTAAAGGTTTATTTTTAAATGCAACGCTACTGTTTTGCTGGCGGTTTGTTAGGAAACGTGTACATATCATATATCATGTATATGATATCATGTATCGTGTAAATGTCTTGAAATATCAGGACAGGTCAACCCTGGAGGGCGGTCTCACTAGCTAGCATCCACGTGAGCAAGTTAATGTTGTGTAAAGTACGTTTCATCAACCAGTGACAAGATTACAGAAAGCATTCTTTCTGTTCTCCCTTTTCAAGTGGATTAATTCATTTAATAAAAACTGGATGCTGGAATTATTCATCTACACACATATCGCACAAGTGGCGCTACGGGTTTGGAAGTCCTCCGAGTCAAGGATTCCACTGAGGTAGGCTAGGCTACTCCTACGAACACGTGATTAAACACGTTTTGCACTTTCTCTTTTACAATTACCGTGAAATTTGCTAGGGCCCTATCTAGAGGAATCCATTTATAAATACTGAAAAGAACAACAACCTTCCTGTCCTTGAGGACGGGGGCGGAGTCAATCAGCATTTCCACAGAAGAGGAAAGGGACTTTGCTGTAGCGTCACTCTCGGCAGGAGATTTCTATCACACACACACACACACACAGACACACACACACACACACACACACACACACACAGGTCAAATTGCATAACATTCAGCTGAACTCGGAGACATCTTATCAGTTGTGTGTGTGTTTGTGTGTGTATGCAAGCAAATGTGTACAACAAAAGCGTTTGAGTCTCAAAGGTTAGAGTCAGGCTAAACCTGAAGCCGTTCCCTATGTAGTGCACTACATATGGCATGAAGTGACGGCGTTCTCGTACGGTGTGTATCAGAAAAATGGTGCGATATTAGGATTTCTGATTACATTCCTTTAAATGTTACATTAAAGCCAAGTTCATGTGTGTGTAAAGCAATCAGTGGTGTGTTGTTTTTAAGATGAGCACACTGCAAATCTGCTTGTGAGTGTGAGCTGGTGTGTTAAAGTTAAGTACATTACGACTGAATGCATCACCACGGACACATCTGTTAAACATTTTCTCTGAACACTGAATAACCTCAGGCATGTGAGATATTGTCGAGATCAATTCAATTTCACTCATATAGTACTTTTAACAACAGAGATTGCCACAGAGGAGCTTTATAGATACAAATCCAGAAACCGATTCATGCTGCATTCTTACTTCAGAACCATGAAGTCGGAATTACGTCATTTTGGATCTTTGTGCGTTCAAGCATCAAAGTGGGGGAAAAAAAAAAAAATCAGGGACGCCTCCAGTGTTGGAAATTTACCCCTTTAAAACAGCAAAACGTAGAGTCAACTTTACAGATTTAACAAGCGAAGAAAGAAAGGAAAAACAAAAAAAACCTGCACCTTCGCCTGCCAGCGATATGAGTGTAAGCAATCTCCATCAAAAGATCTTTTCTATGCTTTTTTAACCCTACATACCTCCAGTTTGGGCACGGGAGGAATAACGGGAGGTTTAGGTTTGAGGTCCGTCAGATACATGGCTCTGGAAAGAAGCAGCAAAGATGGAGGGACATTTTCCTTCAAGTGCAGATCCAGCCACTGCAACACACAACGCATCATGACATTAATGACATAACCACTGCACATTTCCTCATCAGACATAAACACTTCAGAATTTAAAATTTAAAATGTGGTGCAGATCCATTCACGTCCTGTTTTCTCCAAAAAAAAAACAAAAAAAAAAAAACATTGTGTACTAAAGATTTCTTCCCACTGAATTCACTAATAAAGCATCCACCACCTGTCCGTCTCTTTACAGAGGTAGTGTGTTTGACGCTGTACCTGTTGGAGTTGTTGACGTAGCTGATCTGTGGTGAGACCGAGAGATCTCATCCCTCGACTCCTACATGCAGCCTGAAGCTCCGCTACAGTCATCGCTGAGACGCCTTCCTTAGAGATCATCTACACACAGACAGGGGACTAATTAGTACGCAGACGTTTTATCAACTATATTACAGAACATGAGCTACAGACAAACAAGCACCAACTACTCGTTACCTCGTCGTCAGCTTTGATGGTGCGCAGCTGCATCATGAGCTGAAAGCGCAGCAGGTTGTTGGTGCCGATGGGCTGCAGCTCCAGCAGTTTACACAGAGCCACCAGCTGGGGGCGCTCCAAATGCTCAAGCGTCAGTTCGTCCTCGAAAAGCTTGGAGAATTTCACGATGTCTTTCGTGCTGGGCTGCTCACCCGTGTGTCTCACCTGGGCAGAGCGACAAGAGTGACACAGGGTTTCTTTATGGAAGAAATATAATATTAAAAATGTGCTTTATTTGGATTTTCTGCCAACTCTGACTTGACAGGGTGTGATATCACTTTATAACCAAATACAGAAGAATGCCACATGATGAAATGGACATTTTCCATTAGATATAGTTGTGAAAACTACAGGCTTTTCTGAACTGAAATATGTTACTCCGCGGCATGCATCTCCATTTTGACAGCCGGTATCTGCTTACAAGCTGAACTGATTAGGTTTATGTCCATTTCACTACAACACGTGGCTCTCCAAAAGCTTTATCAAAGCCTGACATTCACTGAATCAGGAAATCAGGCTTAAGCGGTGGTCACACTAGACTCTCAGCATGCACGATTTCTTCGGAGACCTCTCCGAATATGGCCGGCACCCGGATATGACATGACGTTTTTATATCCACACATCATGGATTCCGACGTGCTCGCACTGTCACAGCAGTGAATATTTCAGAGGACCACTGAAGCAATTGCAAAATAATTGTACAAATATTTGTTTCAGTGTTAAAATATACCATTTGTTCCTGTATGTAGAGACACTGCAATCTGAAGGCAGCTTCTCGTTTATGGTGATATTATATTCTTTTAAAGCTGTGTTGTATAAAACGTGATGGCGCAACACCGCTATAATCAGTGCTTCCTCCATCTTGGATTTTCTGAAGCGGTTGTGCTGTGACTTGTCGATCTTCTGTTGGTCAGACGTCTTCACGTGAGAAGAACTCGCGGGTCAGAGTTCACCAAACTTGAAGTTTGGACTTGAACTTTTCAGGTCTCCAGGACTGAATGGAAGTCAATGGAACTGAAAGGTCTAGTGTGACTGCCGCTTTAGCTAGCGTGGTTTTAGACAAACACCACTGTGTTTATTAAACTGGCTTCATACACATCATGATCTTTACAGGAGGCCTGGGAAAGATTAAGAAGTAAATAAAAATATTTCCACATTGTTTTAATGTATCGTACGGTATCTGTCGTATTTATGGTTTCTGGGCAGAAAAACACAATTTTAGCCAAAAGCTGATTGGAGTCTGATCTAAGTTCAGTCACAGCAATACCTGAATCCCAGAATTCCTCACATATATAAACCAAACAATCCCTATTAATGTTTAGTAATAATCTCAAATTTCAATCTCTGAGTCAATAATCTTTTTAGAAACTAGGGAAAATGTTCAAATATGAACTGGGAACTGATCGCCATCATAACTGTATAATGCATTGCTACAGAGATGACTAATGTCAGAGATTTAAATGTCCAAATCATCTTTACATAATTACAACACTGATTTCGATGCACTACAATCGACTGCAAACATTACAATTTCACTGTATCACTCACGTCAAAATGATTTTTTTAAATGATTCCTTGAGTTTGTTACAGAAACTGAGCCGACAAAAAAAAAAAAACTCATTTGTTGCATCATCCCACTTCTACTAAAAGTCTAAAAAATGTAATTTGACAGATGTTAAGAAAGCAGGTTCATCCTGGTTTAGTTTATGACTTCAGTTCTCGTACCTGCTGTACGTAAGTGGAGAACTTCTGCGTCTCGTCGCCTCCCACGGCCGCTTTGTTTCTGCGGGCCATCTCAGCAATCGTCTCCTGCAGAAACTTAGCCAGCTCCAGTTTAGCCGCGAGTCCCTTCTTCTGCTTCTCCTCCTGCGGAAACGATTAAAGATATAAACAACAAAAACCTATCCTTCTTTCATCTAAACACTCCAGCTTGAAGCTTAAAACAAGCATGGGTCAATCATTTAGAGAATTATAGTGTAATATAAATCACACACTAATTTTAGAATTAGTTCAAAACATGATAATGCGTCACTCAGCACGAGGCTCCCTGAGTTCACATCATTTTATAAACCGTAATATATTCTAAGGCTTCATTCAGACAGACAGCTCAAATCTGATTATTTAGCACTTGCCTTCTTGGACTCCGTCTCAAAAGTGGAGGGAAGCATTTCAGGGAAGAGTTTTAGGAAGACAGGAAGCAGGAACTCCATGAAGGGGACAATGATGAACACCATGAAAGGGACGAGACGGAACAGGTCCGCACACGTCCTCATCAGCTGCAAAGGGAGGGGGAGAAACAGCTTAGCATCAGCTGTTAACTTAAACAAAGCATGGTGGGGTGATCAGAAACCAACTTCCAGCATTTCACCTCATCTCCTTGCCTTTGTTACGTACGGTGCTTCCATAACATCAGTACAAGCTCTCAACAAGGGGTCACTGTGAGTTTGCACTATCGGTGTGTATTCAGGAACAAGATAACAGCTATGATAATTCCATTGCACAGTCATCTGCATGGTGCAAGGCACTCAAGGGTTAAACCTGACACAGTGCGTTTTAGGTAACACACCAAGAAGACCATTGTGTCGAAGTGGTTAAGTTTTGTTTCATAGTGGAGCTTCACGTTACCACTTTTTAGCACCAAGGACCAGTGAACAGATTAGTTCACTAATCAGACGAGAGAGAGTAAATAAAATAAAAATCTATAAAGGGTGTGAAACCTTTCATAATATCTCTAGCCCTGTTGCTAGTCTCTGGTCTGATATGCTACCTTCAGCTAAATCATTTACTGAAATGCATGTGAATGATGCAATAATGCATGTGAACAGCAACAGAAGATTTACTAAAGAAACTGCAGATTTTCAGGTCTAGAGACGCCGAATGACAGTCATTTTTTCCCCCCATAAGTTTATCGGCTCTGCTACAGTAGAGTAAGTCGGCTTGCTGGGTCCGCCTGTTGATGACCCGTGGTCTAGCCTGAATCCTTACTATGCAAAAGCTTCAGGGAAATGCTAGTGAGAAACTATGGGAAATTCAGGGTTAGTTCAATAGATGAGATGAAAAATACAGTCTTTGCTGAACCATATTTCCCCCCAAAATCCTCCCAAAAAGCCAGGAAGCAACTCTGTACCATCTCAGAATTTTACCCCAAACTGCCGGTTAATGCTGTGAGTACATACATCGCAGCTACTTGTGGATTTTTCCATCTGCTACTTTCCACCCATCTGTATAAAATGTCTATTTCTGTTTCCACATAAAAGTAAAGCCACAGTTTGAGAACCTTATTTTGCAAAACGACACCAATGTTTTACTAAACGAGTCACTCCTATTTTTAGATATAGATCACCTAAGTGACCAAGCTTGTAATTAAATAACTAGCCCCCTCCCCCCTGAATCCGTCCCTTGCTCCCCCGATGTCAGCAGGCTGAAGACCCTCCACCCCCCTCAGGGCTGCCTTCCATCACTGACTGTGTCTTTGTGTGTGTAAATTCCCCTGAACATACCCGCCTCCTCTCCCTGCGGGTGAGCTGTTGTCCATGCAGCAGCCTCCACACCATGCGTCCGGCGATCTTCGTATCGATTCCCAGCAGCCTGAAGCCGTGGTAGTAATGCTTCAGCTCATCCAGCACTCTCTGACCCAGAGATTTACGAGCAACAGCTTTGGTGGGCTCGGGAACGACTTCCCCCGTCGCCTGTTCACCTTCAGCGGGGGTGTTCTTCACTTCCTGGAGCCAGGTGCAGGAGGAGTGAAGGGTCCGAGCGGGGGCGTAGAAGGTCTGTGGGTGGGTGGTGCGGGAGATGTGAAGGTAGAGCGGTCTGGGAGCGCTGCGGGAAGAGAGCTCCAATGTGGCGATGTGATAACGGATACAGGAAGAGGAGAGAGGGGAACAGCCATGCCGTTTGGAAAGCAAGTACGATCCCCTGAGGAAGAAAAGACCAAAAAACACACACTAAGTTTAGACACAAAAACGATCAATTATAGCCTTTCTCTAGTAGACATGTTCCAATTACTAGTTACACATATTAGTCAGACAGTGCCATCAAGTTAAATTCAGTACATTTAAATTTAATACATTTTGCAGTGATGATATATAAAACATCAAATATATTAAAAAAAAGAGAAGTCATAATTCAAGATATTTAGGGAAAAAAACCTCATCTGTGAGGTGGAGAAAAGAAGGGAACTGTATGCCCTTTCCTTTTAAAACCATTTTTAAAATCCCCACCATGCTGTTATCTTATGAATACCAGTTAGCATTAAAAACTCTGGGGGATTTCCATGTGAAACATTAAACACAACACAAAACTGAAAGTAAGTCCGAACGTCAAAGCAAACCGCAAATGACAACACCATGTTCAAAGAAAACAATGACCAACACGTTTCACAACACGTTCATATAATTATTCAATGTCTACATGCTTAATTATATTTTTCTGTGAAATTACACTCACTGACACACTTTGTGGAGTGCACAGTAAGTAAATCGGCTGCAGAGGTTTTCTGACAAAAATGCAATAATGGTCTTGATCCACTGTGCAGCATACAGCCAACAATACACAGTTTTGTCATCCGTTGTGTTTCAGACCTCTCATTTTATTCAACATTGAAATTCTGGACAAAAAAAAAGTTCAGAAAACTCTAGCAATTACCCAAACACAGTTTTGCTGTTTTTCAAAATGAAACATATTAAAGTCACACCACACCAATACCCCTTTCGTACCAAAGACTAAGAATGTTCACGTTTTGTTTCAAATTAAAGTTCAGGTTAATGACAGTTTTGTCGAGTATGAAAGAGATTCACACTACTCGGCAGAATCAAACCCGGTCTTCCCGAGACGGAGCGACACAGCAGCACTGTGCAAGTATTTTTAGATACACAAAGTTTCCTTTAATACACGTATCTTGTTAGGAATAGCTGAGACACCATGTTATTCTCTTTTTATGTTATTTATTAGGTTTGTTCATTTGTCTACTGGTAGGAGAGGTAAACTGCTTTAACGGTATTAAATAAAAAACACTTTTCCTAATAAAAAAAATAAAAAGGTGAAATAATATACTTCTCTGACATTCTTATCAAAGACAGCTGGAGGAGAGAACTCATCATAAGCAGCTAGCAAGACTTTAAGCATTTACATTTACACCATTTAGCAGATGCCCTTACCCAGAGTGACACAGACGTGCTGTCTATTTACAGATATATTAAAAAAGTAATACATCCTCATCCTAGTTCACTAGGTCAGGGACTTTGGGTGATTAATAAGCTCATCATTCAGGTAAACTCAGAGCCTCTCAGCATCTCTGTGGTCACCCAAATAACCAGCAAATCTCGTTACTGCCCCGGTTTATAATTCATGAATCATTCCTGATAAGCACACTGCAATTAGCCTAACTAATCAGCCTGAACACACACATACACACTGCGTTCAGCATTTCCTTTATTTCTTTCAAATTGCTTTGACACTCAAGTCTGAAAACGGGGTTGGCACCTGCTCAAACAAAGTGCAGTAAGGAAGCAAAGAAATAACACAACACATGGACAACACACGTGGAGGGAAAAAAAACGTGCCCTTAAAAAGCACACATTAATAAATCCAACGTTGTTTTCAAATTCGAGCTCAGTGCAGCTACAAGGTAATAAAATAAAAAGGTAAGGTAACCTCAAGATAAGGGAATAAAACACTGGTTCTCAATCCCAGTGCCACACAGATTTAAAAACAAGTTCACTTAATAGATTAATTTATTAGATTAGAACACAGCCAAAAAATAATAATAATAATAATAATAACTACACACAAAGCCACCTCACCTAATGATCTTTTACTTAATAACAAGATAGTGTGAGTGCAATTATCAGCACACAACTAGTCACATGTACAAAACAGTGAAAATCTAAACACCGCCTCACCTTGATCTCGTGACTGCGAGCAGCACCTGGGAGCTGAACACGGCCATGATGAGGTCACACCGCACGCCGTCCTGCCAAAAAAATAAATAAAACAATTTAAAAATTTTTTTAAAAAACCCAGAGAGACTGGTTAGGTTAGCGAAGGGTTAGTGGTGGAAAAGAAACTAATAATAATAATAATAATAATAATAATAATAATAATAATCCAGTGTAATAAATCAGCTCAGTATCATCCTGTCAGCTTTCAGTTTCTCGTGAACAATAACACACTGCTGTGGTGATGCGTCACAACGTCACACGACACCAAATAGCTTCATGGGCACGTGTGTGTGTGTGTCAGATTGCTGCTTGCTAAGTTTGTAACACACTCACACAGCTCCAGGCCAAACATGTCTGCTACAGGGCTGCACGATATATCAAAATATCACAAATGTAAATATGGTGATATGCATATTGCAAGGGCTTGCGATAACTGAATGATTACAATACTTTTATAGGTAATAGGTTACGAAAAGTCAAAGTTTTAGAGCAACACAGATGACAGAGAATGCTTTCTTTTCATCAAAAGAACATAATACATGTATGTTGGTTATGTCATTTTCAGTTTTTATATATATATATATATATATATATATACACACACACATACATACACACACACACACACAGCATTACTGTATCACATATCACATTATTAAATAAGTTTTTTCTTCAATATCGTGCAGCCCTCACCTGCTATTTAATTACTTTATATACAAGTAACGGTCTAAGAAATAAAAAAGATTCTTTTGCATAGAATTGAGTCTTAAATATTATATATAGAACTGACTACTTAATGGCTTAAATGCTTGTGTTATCTAACTAATATCAGTGCATTCATCTCTACAGATGTTCTTCTGACGTTCTACTTACGCAGATGTGCTACCCAGGGTTTCTGTGCACACACAACCTAATTTGCATGCTTATACATTCAAATATTTTCACGCTGGAGGCATTTCCTTAAAATAAATATGAACGACTATCAAAACATGCCACCTGTAGTTTATTGCTAGAAGCATTTTCTGATAAAAATTGTAGCAATAAAAAGTGCACAAAGTTGCACAAAGTGTTAGATGTACTGTTATGATGATATAGCTAGCCTGATCAATTACGTCATAACACACTTTTATGAAATTATTACGTTGATAAGCAGCACTTTTAAACATTTTGAATCATCTGTAACTCATAACAACAAGCAGCTGATTGGACACCAACATCTAATTTTCTACTGAACTATTAATTTCCGGTTCTTTTCTGTGTTAAGTCTGTTTTGATTTTGTTTGTTGGAGGAGGTTTCGTAAAAATAACACTGAATCATTTCGACACTCGTTTAAAAGAGTCATTTGGGAGTCGGTTCCCTATTTCCTACATACAGTGCACTAAATAATCTCTCCTACACCCGACAGAGAGCACAGTGTTTGTCTTTATTATCTACGACAAAGGAGTCAAAACAATTCAAACTGAAAAGATTTTATCGCATTTTTTCTACACTGCTGTAATAACACCCTGAATGTTTCGGTTTAACAAGCTAAACCTGAAGCCTATAAGGAGACGAATCCCACTTGGATATATAGCACACTAAATAGGGTAGAAGAAGCTATTATTTCCCCCTGTAAGTAGTGCACCTTTATAGGGAGCACACACCGATTAGGGACTCAGCCTGTGTCTGTACATGCGGAAACGGTACCGCGTGAAGCGGTTTTCGTAAACAACCAGCGCAAATAACAGAAAAGTGATAGTTTAAGCGGAAAATGTGAATAAATAAATACCTGTTTGAAACTCTGAGTGTCCTAAAAGTCTTCGTTGTTAGACGGAAATCATTTGACTCGGCTGAGAGGAAAATGGAGTTTGGCTACAAGCGATAACGTTATGAGGGTCAAATTTCTTCTTCGGTGTCCACGGTGCAGCAGCAAAAACTATTCTTCTAAAAACGATATGAGCCATTCACGATAAGCTGTTACGCTTCCAAAGTTACTTCAGTCGCCTGTTTTGTTAAATACAGCGGTGTTGTTAGTAAATCCGATGTTACATTGACTAACCGACCTAACGAGCTAGGCCAGCTTCTCTCCTCAATCTCCCTACTGAATCGATGGCAGCAGCTGGGATGCCCGGATGAGGGAAAAGCCTTGATTGACAGGAAACAACACCAACCGGGAGGAGAATCGGAAAAGCGCTGAGTGTCGATTGGCCAATAGGCTGTCAGGAGGTTTTGACGTCACGATAAGGGAAGAGGTGTGATTGACAAAAAAGCAACCAATAGAATTGTGTTTAGCTATGCGACGAGCACCGATTGGCCAATCACTTTTCATGGAACTGAACATGCGATACCCGGAATGCTTACACCAAGTAGACAGAAACAGTGACGTTCTCGACTCGAGTGCCTGATCTCAGATCAGCACCGGCGCCATAATTGAGAAGGAATTGGTGGAGAAGCCGTTCAGGGATCTGATGCTACTTGCTGAAGTGTCATATTTCTTTCAGCTTTGTTGAAAATGGCTGTTGCGGTCAGGTTACGCAGACGGCGGTGTTGTTTTGTTGCCCAGGGCAACTACACACACACACACACACACACACACACACACACTTGTTGACTCACATTTTCAGTACGTATTTTCAGTACAATACAATTTGAAAATTCCACTTATTCCCTTATTATTTTTTTACATGAACGAAAAATTCCCTTATTATTTTTTTTACATGAACGAAATGCACATTTCCTCATTTTTAAGCCATGTTAGCATAAATTAGGTAGGAAAACAGTAAAGGCTATATTAGGGAAGATACCCCTCTCCATATCCCCACCCCCACCATATCCCCAACCACCCCAGTCATCATGACCATGCGGGTGCGACAGCAGCTCACTAAGACCCGGATTAAGAAGGCCAGAGAACCTGACATCAACCAAAGGGTGCTTAAAGTGTGTACGGAGCAGCTGGCAGGAGTGTTTCGGCATCTTTTTGACCTCTCCATGAGATTGCAGAAGGTGCCTAAGATCTGCAAGACATCCTGCATAGTCCCCTTGCCCAAGAAAGGACGTCCCAACCCTCTCAACTACTTCAGACCTTAACATCACGTGAAATGAAGACCCTTGAGAGGCTGGTCCTGCAGCACTTCGGGCCCCTGGTACGCAACTACCTGTATCCGCTGCAGTTTGCACACCAGGCTGACAACAGTGTGGAGGATGCCATCATCCATCTGCTTCACAGAGCTTACACACACCTGGAGAGGCCACAAAGCACTGTGAGAATCATGTTCTTTGACTTCTCAAGTGCTTTTAACACTTCCAGCTACTCCGGCTGGCTGAGAAGCTCTCTGTGATGCGGGTGGACCAGGACCTCTTGCCCTGGATTACAAACTGTCTCACCGACAGGCCACAGTATGTCAGGCTGCAAGGCTGCTTGTCGGACATGGTGACTAGCAACACTGGTGCACCCCAGGGAACTGTACTGTCACCATTCTTGTTCACCCTCTACACCTTTTTCTTCGATTCGGGAACGTGCCACCTCAGATGACTCCTTCATTGTTGGCTGTATCACAGGGGATAAGGAGGAGGAGTACAGAGACCTTATCTAAAGCTTCATAGGATGGAGCGACAGCAACCACCTTCAGCTCAACATTGGGAAAACCAAGGAGCTGGTAGTGGACTTCCAAGGTAGTGGAGATAGTGGACACCTAGTTCCTAGGGGTGCAACTCAACAACAAACTGGACTGGTCAGACAACACTGAGGCCCTCTATAGGAAAGGACAGAGCAGGATGTTCTTTTTGAGGAGACTCAGGTCTTTTAATGTGTGCAATAGGCTTCTACGGTTGTCTTACCAGTCTGTAGTGGCCAGTGTTATCTTCTTTGCTGTGTTGTGCTGGGGAGGTGGCATTGGGACTTGTGGTGCCAACAAACTGAGCAAGCTGGTGAGGAAGGCCAGCTCTGTGGTAGGGATGGAACTGGATAGTGTGGAGGCAGTGACTGAGAAGAGGATGAGAGGGAAGTGGAAAGCTATTATGGACAGTCCTTGACTGAGCTGAGGAGGCTCAGGAGTACGTTCAGCCACAGATTCATCCAGCCACATGCCTCAAAACATCTGGGGGGCTCTTTCGTGCCATAAGCCATCAGACTCTACGATGCCACAATACCCAGTACCTCCTACTCCACTGAATGAGTCTAACAAGCACACACACTGAACAGTTAATTGTCATTCCACAGATATTGCACATGTATATAAATGCCAAAGATATTGCATATGTATATATACAAATAGAATTCAAGCATATGTACATACACACAGATCTATTTTATTGTTTCTATTATTTTGATTGTTTCTATTATTTCTATTGTATAGGTATCTTTGGAAAGTCTTTTCTTTGATGTTACTCCTCCTACTTGTGCTGCTGTGTCAACTGAATTTCCCCTATAGGGGATCAATAAAGGTACATCTTATCTTATCTTATCTTATCTTATTAGCTGCTGATGTTAGCTAGAGCCATACGTCAACGCGTCCTCCATATTGGAGAGGGGCAGATTCAGTGCAGGGCTATGGAAATCGTTTACACTGGGGCACTGGACTGTAACTCACTTTATGTAGGCTAAATGTACATTTGGACAGAAATTAGAATAAACAGATGAGACTTGAGTTACAGTTGTACTGCTATTGATATATTTAAATCTCCTACATCTTGTATCACGTGTCCAAATTCTTTTTGTTATGGCCCTGCTTAAAGAGTTTTTTTTTAACAATCATATTTAGTCAAATGAAGCAACAGAGCTCCTTGAAACGGAGAGCACCTTTCTAAAACCAGATTTTTCTTTCAAGGAGGCAATTTGCAATTTTAAAAAATATTATTTAGGGATATCAGTAATTTTACTGATATGATTTTTGTGAGAATTGCTAATATTAAAAACAAAGAGAAAAGTCATGCTAAAGAGAAAAGCTGTGACCCTTTTGTGAAACCAAAAAAACCCACTAAGCTTACAGTTCTTTCATCTGTCCTTTGTGTAAGTTGTACTTTGATTAGACAGTGTGTGCTTAGACTAGCTACTTTTAGTTTCTCTTTCAAATGCATTTTGAAAAAATAGCTCAATGGAGATCAAATCTATGGGGGCGTGTCACTCTGTGTAATCACCTGACATGACTGTCACTGATAAGCCCTATCCAGATTGCATTAAATTCCCATGGAGTCCTCAGGTAATTTCCTATCTTCCAGAGGCTCCTCTGTGACTTTATTTCCTTCCAGTCTGCCATGTCGATGCTTTTCTCAGGCCTCCTCTGAGAAAATTACAGGCCGAATTACCTACAGTTTTTCTCCAAACTCAGCAGTCGTTTGAACATATTAGTCCTGTCTGGATGCACAGGTCTGTGATTTTCGATGCAGATGTGGCCTCATGTTGGAAAAAAAGATGTTTGGCTGCTGCTACTTGCCATATTCAGTCTCACAGCTTGCGTATCAGTGACAAGATTTTTATCACTAAGGAGATACTGACATCCCCCTGATAAATTAATCCAATCCAAATAGGGCTATAGTCTGCATGAATCTACAGCTTGGGCTAGAAAGAAATCAGCCCCAGGCTCGCTTCTCAATTCCTCAACCCATTCTGTGTGTTTTTCTTATGACCACTGCTAGTGCTGTTGCACTCAATTCCAAAAAAGTCCAAATACATTTAGACTAGCTGTCACTGATTGAAACTTTATACTGTTAACCCAATCTAATCAAGCCAATCTGACGGCCATGATCAGGTAAATAAAACTGACTGATCAAGGTTTGGTAGATTGGACTGATCAGGTTGCCAGATTGATAAACTTGGATTTAATAGGGTCACTAGATTGGTTCAGTCAGAGTTTCCCAATATGATCTGGCAACCAGAACAATCAGGTCAAGACATTATTATTATTATTATTATTATTATTATTATTGTTGTTGTTGTTTTATCATATAATATATAATATGCAACAAATATTATTACTGTGCAACAAATTTCGTGACAGTGACCACCTACTGGTCAAAAGTAACAATATCATGTTCAAAATGCTTACGTCTAACTGCCATCTAACTCCTCCTCCTCCTCCAAATTTTGTGCAGTCTTCACCAAATTTGGCTCACATCATCTTGAGACCTGTCTAAACAAAAATTATCAAAGGAACTCAAAGGATATTCAAAACCTTTTTCCCATAACAGACTGGCAAATGGCTCTGTTTCCTGCGATTGCTTAAGCAACAATTGGAGCGTGTCTGTGAATGTGAGGCTCAGTACATTTATACCAGCTGCCCTCATTGTATGTTTTATCAAGTCATTTCTGCCTGTTCTCTTAAAGTGCCAATAATTCCTGAGTTGACTGCTTAGTCATCAAACAATATGGGTTCTGTTTCACTCGTTATGCTATGTTTTCTCACCTAAAACACCACATCAGATAATCTCCTCAGTCACCTGTATCAGGCATGTCAGAGCAGAGAAACACTGATATGTAAAGTACCCAGGTTTGAGCTGATAGTTATAAATCACATTGCTCTAAAGTTATGTGTCACACACACACACACACACACATGTACAGCTCACACCTGTAAAGCACATGCTGAGTTTGATATTTTAAGCTATGGGCTAAAAGGAGTCAGGAACTTGACTGTACGTGTTATTTCCACTGGCTGTATGACCTGATTCAGACGCACACTGCATGTGTTCACACAAATCATGTAACACTGGCTGTCTTCAAACAAAGAATGAAGACCTACACTAAACTCCACACTAAACACTTAAATGAGCACTAATTAAACTCCTCTCTTAGATCCTGACCTGTTTGTACTAGCATCAGGGTAAGAGTGTTCTGTTGTTGTTGGTGGTGGATGGTGGTGGTGGTGGTGGCGTTGCCCATTTTTCATTCCAATTTGTTCACCTGCCGACTCACACCCATCCGTCAAGGCTAACAGGTGCTTCCTCTGACACGCAAAGAATCTTGGCTCTTCTGTATATATGAGCTCACAGATGCCTAGGATTGGCTAGTGTTGCTGTGATTGACAGCGAAGAGAGAGTATGCCAACCCTCAAAACAGAGAGCATGAACCAGTGAGGATTCACAGCAACAGGGCGAGTTTGAATTTTTTGTTGCGTTACCCTGGAGTCCCCCATGAGGATAGGTTTTTGATGCAATTCTGTAAGTCACTCTGTATAAAGGCATCTGCCAAATGCTGTAAATGTAACAGTTTTGTGTGTTAACAGCAGTATTGGCTAGAAATATAATCTGGTACTGATTACACACTACACAACCAAAGATGTAATCAGCAATGTAAACCTTTAGATTATTTAAACAGTGTAATCTAATCAGATTACTTTTGGACTGTTGCTGAACTGCTTCCTTAGGGTTCTTTGGACATCTTTTAGAATAATCTGTTTAAAAAAGTACAATAAGAGAAAGAAGTACCTTAATGGCTCGTTTTATTAAAGCAAAAGACACAAATGTAAACTTTATGTACACCTGAAGTTCTAATGATTCATTTTACACTTACAGTACTGTGTAAAGGTCTATTTTTTAGTACAAACTTTGTTACAGATTTTTATTTTATGACTTTACATATTGATTCAGTACAAAAACATTTTAGATTCCAAACATAAGTTTTCCAGCACAAATTAAATGTTACAGAAAAATGTTTGTATGTCAGTAAATAAAGCAGCAGATTACGTAAGAGACACTTTTCAGACAAAAAAAACAGAATGAGGGCTGCTGGGTTTTGCTGCAAAAATAAGAAGCGAGTCGACAGTCAAAGTCTCCAGAAGAACTGTATCTGCTTCTGCAAGATGCTCAGTAACACTTACAGCTCATTTCCTTATAAAACTGCACACACTGTACCTGAGACTGCTATTTTTTTTTAAAGTGAAGGATCGTCACACCAGATATTGACTTTGTTTCATTTATTACTGTTTACTGCTCTTTATAGTAATTATTTTTAAGTAGAAACATTTAATCTCATTATTTTTGAAGGCATCTTCGCTCTACAGCATTTCTTTGCATGTGCCTAAGACTTTTGCACAGTACTGTACATCACAGTGCTGTTGGATTCTTCACTCTGATTGGTCAGAAAATGTTGATTAATTTTCTATAACAGCAGCTGCAGTAGTACCGGGTACAAAGCTTACATTAGCATGCTTGTTCTAATGCATTAACATTTCTATAGTAACAACTAATTTACAGGGACTTGTGTGGTGGACTTGTATGGCCCATGGTGAAGCTTTCTGTAAGGAAACATTTATTTAGCATTTTTAGAAGGAGTCTTGTAGCACAGACATTCCACATTGTATAAATGTAACAATAAACGAATAAAAAGTGTGCCATGTTAATTAAAAATTGCAAATTGCAATCATTGGCAAATTGCTGTGTTTAAAAAAAAAACTTCAGGATGTGCTGCTATTGGAAACTAATTAACTTTAGGATGGTAACAGTAACTCTGCTTTTTGTTGGGTTGCACCACACCACCCTGTTGTTGATTATTTTCCTATACAAGCATGACACCCAAGTGATTTATTCCTTGCTTATCTACATTCAGGGAACTGTTCTGTAATCTTGCATTAGATTTTATTTATCTGTTTCAGGGTGCTCCTCGCCGAACTCAGCTAGTGATGTGTTTAAATAACAGTCTTATTGCCATCAAATAGTTAATGGAGATGAGTAGGTCTACTGAGGGAGACGATGAAAAAAAAAATCAGAAATGCTATCGTTTGTGATATCGTTTAAATGCTAAAAAAATTGAGATATACTGTTGAGTTGAAATATACTGAGAGCAAACATATACACTTGACCAACAATACAGAGTCTTCTCTTAATATAAGTATGTTTTTGTTACAAAATACAGATTAAACATTACAGTCTGAGTCGGCAGTTATCTTTATTAGCGCACTCAAAAGTTTGTACCCCCCCCTTGACGCGCCCTAGTTAATTTATTTAATTCTACCTTATTAAGGTGTCTAATGACTGAAAACATTCAGTGCTTGTTTAGTCTTATTTAATGCAAGTTCAAACAGGCTGAGCCTGTTCAAACATTTTGAGCATTTTGTTATTTGTGATAGTAAAGAAGCATCAGTAAAACCTAACTCTTATCGGATTTAATCATTCCAGAGTAAGGTTCAGCACGATCTTGCCTCCTCAAGCACATATATTCTGACGCACATGTTCAGTAAATGATCTATGTTCAGTAAATGATCTATCAATAAGTAAATAACTTGACAGAGAGATGCAAAAGTGTGTTGTTTGTATTAGATAGAAAAACATGTGTGGTATTTTACTGTATGTAGGTGTTTTGAGACATGACTTTTACGGACCATATGAGCCAAACCGTGCCTTGTATTTATTGAGGAAACATACTGATGAAGGAGCAGATTCAGTAATTATGGATTAATGCACTCTGATGCACTGATGTTAAGAGTGTAATCCATGAAAATAATTTGATTATATGCATTTAATTCTTTAGTATATCTGGATAACTCAGATAACTAGATTGGATAACTTTCAGTGACTGCAGTAAACAGTTGTATAATTTCACAATTATAGCCTATTGTGTTATTATATTATATACAGTACTGTGTTTCTCATGGAATGAGTCTAGTGTAGTCTATAGCAGGGAAAGAAAAAAAAAACTACACATCCCATCATGCATTTCGCTCCACGTAGCACAGCCAATCAGGAAGATTTCCCTTTCGCGCTGAGCAGTGTTGCCAGATAATGCATAATTATGCTCGAGACATGCTAATCATATAATGTCATTTAATTTTAATGATATTTAAGATGTTTGATCTATAGAATGCATATTAATTGTTTGTTATTTGTTTACTTGGTTATATTTTGCAATTCCACCCGAGGTACATGATAAATTAGTATTCCAGGATGACCAGGTTTTATTCTGTAATCCATTCATTTAATTCACTGCCAGTAATTGATTTAATTAGGCAACCTTGACTGATTCATTCAGGATCAATCAAGATCAGCGCTATCTGATCAAACCAATCTGGTGACCCTGTCTGATCAACTCTAATCAGTGCAGTCAGGAAATTTTGGTTGATTAACTCCTGGATGATTGAGAACAATCCAATCTGGCAATCCTGACAAATCCTATATCTGATCAGTCTAATGATCAAATTCGCCAACTGTATTCTGAGAGGTCCAGGGGATGTTGTCAATTACTTTAATTTGGCAAATTATTGCTGAATAATAATAATATTATTACTGAACAACAACAACAACAACAATAATAATAATAATAATAATAATAATAATAATAATAATAATAATAATTTGGCAACCTTGATCAATCAAAATGGCAACTCTAATCATTGCAATGTTGAAACTCAAGATTAGTTTTTGTTTTTTTTTTCTTCCCCAAATCCAGACACCCTGAATATTAGAAAAATGATTAGATTAAGTTTTGTTTTGTTTTGTTTTGGGTTTTTTTCCCTTCAATCTGGATACTTTGATTCATCAGATTTGGAAAAAATGATGAAACCAATCTGGCAACTGTTGAACGAACAAATCTTGAAAAAAAAAATTTTGTCATTGGATTTTTGTCATTGCCTTTGATATGACAGTCTGGTTTGGTCCGATCTGACAGCCTCGATCAGATAAATGAAACTGACTGATCAGGGAAGGTGGATTAAATTGATCAGGTTGCCAGATTGCACTTGGATTTGGACTGAGCAGGGTCACTGGATTGGTTCAATCAGAGCTGCAAGATTAGACTGATCATGATGATTGATGCTTTTGATCTGCCAGCTAGAACAATCAGATTTTTTTTTAAATAGACACTTCATTATTGACGCTGTCAACTGTAATCGATCAAGACTGGATTCAGTAATCTGGCTGTCTGTTGAGCCTGGCCACTCTGCAGGAATTTTTATTTATTTATTTGTTTATTTTTTTGGGCATTTGCTTTGATCTGACAAGCCTGTTTTGGTCCAACCTGGCAACCGGGCCGCTTCGAGCAGAGGGGCTTTTGTTGCACCCAGAGGGAGAGAGCGAGCGAGCAAAGGCTTGAATCAAATCTATGGGAGTCCAATCTGCCCTGATCTGCACTAAAACATCGGGCCTCTCCCGATCAAGCCTCGCCTGTCTCTCTGCAGCTGCTCTGCTCAAAGCCTTTGTGTAGCGCGCTTTAGGTTTATGATCTCTGCACCCGGAATCAGATTATTTGCTGTATTTGTTTAGAATGGGAAACGCTGAAGGTACCGACATTTTTTTTTTATTCTGCTGTTGTTTTGCCTCGTTGTTTGCTCGCATGGCGTCAAAATGAACCATAGCCCTGCATGCTTTGCGGTTTTTATTATTTATTATTTTTTTTAAAATTATTTATTTATTTATTTTTTGGAGAATAATAAGAACGCACAATGTCGGTTTCCCCCCTGATTTTCCGTCTAAAATAACGGCCACTTGTCGGAAAGGTTACAAATGTAAACGGGCCAGTTTGATTTAAAGGGCAGCCATGTTGGCTCCTAGGTTTCGCATACATGTTATTATATACGCTTTTATAGGCAAACGAGACGCTTAAACCAGTTTACACATCCCTCTTCATTACTGACTTGACCGCAAACTAAATATACAAACAGATCAGATTTACACATGTTTAGTATCGTTTGCTAAACCGTTTCATATCATGGCGAGGTTCATTTTTTAAGCACCAGGGCATAGCTAAAGCCAACATGCTATCATCATATCATCCTAAATATGTGGATGAAATTGTTATTAACTAAAACATTTTGATGTACTGTTGCTTTGTAAACAGTGTAATAATGATAAATGTAGGTTGAAAAGTGTTTGTGGTATTATTTTGGTGTAATATAGCAAACATTTAGCAGGCTAACGTTAGCCTTGGAAGCAAACAATGTTTCAATTAAGTTAGCAGTTGTGTTTCAGATGATAACACATAACAGCTCGAAACACCGTTTAAGAGGATAGAGGTTTAGCAACATTGCTTTAGTAGATACATTTAAAAAAAGGTTTATAGTAATATTTAAGTTAATTAGTCACAACGCCTCGGTGTATTAAAGTGTATAAGGGATAAAGTTTCAGGGAATACAGTTTTAGTAAGCAAGGCTGAGGTGATACAGCTAGCTGCTCAGTGCTGTCTCAGCTAATTGCCAGCTTCAATATTTCACTATTTTCTTTTATTTCAGTTACCACATTGTAGCACCAGATAATGAAATGAACCCTATTTTAACCTTTTTTAAGCACTTAGAACTGCTTTGCAAAGTTTTGACTGCACTTTGTTAATAAAAGCTCTTTTATGAGCCTTCAGACAGTTTAGCAAGTTTTGGTCCTCTCATGGCACCACATGCAGCTCTGTAGTCTGTTACACTCAATAACTGTTCATATAACCCACACATTTATGTGCCTCTGGTCATATTTCTAGCTGATATTTAACCGTATGTAATTAATTGTCACCTTGAAAGATGAAGCAGTGTAGGACATAAGAGCTGGATGATGGAGTATAGAAAGTAAACAGGAGAGGGTTGATGTGATGGGTTAATCAGCACTGTACACTGGAACTGTGGACATACAGGACTGCAAATGGTGAAATCTACACCATCACAAAAGCAGTTGATGCTCAAATACTCGAGTATTAACATTTAAAGGAGCAATACAGAAACAAATCTAAGGAACAAAATGTCCCCCTTACCCCAAATGTATGGAACGACCATAGATTCCAGTTGAGAAGTGTGTAAACTGCATGCATAAATCATTGCACGCTTCTCTTAAACACCTTCCTAAAAATAAGGATAAGTCAAAAAATTAATATACACTCCCCGAAAAAAGGTACTAAACTGTAACTTTCCTTGTCACTGGAGTTGTATCTTTATCTTTTGTACCTTTAATATGTATCTTTCATCTGGAAATGTGGATATAGCATACCTTTGAAAAAGTTTGAAGATATATAATTGGACTGTAACGATCTTTTAGGGTAAGACTTTAAAGGTGCAATACATACTAAAGATATTAAAGGTGTATACTTGAGGGTAGCACTGTAGTGATAAGGAATGGTACAAGTTAGTGCCCCTTTACTGAGAGTGTACATTTCATACTGGAACTGTAATAACATCTGAATCGCTTCTCACGCTCAGTTCTGCCATTAACGTTTGGAAACACGAAGACAAAAACATCTGAGGCAAGTGTGTGATGATTTGAACATTGAATTTGTGTGACGCTAAATGAAAGCTATGTTAGCATCAGAGCTGTGGTTCAAAATTAAAGAAACAAACATATCTTGACTGATAGTCTATAGTTGGGATGGGGGAGGCACTATGTGCAATTCCAAATGGTTCGAAAATACAAAGTGTGTATGCCTGTATTTAATTTTGGTCCAAGCTATTGCTTTGGCACGTGGAAAAAGTGTGTGTAGAGCTTTTATGTAATATTGTGTTCACTAAACACAGTATTGGAGCACTCATCATGCTTCTGTAACATATTAGTGACCACTTCTAGTCCAGTATTGTGTTCACACTGGGAAATGAAGCACCCTAATAATATCCGGATGATATGCTAGAACCAACAAGAACCACTTTTTGCACATGATTGCAACCTTCTCTGAAAGGGGAGGAGCTGTCAGAAATGTCCACTGTGGTTTACAGTTTCCCAAAGGGCTGAAACACTGAGCAAGAATACTACTTTACTACTCAGATCTCAGATGAAATGTTTGTGGATGCCAGGTTGGGTTGTAAAAGGGTGGTTTTTCATGTGAAGTTGTTCTGGCAGTACAGTAATATGTATAGCGTGGTGATCTGGCTAGTGGTCGCTCAGTGGGTAAGAAGTTGAACTTCTGATTGGAAGGTCATGAGTTCAAATCCCTGCTCTGCCACTGCTGGGACCTTGAGCAAGGCCCTTAACTCTCAACTGCTCAGTTGTATACTTGAGATGAATGTGTGTCGCTCTGGATAAGGGTGTCTGCCAAATGCCTTAAATGTAAATCTGCCATTTCCAAAATATTACAAAATATTGAATCAGAATGTCTCATCTACAACCTTTTAGGTACTAGATCGTCAAGTGCACATGCTGAGTTCCATTCAACAGTGAAAGAAGGAATATCTAGACACCTTGTACGAAAAGTCCAAGCACTGGTAACCACTTGTCTTGGGGCAGTTTAAACTATTTCAAAGTCAAACTTTGTCAATTCTACTATATGTACAGGGCACACAGAGGATTGAAATTCTGTTTCTCTCAGACCCATGGTGTGAGACACCAACATAACAAGACAAGTAATTAAAACTTCAAAAAAAAAAAAAAAAAAAAAGTACAAAATACAATATGTATTTGAATGCATCGTGAATCATAAAACCATGTCTTCACTTAGTATGCTTAGCAGGTGTAGCGTTTTATATTGAACCACAATACTTTTGATTCTGTAATAACCTAATGACCTTTCAGCTGTTGATCTCAACAAGTAGTTGTCATTCACTCCAGTTTGCTTGTATAGCTGCACAACAAACAGCTTCTCTATCTCAGTCTTTTTTTTTTTTTTTTTTAAACATTATATATATATTTTTTTAAAGCGCCAAGCACTGCTATGCTTTGTGATTGCAAGTTGGGAATGTCAAGTAGGAACTCTCCATATCCAACTTTTTTGTTTGGAATGCAGCAATAGCATAAGACATAAGTCCAGCAGGTATCCTCCATTCTCAGGTCTTGTGGACAGTAAGATAAACACGGCTGTCTCGGTCTCTGTGGCCTGCACAATATATTGTCTGGTATTTCTTATCGCAATATTTACTGTATGCAAATGAGCATTTTTATTGTGTGTTACAAGAAGCTCCAGAGTCAACTGATTGGTTCATTATCATAAGTTGGACCAGCTGTGTTCAGGTGAACTCTGTATGACAACAATGTATTTATTTACGTTTCCATGACAAGGATGTCTCATTTGCAAACTATGCACAGACGCATGCAGTTGTTCCATTTCACCAAATATGCGAAACCCACAGGGGTCTCTTAGAAGAGAGGATGCTCACAGTGGCTATATGTAACGTTTCTAACTGAAGTGTTGGCAAACCATTGCTTCAAAGGAACCCTTATAAAGTGCATTATTGAAGAGACCGACTGATGGGCTTCTGTAGATCTTTAAGGTTTTTGCTATAAACAGAAAATAGTTGCATCCAAAGGCGGATTGACCCATTGTTGGCCAGACTTTGAGGTTACTTTTTTGACCTTTATGTCCAAGCAGAAAACAACGTTGACTCCCACTGACCAAATCTGTGTGTGACTGTCCTGCACAATCACACAACCTCATTCAAACTTGTGGGATTAATTGGACCAGCAGGTGAAACGATGAAATAGGACACACATGTGAGCTGAATTGCAGCCAGTTAGTTGACCTGGGTTAAAGCTGATTTGGGCTGAAACTGTCATGTGCTGTTTTTGTTTTTTTTTTTTTTTTTTTTAAGGCGATAACAAGTGATAAGAAAGAAATGGCGTCTGCTTTCTATACGATTGAGGTTTGGTGATTTTGCAGGCCAGGCAAAGTGTCGCATTATGCTTGTTGAACAAGTCACACACAGATTTGTTACTATGCACCCTGCAATTGTCATCCTGGAACATGAGAGCGTCACTGTTGTGTTCTGCTTTGACACACAAAAGACGACCTCAGAGTCTCAAGTTTTATGCCAAGTAACGTTTATTCAGGTTTTCAACCTATTGATTGTACAGTAAGGTGCTGCTGTTGGGTACTAATCTTTCGTCAGGGAGCTTATTGTAATTGTTTACACCATTACACTTGGTCATGCTCCTGTGTGTTCGTCTGAATGAAGTGTTTTACTGAAACGGACATCACTGCCTCAGCAAAGTTCAGGCTGAGTGAACTGTAACTCTTGGTTGAAACAGTTGCCAGTGTAGGGACGTTTTCATCACGTTAAAATGCAGTCAAACAGCAAAGGGAACTGAATCAACAACGTGGTGTGATACAGAAGAATTGTTACCACCTCAAAGTTGATTATTTTCCGATAACAGCATGTCCAGAAGTGTTTTGTTCCTGCTATACCACCGCAATTTGCCTCAACGTGTTGGAATGTCTGTGAAACAAGTTCCAGTTATCACTTACATTATAGCAGCTATAAACAGTCGTTCTCTCACCAACTTCTCTTTTTTCTCTCTTGAACTTAATAAGAAAAAAAAAATCAGCTTGTCATGTTACTGAGAAACCACAAAGCCCTCTGTTCTGAAGACATTCCTGTGTTAAAAATCTTTAAGTTACAGCTTTACCTCTGACTGTTACAAAGCACTGACACTGGAGACTCCTTCCATAAATGCTAAATAAACATCTCCTTGCAGAAAACATCACCATATCAATGGTTACGTGTTTTTGAATCTGCTTATGGAGAGTGTCTGCACAAGTTACAATAGAAACGATAACGTATTAGATTGAGCAGATTAATGTAAAACTTGCAGCTAGATTATTGTCAGAATTAATTAATCTGAGAAAATTAATCAACACCTTCTGTCCAATCAGAATTAAGAATTCAACAGCGCTGCAATATTAAGCATGTTTGAATCAACTTCTCTTAACCTTACGTTAATTTTTATATTTTCGGTGTTTTTCTACGTTCCTCCCAGACCCTGTACGAAAAAGGGAAACCTAAGGATGCTGGAGCAGAACAATGGATTTCTCCTTCTCTTTCATGCAAGGGATCATGGGAAACACAATCCAGCAACCGCCTCAGCTCATTGACTCAGCTAACATCAGACAGGAGGACGTGTACGATGCCATCAGCGACCGCGGGGACGAGGGAGGCCCCTCCGCCTATGATTCGCCCCTCGATCCGGGGTTCTCCTACCCTCCGGACGACCTAGGGGTCGTCGCCAACGGTTACCAGGCGGGACTCGGCACCTACGAGCAGCAGGCCAAGTTTGCGCTGTACTCGCAGTTCCCTAACGGCTCGGCTAACGGCTATGGCGCCATCCGCAACTACCATGCCGATCACGGGCTGATCTTAGGGGAGGGAACGGTGCTGAGGTCGCCCGTCGTTCAGGAAAAAGCATCATCTCACATCTCTTCCCCTCCTCTTCCTCATTCTCATCTTCATCATCATCCTCATCCTCAACATCAATCACAGCAGCATCAACCTAATCCTCAACTTTTACCTCATCACCCCCCTCCTCCTCCTCCTCCTCCATCTTCCTCGTCCTCGCATCATTTGCAGCCGGTTTACCCACCTCCTCCCCTCGTCCTACCTTCCTCTCCACCTCCCCTTCCTGCCTCCATTCAGGACGCAGCCTCTGAGCCCGTCGCACAGAAGAAGACAAACTCCCCTGAAATCAAGATTAAGATCATAAAGACGTATCAGAACGGACGCGAGCTGTTCGAGTCGTCGCTTTGCGGTGACCTGCTGCACGAGTTCCAGGAGTCAACCAGGAGGAACGAGCACAAGAAGGAAAAAAGAAAAAAGAGAAATAGCCGACACGGTGCCTTCCCTGAACAGGAAGTGAAGCTCAGTGATGGCCAGGCTGTGATACAAGAGCAGCAACCTACCCTGAGTCTCAGAAGCCCCAAATCAGAACCCAAGGAGGTCCAGGTGAGTGATATGTGAAGGATTCAGTCCAGGAAAAACTGCCCTCTGTTTTATTAAGATTTGTTTGTTTATGGAAACCGTTAATAGTTACGAATTACATAGAAATCATGCAATGTCGTGTGTTGTGTTTTTTTTTTTTTTTTTTTTTTTTTTTTTTAATAAAGAAAAAGGAAACTCGCTTTGGGTACTATTCCAGAGTTTCACTGAAATCTCAGATGGCATATATGTGAGGAAGTATCTGTGGTGTATTTCAGTAATAAATATAGAAGTGGTAACATTGCAGCATAGGACACAGAGAAAAAGGATGTTTTAGAGGAAAGTCCTGAATCACGTGTGTGTGTTTTTGTGTGTATGTCTTTGTTTGCATCCAAAGGTTCTTAATTTAACAAATTTAATGTCCGTTAAATGTCCACTCGTACTAGAAGTGTGTGCGGGACTGTTTTTTTTTTTGTTTGTTTGTTTTGTTTTGTTTTAAAGTTAAAACCTGCTTGTGCTCCCATAGTTATTATTTTTGTTTGTACCTTGTCATATTTTTTCATGAACTAAATGGATTGTATTTCCCAAAATATATAGCAATTATTCATTTAAACCACCGTGACCCTGAACAGAATACTGCAGATGAAAAGTAACCCTCCCCATCCAACACACTCCCATGTTAATGAATGTGGCCCGTGAGCTGTCCATCTGACCACTTGGACTCGCAAATTTTTTTTTGTGCACTTCCATGTCAGTCACTGCTTTGTTGAAAATAAGACGTGCCACAGATATGCGTTTGGTGGTCCAGTAGTTCCTGTGATCCCTTCTTTTCCTGTGACTGTGCTGTATAACAGTACTGCAGATCATAATTCATCGAAGAAGGACGCTGGTTGTTGTGTGCAGGTGGACAAGGCCGTGCCCTCTGTGTGTGTGGAGTATGAGATCGGGGATCTGGTGTGGGCTAAAGTAGGGACGTACCCATGGTGGCCCTGCATGGTCTCCTCCGACCCCCAGCTAAAGGTTCACACGCGCATCAACACCAGAGGTAATGATAACCCTGACACCTCACACTACTGCATGTGCAAGCTCTAATATGAATTTGCACCTTCTTAATTTTATACCAAGTTGCACCATTGGCATCGCCTTGTATTTACACTCTTGTATACATTTGATATGCCTGTTCCATTTATTCATATTATTTTAACCATGCATTTATGTGCTATTAAAATATGCTTGCCTGCCTGCCTGCCTGTGTGTGTGTGTGTGTGTGTGTGTGTGTGTATATATGTATATATATGTGTGTGTGTGTGTGTGTGTGTATGTATGTATGTATGTATGTATGTATGTATATATGTATATATATATATATATATATATATATATATATATATATATATATATATATATATATATATATATATATATATATATATATATATATATATATATATATATATATGTAATATAATATACATATGGCGATTCCACAGGCTGCTTTCATTTTTACACACCTTTTACACACTTTTTACCACCTTCTATATGCTATTAATATTTTACACGCCCATGCTGTTTTCCGTGCTCTTTACATGTCACAGGTGCTTTTTGTGTATTAGTAAATGCTTTCGTAGAGGCAAAACACATCAAGGACTTAGCCTGTAATTCACTCACTCACCACAAGAGGGTGCTGTTAACTCCACAGGCTAATATGTAATAGTGATGCTCTGCATCAGTGATACTGTCAATCCTTAATTTCTTTATACACCTCTGTTAATGTTCTTTCAGTTGTTGTGCAGGTGCTGTGGTCTGTATTTACATGGCTCTGTGTGTGTGGTGTGCGTGTGTGCGTGTGTGTAGGTCACAGGGAGTACCATGTGCAGTTTTTCGGCAGTGTGGCTGAGCGGGCGTGGATTCATGAGAAGAGGATTGTGGTGTATAAAGGAGAGAGTCAGTTTGAGGAACTGCAGGCGGAAACCTTACGCAAAACCACCAATCCCACCGAAAGACAGAAGGTCCACACTGTTTTTTTACTTAAAGACATTATAGTTACTTTATTAGTTTTATCATATATATTTATTATGGAGAGATACAGTAGTTTTATTTGGACACAGATTCTTTATGTAAAACATATATAATAAACAGATTTGTAAATGAAACAAACATTTTTAATATAGAGATTCTGTATGTAATTTATTTTATCTAATTATTCCCAAGTAATATACAGCTTTAATGTTTTTATGCAGGTATTTAATTGATACAATTATATATTAAAATTAAAACATTTTATTTTACACAGGTTTGTGTTTTTTTGTTGTTGTTGTTGTTGTTTTTAATCAGTAAGTAATATTCTTGGATATGATTTCTTTTAAAAAATTATACATATTTCTATGAAGCATATTTCCATTTGTAAACAGTTTTTATAATACATGCATACATTTATTATTTTTATTATTATAAATAATTAAACTTTATATAAAAAAATATTCAGAGTGCCCCTAAATCCAGCAAGCTAGGGTTAATGTATATATTTATATTTTTAGAGACAGTGATGTATCTGAGCAAGGAAGAACCAATCCATATAATTCTATTAATAAGAATTTGTGTTTGGGGGGGGGGGGGTGATTTTTCTCTAAATGCAGGACTATTGAGCAAGCTCTGTTTGAATTTTTCTTCTATGATGCTGGACTTGTGGGACACCCTGTATATTATGCACATGTCCACATTTATGTACACATTTATTTTATGTAGAGAGATTTAGAGAGAGAGAGTTGGGTCTTGTATATTGTGTATATTGGCGATAAACATCGTTTATCAGTCTTGTTGCATAATATCTGTTGGTTTTATATTATTGTGTAATGTAGTGTTTTTGCATGCGTGTAGCTGCTGAAGCCTCAGTCTCAGAGGGAGCGTGCTCAGTGGGAGGTGGGCGTCGGCCACGCGGAGGCAGCCCTGCTCATGACCCGAGAGGAGCGTAACGAGAATTACACCTTTATTTACATTGACAAACTGCCCGCTGACGAACCGAGCGAAGACCCTGTTACCCCAACGAGGATTAAAAAACGGAGGACAAGACGCTGCAAGAGCATAAAAAAAGATGATCCCGCGACACTCCCACGCCGTCAGCAGCCTCGCCGCCAGTGCAGCGTTTCAGACGCTCAGGAGGAGGAGGCGGAGCCTGAGGACACAACAGAAACGCAACCCTCGCCCCCTCCAATCCGGACTCCTTGGAGAACGGCGGCTGCTCGAAAACTGCTGCCGCTCTCCGTCACAATGAAGAAGCTCAACGTGGAGATCGTTAAATGCGATTGGCAGCTGCCCAAAGAGAAGGTGGAGGTAAAAAAGGAGATGGAGAGAGACGATGAGCGAGTTCAGTCTCCAGAGGTGAGGTTCACTTCTGCTTTTCAGTGCTGTACGTATACCAGGGGTGTTAAACATACGGCCCATGGGCCTGATAAGGCTTCTAATCCAAACCACTCGATGAATTTAGAATTCGTGTTCTAAATTAAAATTGTCTTGTTTGGAGCTCCCATGTGGTGCAACAGAAAACCGTTCGCCTTATCATCAGGAGATCACGGGTTTGAATCCTGACACAACCCCGAGTTTGAATTTCATCCGTGGCTGGGAGCTAAGAGAGTAAAATTGCTCTCTGGGTGGCAGTGGTGGCTTACATTCTCTCAGGTGTCTGTGAGCTCGTGTATGTGGAAGAGCGTAAATATCAGAAGTCTGATGTGGTTAGCTTTACATGTCTCAGAGGAAGCACTTCTCCCTCCCTGGTTGCTAGCTGTCGTATGATAGGGCTGGCTGGTTCGTGGGAATTGGCAGGTGACCAAACTAGGGAGAAAATGAGGGGGAAAAAAAAAACCTATCCAAGAAAATTAAAAATTTTTTTATTGTAATTTAATTTAAAAATAAAAGCTAGTCTGCTTTATTCCACTATGGGGCGAAATAGAGCAATAATCTCAGGGCTATAAATTCAGCTACTGACAAAATGTGCTAAAGATGTGTACATAATTCTTATAATAAAGATTTCAAAAGATCTAATTAACAGGCACATCTTGTACTTATATAACTTGTAAAACCTAAAATGAGTTTGACACACCTGACGTAAACCACCTCAGGTCCCCTAACCCTACCAGCTATGTACAGGCACGTCCATAGGTGTAGCTCCTTCATCCCACTGTGCACTTGTAGCTCAAGAGGAGTGTGTAACGACTCAGTCTTGTCGCAGAAAAGACCTCCTCTGAGCTCTACACACACTGTATGTACTAGAGGGCTAGTCTGCCAAGGTACTTTCTTTGAACTCTGTGATAAATGTGTAATAACACTGTTATAATATTGTTGTTGTTGTTGTTGTTATTATTTTGCAAGGGTTCGACTGATAAAGCAGAGGGTGAGACGTTCTCCAGTGAGGAGGAGAGAACGGCATGGAGTGAACCAGAGAGCGCAGAGCACACACACACCCCTGTTACCGAACCCAGCTCAGGTATACACACACACTCTCAGCTGTACACACTGCCTGTGTGGGTTTACCTGCATGAGGTGATGATGGTCACTGTGTGTGTGTGTAAGTATATTTTTCTACTTGCACTAATGGAAAAAAATGCATGTGTGCAGAGTCAGTGGAAAGGAAGCTGCAGCGGCGGTGTGTGAGGAGTCGGTCCGAGTCGGAAAAGAGTGTCGATCCAGTTCCAAAGAAAAAGGTCAAGAAAGAGCAGGTAGAGTCACACACCTTTGTTAGTTACATTTGATTGAATTGTATTGCTGGTTGAGAAGTGATGAATGATCGATAGCTGCAGCTCAGATGATTTATAACCAGCTCTAACGAATGAAAATCTATAATGATTGTCCATGTCATATTTCAGGTGGAGGCGATGCCTCAGATGGACTTTAAGACGGGATCACAAAAAGGTGACCCACCCGTTTTCTACGCCTACACCCCCCCCCCCC
>CM040991.1:18107717-18147993 GCA_022985145.1 Pangasius djambal
TACCACCACCTTTGTTTAACTGGCTCCTTACCCAGCATGATATTTTCAGGAAGATCGCAAGGCAATTAAGAAATTAAAAACATTTCTGCATTATTTGCACTAAATATATTCATGGTCTTCTTGATATCTTTTCTAGAAGACCAAATTTTGGTCAAAGCTTTAAAAAAAAAAAAAAAAAACACTTTTTTTAAACTATTTCTGGGACAGTGACATCCAGTGGGTTTTCCTAAACTGCCGTACATGTACTTGTGTTATTACAGGTTAGTTTATGTTTATTTTGTCAGAGATTGTGTAGAAAATATTACTCCAAAGTGAAAATAGAATCGTTGCACCAGAGAGCTCATTTCTATCTGCAGTGCCTGGGAAGGTAAACAATAATAAATAATAAAGGTGATTATAAAATTCCATCACAGAATCTCAATTATCACAGTTCTGGCATTGAGAAACTCCCCACCCCGCTTTTGCCTCCACCAACCTATCAGTGATGCGCAGTATACTCATACCCAAAATCTCACACACACACACACAGCAGTAGTCTCTTTTCACATAGACATACAGAAAGGCATTATGTTTACACAGCGTGGAACTCTGGATTTTGCTCTTGCAGGAGCCAGTGAGATCTCCGATTCCTGTAAACCACTGAAGAAACGCAGTCGAGCCTCCACAGACGTTGAAGTTACAAGCTCTATTTACAGAGACACGTCCGACTCTGATTCCAGAGGCCTCAACGACATGCAGGTGAGACAGACGCACACGCGTGCGCGCACACACACGCGCACACACACACACACACTGTAAACAGAATACACCAAGAGAAGTTAACCAAATTTTATGTGTACAGTGTGTGTTTGAGAAACGCTCTGACAGTCCTGGAACGGTGGACGCTGACGGCTCGGATGCTCAGTCAGAAGATTCAAACATCTCTCGGCAGGGCAGCAGCAACTCCAAAAAGGATATGGTGTGTCAGGTGAGTGGGATCAGATAAGAGGAACTGCATATATAAGATGCTCCTTATTGGTGTGTGTGGGTGTGTGTAAATTATAAATCAATCAATATATTGTCCAAAGTTGGAGACAGTTAATAGTTATTATATATTATATATAATGTTATTATATTATGTTAATAATTATTTTCTATAATGTTAATAATTTAATGCATGACATGAGAACGTAAGAACTCCTACTACTGTTTTTTTAATCCTTGCGTGTGGATTTCATTCACTTCTACAGAATTAATGTTGTATCCTGATTGCAGATGGAGCAGGTTTGAGATGAAAGGGGTGTGTGTGTGTGTGTGTGTGTGTGTGTGTGTGTGTGTGACCCTTCAGGTTTGTGAGACATTTGGAGATTCCCTTCTGTGCTGTGAGGGCGAGTGTAACAAGTTTTTTCATCCGGAGTGTTTGGCCTCAGCTGGGGGAACAGAGGGAGACAACTTTTGCACCGAGTGCAAAACAGGTCAGAACCATTAAACATTATCATCTTGTTAGTTTCCACTGTACGTGTGCACTTTATTACATTTGCGGTGGCATACAGAGTGATTATTATTATTATGTTGCCTAACTTGTTTTTAATCTATTCCAAGAAAACAGTGCTTCTTCTTTCCAATTTAGCTGTGATGTGCATAACATTTGGGTCGAGAGAGGGACATGCAAGAGCAGAGTGAGGAAGTGGGCTTGGTTAAGTCTCTCCTACCCTGGTAACTGATTTTAATGTCTGTCTCTGTCTCTCTCTCTCTGTCTCTTTCCAGGTTTACACCCATGTTTCTCTTGCAAACGCACTGATGAAGATGTGAAGCCGTGTTCGGTGAGTGGGTGTGGCCGTTTCTATCACGAGTCCTGTGCTTGGGAATACGCAGGCACTGCCGCGGAGCCACGAGGCCTGAGGTGCCCACAGCACTGCTGCGCTACCTGCTGGCTGGAAAAGGACTCGCAAAAGGCCCACAAAGGTGTGATTAATGCACACACACCTTCCTACAATCACAGATTGAGACACACTCAGAGTGATGTTTTAAGAGTTTTTTTTGAGTCATGTTTTATAGAAAGGTTTATACGCGTGAATGTGTGTGTTCCACAGGCCGGATGATGCGCTGTATCCGCTGTCCTGTAGCCTATCATGCAGGCGATCTGTGTATAGCAGCCGGGAGCGTAGTGATTACGCCTCACGTCATCGTGTGCAGCAGTCACTCAGGCACAAGGAAGAATGGCCATCTTGGCTCCTCCGTAAACGTAGGCTGGTGTTTCGTTTGCTCGCGAGGTGAGACTCGTTCCCCACTCAGCACAGAGCCAAAGAGCCGGAGCAGCCGGCTAAGCCTAAAGCTTACATACTCACATGGCTGGTTCTTTTACTGAAAATGTGTTTACTGCATGTTGATGAAAAGTTTCAGTCCTGCAGGCCATTGTGCAGTGTGTAGCAGTAGTGAGTCTGAGCAGCTGGAGTTGTGTTTCTGCGCTCAGCTGAGGAGTTTTACTCTGTACTAGAGTGTCTAAGGGCCAATACCAAAAAAAAACGATGTTAACCAAGGCTACTGATGATTGGTACTGTTAAATGCAGACAAACTAACGTAGCTGGAAAAAATGGATGTCTCAGTTTAGAGTTTAGACACCCTGCACAAAATTTAAATGCCCTACTTGTTTTAAAAAAAAAAAAAAAAGAAAATAGACGCACTTTAGTAGACGCTCCGCTCCTAGTTTCAGCTCAGAAAAGCAGAGGCTCCGATTGGAAAGGTAGAAGCCCTGCTCTGGTAGTTACAGGGAAGGGTAGTGGCCCTGCTTGTAAAGTTAGAGGCCCCACTTGGAAAGGTAGTGACCACACTTTGAAAAGCTGAGGTCTCGATCAGAAGATACAGGCCTTGCTCGTATGGGTAGAGGCCCTGCATACATGCCTATCTTATGTGCAGATAATCATACATGCATATCTGCACAGAAGTGTAGAGGCCCAGCTCAGAATGGTACGTAAGACACCCCACTTGGAAGGGTAGAAGCCCCGTTTGGAAGACACTGCTTGGAGAGTTAGAGATTCTGCTCAGCAGGGTAGAGACCCTTCTTGGACATATATAGCTACAAAACACACAGGCAGCATGCGTGGAGATTTGCAAGCGTATTTTGTTGGCAAATATGTCACATTCACAAGCGTTTTGTGAAATAATGTCGCTCAGGAGCTCAGAAGATTGTAGTGGTGTAGGCTGAGTAAACAGGCTGTTATGACAGCTGCACTTTATATTCGCACAGCACACAATATCACTAGAGTATTTTATCTTTACACTCCTGATCCATGATTGTGAATGTACGAACATGTGAGTGTGGGAAACGCAATCATTTGAGTGGGTAGGACCAGAAATGTGCTAAACACTTCCTGCATGCATTTTCAGCTGTCCATATCTGAGAGCTTTATCACATGCAGATATCACCCTGAGAAACTAACACACCTGCAGACACCTGCTAAAGCACCAGGAAGTCTTTCAGATGAGTGGAAAAGCATCTTCAGCATCATCACTCCACTCTGATTCACTACTACTGCACGTGTTTAATGCCTGCTTTTCATTTAATAATAACACAGTGATTGTAAAAGTATTTATGCCACAGCAATAGTTTGGTCAAAAATGAAATGTTCTCCTTACCTCAGCTGTAGTCGGTCAGCTAAGACATGCTTAATGTGTGACATTTGATCCTTTAATTTTGCACTGGAGCTATGTCGTGGAGTTTTATAGTCTCCACTTTAGTATGGTGCTAACTCCATGTCTAAACCATCACACACTCGCATCAAACAGCATTGTTTGTCTCAGTTACACTATTATCACGTAAACAGATTCATACAGGACCAGAATAAATCAGTGTTAAAAACAGTGAAACATCCAGCGCAGCTCATCTTAATGACTTCTAATTTACAAAATCTGAAAGCCACACATCCTGCCTGAGTCTGAAGCTGACTACAACTGTTTTTACCTAAGTGACGTTTTTTTTTTTTTTTTTGTCCAGTTTTATATTCCTTGATTTAGACATATGATGCTAAACTGGAGCCTGTAGGCTTTTGTTACTTGTTAGTTACATTAACCTTTGTAGCACAAGTTAAATGAAATAAGCAACATTCAGACAAGTCTTGCTTGATTGACTACAGCTGGAGTAACATGGCCATTTGTATACATTGAAATTTTGGCCTAACTGCCCCTCATACAGTGTGAATATGTTAATTAATGGCCTTTTGCTTCAGTGTTGTCTTTGTCGATGTAAATGTGCCTTTTCTAACCACAGCCCACGTTTTAAAAAAAAAAAATGCAGTTTTCTAACCTCTTTTTTTATCTTGTCGTCTAATCTTTTTTTCCTTTTAGATGTGCTATGTGTTTATAAGCCGTCGGACCGTGTGTGTCTTGATAATCTGTAAACACTGATTCAGTGTGAATGAGGTCGAAGCGTGACTGGCACAGATGCACATTATTTTCTCGTGTGTGTGTGTGTGTGTGTGTGTGTGTGTGTGTGTGTGTGTGTGTGTGTGTGTGTGTGTGTGTGTGTTTTTGGTGGCTGTAAAGGTGCAATCAGAGATAAAATGAAATTGGTCAGTCTGAGTGTTTTTTTTTTTTTTTACTTTAAACAGAATCACAACTTTTATTCAATCTGTCTTCCATAAGCACTGCATACTATTAACATGGCCAATATGCTGGAGGTAAAGTATTTTTTAAAAATAGGTTAGAATTATATATATTAATCAAAACACTTGTAAACACACTCCAAAAAAAAAAAAAAAAAGCATTGTACAGTTCCAGAGATTTTCCAGACTGGTAGTTCTCATGATGAGAATGATGTAATAACATCAAAATCCACATATTTGAAAAGTGCTGGCCATCACTTACTTTTTATTATACCACAAAAGTTGATGACTAATTTTCACCTCAGCTCTGAGCGTATTGCCTCTCGCTTGTATGCCTTGTCATTTCCATAGTAACTCTCTTTATGGTAGATGTGCCGCATAATCTAAATTTAAAATGTGCTGCTTTTTAAGAAATTCTGATGATTGTTGCTTTGGTGTAGTTTTTATTAACACTGCAAGAAAATGACATCTTGTCAATTGGAAATACATTGAGTATAGTCAAATTTAACTAGTATTTCCACTTATAAGATTACAATATACCAAATATAAGATTATTAAATCTTTCAAGCAATATATACTCATTTCAAGCTTGAAATAGTCTTGTTCTATTGTCAGGTAATTTTGCTCATTTTACGTATTTATTTCTAAAAAGAAGCAAAATGATCTGCCAGTAGAATAAGAAACCTATAAGCCTGACATGAGTAATAATGTCCAGAAATAGGTTTAATGATCTTATATTTGGTTTCTTGTTATCTTATCTTATAATAAGAAATTCTCGATAAATGTGACTACATTCAAGATATTTTCACTTGCTAAGATGACTCTCTTTTTGCAGTGAAGGAGACGTTTAAGGAACAAGTTTGTGGAATGAGTCCGCAGTGTCGGCGCTTTGTAACAGTAACTTTTCCAACATGGGAGTATGTTGTACTTTCTCAGTAACATGGCAAGCTGGATAAAATGGTATTTTATTGGTAAAAAGTCATTCAGTAATGAATAAAAATCTGTAATAGTTGGTGAATTGCTGTGATATAAGAGGAATAAAACACCTACAGGAAGTCCTGTTATAGGAAAATACTCAGTTTTGGAGTGGTAACAGCATTACAACACCCTGTCATTGATTCTTTTCCTGGAACAGCACATCCCGAAGTGTTTTATTCTTTGTGTAACTAACTATATATAAAAGATGGTTTGTTTGAAGAATAGATTCATTTCTTGATGCAAATGTCCAGCCGTGCTGTATTGGATTTGTCGTTGCTCTACATTTCCTATTATTTAAAGGGTTTAAATCGACATTGGCTAGATGTTCATATGGCGGTTGAAGGTTTATTTTAAGGGTGGTCTTTGCAACCATGTGGCCACGGCCCTGGTTATTAAATGACAAATGATGGCCACCACTTTCGGACATTTTGGATATTAATGTTATTTAAACATTGTTCTCAAAGCTGTACAGCTTTTTCGTGTATTCTAAAGTCATCTATAGAGACGTACACTTTTACAGCTAGCATTCATTCAGTTATAAATACAAGCAAGTTGAAACATGGAGTTGCAGGTGCTAGTTTGTATCTGCAACACAATATCTTTTAATTACTGAGAACATTTTAAAACCATAGCATATGTGTAACTTCTCACATCCTCACAGAAACATACCAGTGTTTTGTGGCATCATTTTGCTCCCACACTGACATGCTATCGACGTGTAGCACTGATTGCACCTTCAGCCTTTCGACTCATAGAATAGAAATTCCCTTTTCTTCTAATAAGTCGTGCTGTAACTCCTTAGGAATAGAAGCTGAGTAATGATCATTCTTTATTGTAGTGTCTGTAGAAATCCTGATGAGGAGGGTGTTGGCTTGGGAGAAGATGGCGGGGGAAAAAAACAAGTCTTTTATAGTGCTACTAATACTATGAAAACTGAAAATATAACTCAGAATGGTTTATACTGAAACTAAAGACAAATAAAACTCCTGAGATATTGATGCTGGTGGAATTTATGGTAAATGCCAAAAAACGAAACCGTAGATTTACAACAGCAGCTATTTGCATTTTAACCATTGATTCCCAGGCCAACACTGAAAACTCCAAAATGTGTGTTTTCTTCTTTCAGGACTCCCTACATCCTGTTCAGGAGTCTGTGTGTGTGTGTGTGTGTGTGTGTGTGTGTGTGTGTGTGGTGTTTAGCTTGGTGTGTGTTCTCTGCAATCATGGGGAGTGTGATTGACTGCTCACGGGTTTTCCTGTTTGTCTCGTGTAGGACGCTTAGTGCACGACCTCACTGACACCGTATTAAGTTCTTATACGTTTAAGTCTCACTACCTTCTGACTGAGTCAAATCGTGCTGAGTTGATGAAATTACCTCTGATTCCTTCTCCTTCGTCAGCTACCCAAAAGAATCCGGCCAAAGGTAACTTCACGTTCGCTCCCGTCCCCTTTTTACCCTGTCGCTTTTCAAGCCTTTGCTTTTATTTATTTATTTTTTGGTTTGTTTTTAATTTCAGCTCTTCTAATTTGCAGCTACTAATGCAAACGCTGGACTTAAAATAACGTACGGCTCGCATAATAACAGCTTAGTGTTGTTTAGCTTAGCAGTAAGCAGGCTCAGTCGTGCGCTATATTAGGCATGTGCTGATGATTGGTAATGTAATGTGTCTTATCGTATATATCAGAAGTACTAGCATTTTAAAATTCCATCTATTAGGAGGCGGCCTAGGTAGGCAGCTTTTTTTTTTCCCCCCTTTTTTTTTTCCTTTTTTTTTTTTTTTTTTTTGTGGAGAAGGTGACTCCCATTTATAAGGCAGCATAAGGACAGCTGTCCTCTAGGATTCCTTCAAAACATTCCTATATTTGAAAGAACAATGTTTTCCAGTGTCGTTTAAAAAAATAAATAAATAAAAAAATAAAAAATACAATATTATGATAATTTTGCAAACTGTGGTAAAAGTTTAGGCAATTATCATAATATGAGAATGTAGTGTCAGCACATGCTTGGTATACACACTTACAAATTGCTAGATGCTTTTATAGATTAGTGCTGAGGCTGTGTGTGTGTGTGTGTGTGTGTGTGTGTGTGTGTGTGTGTGCGTGTGCGTGTGCGCGCGCGTGTCTAAAATCCAGCAGACAGCTGCACCAGTTGAAATTGAGTTGAATGTTGAGATTGAAGTGTTAAAATGTACAATTTGACTGTTCAGTGTTGAAGGAGTGCTGAGTCGTCACACCACAGACTCAAGGTGCGTCAACACTGCATAAAGTGATGACCGATCTATATACAGCAGCTGATCAGTAACACCAGCTGACAATAAACAGGAAATTAACACTGCATCTATGATCTCAGCTTGGACTCTGTGATCTGCTGTATTTCTTCGGAACCAAAACCTGGAGGTACTTTAATATAAATGTTCATTTACAGCATTTAGCAGATGCTCTTATCCAGAGAAACAGAAGTACATTGAAGCGTGGAAAACATATGCTTACACTAGTACATATAGGCTATGGAAGAATAGCAGAAAACTAAAACCCTGTTATATTATGATACTCTTATACTATGATATAGTAGTTTATGAACTTGAAGCTACTTTACGTTTGCATTAGGGCGTAATAACTTGCGTTCAACTGGTGCAACTGACTAACTTGCAGCTAGCTACTGGTTTCCCAAAACTGCTCGACGTTTAACAGTAATAAACTTATTCTATTCACAGAAGCCAACTCTGTGCTTAAGACAGAATTGAGGGGGGGGAATAGACAGAATTGATCCACAAAAGTCAATAAAGTAACTCTAAATGTAGCCAACATATTTGGTGTGTGAATTTGCTTTAGTTTTGCACTGGAGCTATGTCAGGAATATTGATAGTCTCCATTTTTTAGTGTTTTAGTGCAAACTGTCTAATGATGCTTTCACATATGCAGTGTTTTAGTCTGTTTGACTGGAACCCTGGTGTGTTTTCTCCCTCAGCACGGTTCTTTAGGCAGGTCAGAACACAGCGATCAGACGCCAACTCAATAACCAGTCCACAAGCATTTGAGCAACGTGGTCAGTGTTCACCTGTCCATCAATTCCAGTGCAGTTCAGCTGCAGTGAGAAAGCGATTCGACTCTGAATCAGCTTAACCAAGCTCCCCCCCCCCCTAGATGTAAGCTGCTAAACTGAGGCAAAGGACAGAGTTGTAGCACTGCATAAAAGTTTTAAACAGGTCATTTATGTAATGAATTAATGGGTGTATTTAGCTCCATCTCAGTGCCTGAGTGATTTTTGTCATTTCGTGGCACGCTTCGCAAAGTTCTGCCTACCTCAATGAGGAAAAATGTGATTCCGCTGTTTTCAGCCCCTCAGCATCATTTTGTCTATTTTTATCGTGTCCGAAACCGCATAAGCGTGGCTGTCTGAGATTTTTTTTTAAAAAAAGTGTTTAAGTTGAGTGTGTGATGACTTAGGTATGCAGTTGAACGATGCTAAACCTTGTAGCCTCGTAGCTCTAGTACACAACTTCAGACACCAAAGACTTCATGGCTGATTGACTACATTTGGGGTAAGGGAACATTGTGTATATTTTGTTTTATGACAAACTGTTTTTAAATTTTTTTTTAATTATTTTTATTTTTTTTAAATGAAAATTCAGTTGCCTGTAGTTATTTTGAGTCCTTGAGCTGCACTTTCATGACACACACCACGAAACCTTCTTTAAATCACTTTGGGTTTGGGTTTTATTAACATTCGCTTTAAGCTTATCCTTCGTTTTTTTGTTTGTTTGTTTGTTTGTTTTTTAATCCAAACCTATTCTGGATGGCAGCATGTAAATTCTTTGCATTTTACTTCTCATTCATTTTTTGGCCTTGTCATTTGCTGCACAGATTTTTGCCATTCAAAATAGTTTGGGTTGCAATTATTTTGCCTCTGCTATTTAGTGCAGGTGTGCTAAGTGCAGCTGGTGTGTGTGTGTGTGTGTGTGTGTGTGTGTGTGTGCGCATGCTGCTCATCATCCTGCATTTATCCACTTGCTCTGGCTGTGTCTCAAATGACCGAAAAAATACTCAGAATTTCTCAAATCTCACCCTCGAGAGCGGGCCCCAGAAATATCCAGATAGTCTTGCTGCATTTCAGTTTGTTTTAATGTACCCTTGTTCACTTCCCCTAACACACTCAGAAGTGTGAGTCATCTAGTTTATTACGTGATTGTGCATTTGCAGCATGACGAGGGGAGCGTCTGTCGGGATTGTTCAGATTTCTCTAATATGGTCACATGCAAGTATGTTAGAGGAGTGTGGAAAAAATTCATTTTAAATTTTAGTCACTTTAGTTGTGACACATTGATTAGTCTACAATGATGCCTCGTCTATTACGCCACACTGGCTGTCATAGCTCGACCGAGGGGAAGTCGATGAGGGTGCAGTAAAAACAGCCGTGCAGTTCCACGCTCATCCTCAGTGCGTTTAGCGTTTGAGACACACTTGCTTTTGGGTGAGGTTTGGTGAATAGCGACCGCCGACGATTAGGAGCTGGGGCTAGGACTGGCCCACAGTAATGCACCTGCGTGTTTAATGTGTGTGTGTATATGTGTGTGTAGGAGGAAGACTCCTGTGCTGCGAGGCATGCCCCGCCTCCTTCCACCCGTCCTGTTTAAATATGGAGATGCCCGAGGGAGCCTGGCTTTGTAGTGAATGCAGAGCGGGAAAGAAACCTCGCTACAAACAGATCGTCTGGGTCAAGCTGGGCAACTACAGGTGAAAACGCAGAACACGCACAAACGTGAACCGCAAAGAAGTAATACAAGGACAGTGTGAGATGAGGGCAAAACAGTGCTACATTGTACAGTAATTACAGCAGACAGTGTGGCTTCACAGGGAAGCAGGAACATTAGTGTGTAACAGTGTGCAAGTTGCAGACGGACTATTATCACAGAACCAACCCTAACACAGTGTCGCTCCTGTTAGTCTGAAGACGTTGCAATTCGCTGTCCATAACGAAGTCGATAAAAATAATACACACCTGCACTTTTCACTCTTCTAACCAGGACACTCGTCCCAAATAAGCAGAAGGATAGATTATCAGATTTTTCTATCCAGATCTTTGTTTCCCCCCCGTAAGCCCGGTCCAATACTGAAATTTCCAGCTGGATGCTCAGCAGGAAATGATGGTGCTAGGGGAAGAGTTAGGGTCATGCGAACAAACTGCAATCAAACGGAGAAACAGCATTAATCAAAACTAGCGTTCTGTGATGGACAGAGCACTTGTGTAGGCACATAAACAGAGTGTCAGTGTGGGAAATGTTGGAACTCACCAATCAAGTGGCCTAGACTAAAAATTGTGCATTTATATGCCTCACTTATAATTATTATTATTTTTTTTTTTTAATTTCGGCTGCATAAAAAGTAAGCATTATTTATCTCCCGTTGTGATTTCTCTGTTGTTTAGATGGTGGCCCGCTGAGATCTGTAACCCTCGGCTGGTTCCGTCCAACATCCAGAATCTGAAACATGACATCGGGGATTTTCCAGTGTTTTTCTTCGGGTCGCACGATTACTACTGGATCCACCAGGGCCGAGTTTTCCCATACTTGGAGAACGACAAGAACTTCGCTGAGGGTCAAATTGGGATTAACAAGACTTTTAAAAAAGGTAGGAATAAAGGGTGATAAGTTGGTGGTGTGAGAATCATCTACTTGCCACTTCCAGTTAAAGATGCAGTTTATGTATATATTTTTTTCTTTCAAATTTGCAAAAATATTGCTGACCTTATCAGTCACATACTGCAAAAAATATATATTTTAGCAAGTACCAGTATATTTAATACAGGCAAATTGAACTAAGGTTTCTCTTTATTAGATTGATTTTAAACAAATATTAGATTATAAACCCTATAATCTTTAGATAACTTTTCCTTTATTCAAGATATCTTCACTTGCTAAAATGTCATTTTATGCACATGGAAAGAGTAATTATAATTCCTCTGTGGTATTGTGTGTGTGTGTGTGTGTGTGTGTAGCACTTGAGGAGGCAGCGAGGAGGTTCCAAGAGCTGAAATCTCAGCGAGAGACCAAAGAAGCTCTGGAACAGGAACGCAACTCACGACGGCCTCTGCCATACAAACTCATCAAGGTACAACACAAAGACTCACTCTTTAACACACAACACACATTTCTTCTTCTTTTTCTGTTGATTTAAACATTTAAACATGTGTACATTTTCTCCCCTGCACAGTGTAACAAGCCCGTAGGGAAGGTGCAGGTGCGTGTGGCTGACCTGTCGGAGATCCCACGCTGCAACTGCAAGCCGAGCGACGAGCACCCATGCGCTCAGGAATCAGAGTGTGTGAACCGGGCGCTGCAGTACGAGTGTCACCCTCAGGTGTGCGCCGCCGCCGAACGCTGCCTCAACCAGAGCTTCAACAAACGGCAGTATCCAAAAATGGAAGTGATCAAGACAGAGACGCGCGGCTGGGGCCTCAAAACCAAACAGGACCTCAAAAAGGTCAGTCAGAAATACGGAAATCTTTCTCCATGTCATAACAGCAGGTGACAGGAGTCCCTGAGTGGACAAGAGCAGGGAAAGTTAGATCTGATCAGCCAGTCACAAACTTGATCATGTGACATGACCAGAATAGTTTACATTTAACATCTTTTACTTAGATACTTAACATCAGACTACTGCTAGTGTGCTGATATGTCGAGAGTGGCGATAGTTTGTGACTGGTTTAAGCTCTGCTGATGTCCGCCCAGGGAAACCTGTTGCTCGGCAAGATCAGGACATCTTGTGCCCCTGCTATTTCATTTAGCATACATTTGTCCTATCATGGCTGATATTAGATTTAAAATTGACACGAGGACTCTTATTGTGTGTGTGTGTGTGTGTGTGTGTGTGTGTGTGTGTGTGTGTGTGTGTGTGTGTGTGTGTGTGTGTGTTTGAAGGGAGATTTTGTGATGGAGTACGTAGGAGAACTGATCGATCTGGAGGAATGTCGACAGCGAATCAGCCATGCCAACAAGAACCATGTGACCAACTTCTACATGCTCACCCTCACCAAGGTAATATTTTATTTTAACCACTTTGACCATGTCCTCAGTCAAGCCCAGAATGAGCAAGAATTTGTTCATCTTTTAGTCAAAGTAAATACACACTGCCTGGCCAATAAAAGGTTGCGCACACTAATACTTCATTATTCCGCCTTTAGCTTTGATTACGGCACGTGTTGTTCATGGCATTGTTTCGACAGCTTTATGCAATGTCACAACATTTATTTATGTCCAGATTTGCATTAATTTCTGGCCAAGATCTTGTAGTGAGGACGGGAGAGTCGAACCACTCCGTAAAGTCTTCTCCAGCACATCCCAAAGACTTTCAGTGGGGTTAAGGTCAGGCCTCTGTGGTGGCCAATTCATGTGTGAAAATGACTCCTCGTGCTCCCTGATCCACTTTATCACAATTTGAGCCTGATGAATCTTGGCATTGTCATCCTGGAAAATCCATTGATGGGATAACCCGATCATTCAGTACATGCAGGTACTTAGCTGTCCTCATTTCATCACCGCATAACGATGCTGAGCATTGACCTGACCAATGGAAGCAACCCCAGATCATAACACTGCCTCAAGAGGCTTGTACAGTAGACACTATGCATGACCGGTGCATCACTTCACGCGCTTCCCTTCTTACCCTGATGCGCCCATCACTTTAGAATAGGGTAAATATGGACTCATCAGACCACATGACCTTTTTCCATTGCTCCACAGTCCAAACTTTATGCTCCCTAGCAAACTGAAGTTGTTTTTTTTACCGATTAGCCTCACGAACAAGTGGCTTTCTTGTGGCCACACAGCTGTTTAGTCCCAATCCTGTAAGTTCTCGTCACACTATGCATGTGGAAATGTTTGAACTTTCACTATTAAACATAACTGTGTGTTCTACTGTTCTGCTAGCTCTAAAATCTACTTCTACTAGATTTTTTCCCGACAACATTAACCCAATTCCAGGCCAATAATTTGCCCCTTCTGAAACACAGTAACATCTTTTTCCATAACCACGAGATACATCTTCCGACATGGTTGCTTAAGAAATGAGAAGATGCACATTGCATCAGTTAGGGTTAAAAGAATTGTTGCCAGCTGAAGAATTGTTGCCAGACATATTAATCACTGCAATAATGATCCAATCATAGGCTCTTAAGTATTTGCTTATTTAAATCCAAACAGTGATCTTTTTTTTTTTGGCAGGCAGTGTATAAGCATGACGGGATGCCATGAATAGGAAACCTAAAATGGTTATAACATTAATAACAGTATTATTATAATAATATGGTAATATTATAATACTACAATAATAATAATAATAATAATAATATTACACCGTAATACTAATATTACCACTAACGTTAAAGTAAATTGGAGTAACTGGAGTAAACTAAAAGCACTGTATCCTGCTGGTATGCTATATCGGTTTGGAAGATGTTTATTTGTGTGTGCGTGTGCGCTTGTGCGTGTGTGTTTCAGGATCGTGTGATTGACGCTGGGCCCAAAGGGAACTTGTCTCGCTTTATGAATCACAGCTGCAGCCCAAACTGCGAGACACAGAAATGGACAGTGAACGGAGACGTCCGCATTGGCCTGTTCACTCTGTGTGACATCGCTGCAGGTGAGCGAGCAAACACTAATCCAGCATTCTCTTTTGCTCGTCATTATGCGCAATGCATTCAAATACAAAAAGTCCGTATTTAAGATCTGATGTTCAACTCTGTCACTTAATGTAATTTTGACAAAACAATAAATAAATATGAACAAATCTGTTTGTGATGTTATGACCACCTTATGATTTTCTTATTTAAAAAAACAGCACAGGTTTCAGCTTCTGGAGTTTAATGTGATACCAAGGCATTGTGTAGTGGTACTGATCATGTTTCCTCTCTGTAGCAGTACAACATTGTAGGCTCATTAATATTTAAATGTAATCGAATACTGAAAACTCAAATGCAAGTTTAAACTAAGGAAGTTAACTGCTGATGGGCTGAGTGAAGTGGGGATTCAGTGTTTGAGGTTTTTACATGCTGTGAGGTGTGTGTGTGTGTGTGTGTGTGTGTGTGTGTGTGTGTGTGAACAGACACTGAACTGACATTTAATTATAACCTGGACTGTTTGGGGAACGGGAGGACGACATGTCACTGCGGAGCTGAGAACTGCAGCGGCTACTTGGGAGTCCGACCAAAGGTACATACACACAGACATAGGGGTTAGTAGAGTGTATTTATCAACACTGTGTGTGTGTGTGTGTGTGTGTGTGTGTGTGTGTGTGTGTGTGTGTGTATATACAGAGAATACTAATAGCTATAGCTACATTTATTGCATTTAAATTTCTCATCCCTTTTTTTCCTTTCTTCCTTTTTTCTTTCCGTCTGCTCTGCTCGGTCTCATGAGTGTGTGTGTGTGTGTAATCTTCTCCTGTTCCTCAGAGTGCTGTGGTGTTGGAAAAGGAGGAGAAAGTGAGGAACTCAAAGCTGAAGGTGAGGAAGAGGAAGCTGAAGACGGAAAGCCGCAGTCATGATTATTACTGCTACTGCTGTGGCGAGGGTGGAGAACTAGTCATGTGTGACAGGAAGGACTGTCCCAGAGCCTATCACCTGCTCTGCCTCAACCTGACCACGCCCCCTTATGGTATGCTAAGCCACACCCATTCACAGAGAGTGAGCCTGTAAATAACTACAGTAACTATATGGAGTACTCTTCAGTAACACACACTGATTCACTGGATGACTCTTTGACTCACTCAGTGAATCACCAAAAAAACCCAAAAACTTTTGGCTTTTTTTGTATTCATGTGTTGGTGACTGTATATTTGGAGAACATGCAGAATTTATACCACAGGTTTACGTCACATGCTGCAACAAAAAATACTTTGAGGAGACTACTAGGTGGCATGAGTTAGATTACTCGCAAGTCTGTGACTCACTGAGTAACTCATTAAACATTTTCCTGATTCACTTAATTAATCCCTGATTCACTTAATTAATCCCTGACTCACCAAATGACATCGTACCTTGCACAGTCAGTGACTCACTGATTCAGCGATGGACTCACCCAATGAAATTGTGACTCAGTCAGTGACTCACTCACATCCTGACTTACTCTCTAAGTGACTCAATCTGACACTTTCATTCACCTAAGTGATCCAAGTAGACTCAGATACCCTTTTGTTGCGACTAATACATTGTTGCGTGTGTGTGTGTGTGTGCTCAGGTCGCTGGGAATGCCCTTGGCACCAATGCAGTGTGTGTCGGCGCCCCGCCTCTGCTTTCTGCCACTTTTGCCCCGCCTCTTTCTGCCAGGATCATGAGGCGGGGCAGCTGGTGCTTTCCGCCCAGGATAACCGGCCCTGCTGTCCCAATCACGACCCAGAACGAGCACCCAGTCTCCCTACTGCTGTGAGGGTGAAGGAGGAAGAAGAAGCTGAGAGGGAAGAGGAGGATGAGGGGGATGCAGAGAGAGAGGCAGAAGACGATGAGGAAGGAGAAATGGCTGAGTGACTGAGCCACAGCTCTTATATGGAAATACTTCAACACGGTGACTGGAATTCAGAAAAACGAGGCCCTCCATGCAGCTAGGGGGCAGTGTGCAATTCAAAATCATTATACATACAAGTTGGTTGTTGTCCATTCCAGATCTACAGCAGAGGGTGATCGTTTTTGAGCCGAAAAGTCACAATTTTACGACTTCACTTTCAGATCCAGAAATGTGGAAATGAATCACACAGCACCCATTAATCGTCACTTTACCAATATTTTCTTTTTCAAGCCGGGTTCTAATTCATCCTCAGAGCATAGCCGAGATCTTTTACACACTCTACGGTACCTACAACACCTTGAGAACTTCATTCGATGTACCTCAGTGTAAATAGAAAGGATTCATACGAGAAACGTAGATCAGATTCTCTACACTAGAATTTTCACTACATGTCTGAATATCGGCTAGTTGTGGAAAAAAAAGGACTGTGACTCCAGTTTTGGTTACGTGCTGCCTCTTCATACCCGTGCGTTTGTGATTTGTAAGAGATATATATATATATATATATATATCACGAATCTATTTATGACTACGTTTACATCCGCTCACAATGTACAGTATTGTTCATTGGTATTATTAGTGAGTTTGATATCACTATTCTTAATGTCATTGTATACGTGCTCCCCCCCCCTTTTTTTTCCCCCATCACTCACTCAGCCTGTGTTAAGTTCAGACTCACTCCTTGTCGTGACTAGTTAATTTCATAGACAAGCACTTAAATTTCAGCATTTTTATGAGGATCAGCCATGATAAACACCTGAACACTGCCATCGTTGGTGTTGAGCCGATAGGAGTATCAGTCCATAAGGAATTTTTTTAAAATATCGTTTTCTGTGATGTCGCCAATGTACATTTTCTTTTTTGTAAAATTTCATTTGTACACAATAGTGACCACTTTTAAGGTATCATAATCACAGTGTACCTTAATAACCCAAGATTTTGATGAATGCTACAATGTCTTGAGTTGTTCATTCGAATTTGAATGATTTGGTAATGGCACCAATGGCAATGAATAATCATTACGCTCACTGAACTCAAAACGTTCTAATTTTGTGACCATTCCTCAACCACTTGGAAATGGTCTGCAGTGGAGCATCCATGTTTAAATGAATTTCCAGCTGATGACGGAGGCAAAAACCAGCAATGCCTTTCAGTAGGTTTATGACGGTTACCAAAATGTATTTTAACTTTTAACTATTCAGTATGTTACTTTATTAACTCAGTAGCGTTGATCGTGGCAGACGTTCAGTGCATCCTGGCACAGTGTATAACAGTGTTCAGCAGGACTGCACGATACAGACGAAAATATTAGACCTGGTTAAAAATGGGCCAGAACCAAGAAGGTGGATCTCTTGGATCATTTGAATGCTGCTGTGATCTTCTAAATACTCAGACATGTTTATCTGGAGTGTCCAAGATTAGGATAATCCCAACACACAATAAAATATTTAGCACCCTTGTATAAATCAGTATTGCTAATATATCAGCAATTAACCCCTGCTGAGCTGCTTAGCCAGTCGATTTGCTCATTTTCCTTCCCACTTCACCACTACATGTTATTAAATCTAATCCTGTAATTCCAGACATTCTTTAAGTCTGCAGAACCTTGGAAGTTTGGCCCTGCCAAAACAAGGCTTTTTAAAACGTGTTGCATCCAGCAGTGGTCCTGGCCTGTACTCGAAATCGAGAGCGCTGTTCACGCCTCATGCACTTTGGTTTTGTTCGTATTGTTGGAGTTACAATGCCGAGCCTGTTTACACACAGAGGGTTAAAAAATCCAGCACATCACTGTTTTTGTCATTTGTCACAGTTTAGAGATATGGGAAAATATCTCTGAATTACTGTGTAAGAGCTTCTATTTCTCTAACACTGTACTAAACTATTTAGGTTTCAGTGTTCAACATTTCTGTGGAAATAACCGGAATGAATGTTGCTTATATTAGCACTCAATGGAACTGCACAGTAATTACAATTCTATAACACATACTCATAATAAATACACTTTCTTTCTTTGTTTTTCCTATTTTTCCCCCAATTTTTTCATTTTTCCTATTTTTCTTTTTGTTTTTCACTTTTTTTCTCTCAATTTTTTAAAACATATTTTCTTTCTTTTTTCACCCTATTTCCCCCCCCCCATGTTTTCTTTCTCCCTATTTTTTATTTTCTACTCCCTTTCCTTTTTCCTATTTTTCTTGATTTCCCCCCAGTTTTATATCTTTTTTACATATCTTTCGTTCCTGTTTTCCTTTTGTCTTCTTTTTACTTGTATTCTTTTTCCTGTTGTTTCCTCCATGACTTTCAGTGACTTTTTAGCACACTATGTCCTTTAGGAAGTGCACATGTAGTTGTGACAGGTCTACTATCTCATAATAATGACAAATGTGTGACATGCTGGATTTTACAATTTTTTTTTTTTTTTTTTGAGAGTGGATTAATGTGTAGCAGGTTTGATGATGAGGTACGACTTTTTGTTTATCATTAGCACTTTTCTCCATGAGTGAGCAATGCAGTTTGTGTAGTCTGCACTCTGTCTCCCGTCTCATACAAACAATTTAACACAGAAGAAGTGTGTTTGGTATCTTGACATGAAACATTTAGTTTTTTGTATGCCCTTATTGTATTTTGACTTTCACTAATTCAATACAAATTAAGTGTTTCAGTTTCCTTCTGATGAAATGCCTTTCAGTAGTCCTAGAATTTGTATAAGTATAAATTGAGCTAAACAATTTAAAAGGCATAGTGTTACTGATTGGACGTTGAAGACGAGCCTTTGTTGCCATATCAGCCATTTTGTATTTACCTCCTTAAAGAGTGTTAGTGCACTGTACTTCACTGTTTTTTTTATACGTGATTTAAAGTGTCATAAATCATCTTGTGCATGTTTGTGCCTGTTCTTTATGTTGTTCAATTTTATATTTTTTAATATGATGCCATCTCACCAGCTCCAAGGGAAATCATTTGTGTTGACGTGTTAAGGACGTGTCACATTCCTTTCATAGACTGTTTAAGGAATCTTGCTACTGGACTTATTTCTGTTGTGTGTAAATCTTAAGTGTTAATGTAAAACTCACCACGCGCGTCAAGTCGCAGTATACACTCCAACTGAATAAAAGTATCGTAAATGATATCTGGGTAGAACGAGCTTCTCTGAGTTTCATAGAGGGCTGTGCTCCTGAGTGGGGGTGTGGCCACAGTGTTATTGTGTTCTGGGACATTACGGCGTCAAGCTCGTCCAGCTGTACATAGTAGAAAGTAAAGAACTCCACTATCATTATATCGTAGTGTCTAAAGAATGCCTGTAAAATTACTTCTGAATGTTTGTGAACGTATAGGCACATTCTTTTTGTAACTTTCTTTTACTGTATTTTTTATTTGACCAACTTTTGAGATGGTTTTTTTTCTTCAGAATTGCTAATTTATTCAGAGAAACAACATTCCACAGATTTACTCGCTCTCAGACTTGCCTGGTTCGACTTCAATAAAATCTCTACTGAATGTTCACACTTTCTGTTCAACTGCTTTTATTTAAGAACAGATGAAACTATTTTTCTTTTTCCCTATTCATGTTCATGCTCTTGTTGCTTCTAGGCTGGACTGCTGTAATACCTTGCTGTCTGGATGTTCAAGTGCATGCATGAACTAGCTCCAGTTAGTCTGGAATGCAGCAGCTAGAGTCCTTACCAGAACCAAATTGGACCACATTGCCCCTATCTTATCCACACTGCATTGGTTCCCTGTGAAAGATTGCATTGATTATAAATACTACTAATAATGTACTGAAGGGTCTCTCACCTCGGGGCCTGAGCAATGTTTTGGTCTTTTATGATCCACTGTGCCTGCTTAGATCAAAAGGTGCAGGCTATTTGTTGGTACCTAGAATAATGAAGACTACAGCAGGGGCCGGAACCTTTTCTTCCAAAGCCCCACAGCCTTCCAATTAATGTTCAGGGCACCAATACAGTCTCAGTCTTTAAGTCCAGGTGGAAAACCAGCATATTTGGATGCTCCCATCCCCCCAACCTCATTCACAAATTTTGTTGAGTGGATAGGCTGGCTGTTTTATGCCCCAGGGTGCCCTCATGTGTTACCTTCTGGCTCTCCCTTTTAGTTATACTCGCATAGCTAGTCTTGCTGGAGTTTCTCTCTCTCTCTCTCTCTCTCTCTCTCTCTCTCTCTCTGTTATGTTATACGTGTTATTCCTGCTGCCGGTGATCCATCCTGATGCTCTACTTCTACTTAGAACCCCCATATGGCTAGCCTAGAGATTGGTACCATATTGATACCCTAAAGATGCTAAAACTAGTTTACGCTCAAGTCCAAATCATTATACAGTGGATAACTTCATTTGGATACTATAGACTTAAAGCTAAAACTGTAATGAAATCAAAAATGACCCTGATGCTTGTACTGAAGATCCTTTCACCACACTTAGCACTGCTGTGGATGAGTAATGACTCATAATCACTCTATCCAGTGTCAGCCAGAAGAAGATGGGTTCCCTTTTGAGTCTGGTTCCTCTCTAGGTTTTTTATTCCTCGTGTTATCTCAGGGAGTTTTTCTTCACTACTGTTGCCTCTGACTTTCTCATTAGGGATCTAAATCTACATCCAAATCTGAATTTCTGTAAAGCTGCTTTGTAACTTTGTTAAAAGTGCTATATAAATAAAATTTAACTGAACCATTTTTTCCCTTCTATTCAGTATTTTTTTTCATATTTTTTTCTTATTTGTTCTTTGTATATTTTTTTCTATTTCTTTTTCCCTGTTTTTCTTTCTATTAATTTCTTTTTAAAATATCGTTCTTTTTTTTTTTAATTATTATTCTTTTGTTCTGAGTTGCCATTGTGTCCACTCCAGTGACACTGGCATGGTAGTGTGTGTATGGTGCTGTTGTGAGTGTATCAGTTGATGGTTTGTAAACACCTCACTTGACTTCACCCTTTAGGTTGTGAGCTAATGAATCAGAGATTATATCAGAGTTGTGTGTATCATTGTCTAACCTGTTTTACAACACAATAGTGACAATGAGGAGTTAATAAACCAGCATTGCTGCTGTGCCTGATACACCCAGAACACCACACACGCACACACACACATCCATGTCAGTGTCACTGCTGCGTCTGAAGTGTCCTCTGCTCAGTGCTGCTGTCTTTGTGTGGATGGACAGTGAAGAGAGAAACAGCTGGACTACAGTCAGTATAAAGTCACATCTATAAAATCACCTGTATGGCAGCTAGACCTGAGAAACTGCTCACACTTATTAACATTCTCTTTTTTCTTTCTTCTTACAACTCTTCCCATTCTCTCGCTCTCCCCCTCCCCCTTTCATTGGCTTTCCTTCCTTTTCCTGTCCTTCTCCTTGCCCTTTCCTTTTTCCTTTATCTTTTCTATTCTTTTTCTTTCTTTTTCATTCCTTTTTTCCTTTCCTTTATTTTTTTATTTTCTTTTCCATACCTTTTTATCTCCTTCCCTTTTCCTGTCTTCACTTTGCTTTCCTTTCTGTTCTATTCCTTTCCTTCCTTTGGTTTCCTTTCTCTTTCCCTGCCTTTCCTTTCCTTCCCTTTCTCATTTCCTTTCCTTTCATTTCATTTTTTTTTCCTTCTACTCTCCTTTTCTTTCCTTCTCGTTGCGCTTGTTTCCTAGCAGAAATGCACAGGATATTTCCCCACTTCCGGATGGGTCAGGAGCATATGCTTATAGACTGCGCTGTATTTTATACTAGGACGCATGTAATTCCATTAAAAGCTGCCTGGGTTTAATTCATCCTCGCGACCTTCATTTCACTTCCGGAGTGTGCACTCGCTGCCCAAAACCCTGCCTACCTCTGCCCACGTCTTCCCGATATATAGCCTCATATTCCTAACCACCTGCAGGTGGCGTGAGACCGGTGTGACGTGTAAACGTCTCTCTCTCTCTCTCTCTCTCTCTCTCTCTCTGTGCCTCTCTGCCAGGCTGGACTCTCCTCACCGGGAGAGGGAGAGGATCCGCACCTTCACGCATCAGCCGCTTTGGACATGTAGGATCTGTTTACTTATACATGACGGGCCTCACCAAACCCGTCTCGCGCGGCTGCTTCCGGTGTAAGACGGGCTGAAAAAAGGAGCGAATCATAAAGGTCCGTATCACACAATAGACGGATATGAGATGCTAATGCTAATGCTGCTAAAAGACCTGAGTGTGGAAATACTGGTTGACGCTCATCCTGTTGTTAACATCAGCTACAGGTAACGCTGACGTGTCCTCAGTCGCGTGCGGCGGTGATGCGCCGTCACACTTCTGTGACTCCTGACGTTCTGAGCGCGAGAAATGTAACGCTCGTGCGAGTTCTGGGCGCGTGAAATGTAACGCTCGTGCGAGTTCTGGGCGCGTGAAATGTAACGCTTGTGCGAGTTCTTAAGCTTGGAGCGGCCAAAATACAGCGCACCCGCGACTAATGACGTCATGATTGCGTGTCATGGAACACTTGTGCGAGTTCTGATGTTCTGACTGCGTGACATGGAACGCTTAAGCGAGTTCTGATGCTCGGAACATATGATGCTTGTGCAAGTTCTAAGTGTATGAAATAGAACACTGCTGTGAGTTCTGATGCTCTGACTGCATGACATGAAACGCTTGTGCAAATTCTAAGTGTCTGAAATAGAACACTTGTGTCAGTTCTGATGCTCTGACTGCGTGACACAAGCGTTCGCTTGTGAGTTCTGATGCTCAGATTTTGCGACATAGAATGCTTGTGCAAGTTCTAAGTGTCTGAAATGGAACACTTGTGTGACGTTTAGATTGCGTGACATGGAACGCTTGTGCAATTTGTAATATTCTGACACACCCATGAGACCAATCCTGTATAATTCTGGGAGGTCTTGAAACAGTGTTACTGTCAGCCAGTTTTCAGTTTGTGCTAAAGTTGTCCAGCTAACTGCTCTGGATAACTGAAGTTCAGACAAAAAAAAACATGGCAGTCAGTTTTCACCACTCCAGGTTGGAATAATATAAATTCCTCTATGTAAGATATGTATGGATAACTAAACTATGTAAATGTAACACTTCTCAGGTGAAGCAGGCAGCTGGGACACACCAGATCCAAAGATGAGGAAGAGTTTAGACCAGGAGTTCATCGCTGAAGTGGTCATCCGCCTGCTGCTGCTGGCTGTCTTTTTGTAAGTGTTTACATCATCATCATCATCACCTCATGCAGTGACTTATCAAGTGTCCGGGATCACTGTGCAACCATGCATAGTGCATCAGACAACAGGGAAGTCCAGGAGAGATTAGTAGTCCCTCGACATGCAGATATGTTTATTTGATCAAACTATGATGGTCTAGGCCTGTGGATCATTGCCACTCAGCAGATAAGGAAATATATCCCCTGTTATGTGAAATGGTTTAGTCTGCTGTGTTTTTGCAGCAAGAGTTTCCATACTCAGTAAATATTCTGTGGCTAATTACAGATATTTGCTACATGTAGTCTCATTCAGGCAAATTTGCCTAGAAGTACTGGAAGATTTGCACATTGTTTTTTATGAAAAATTGGAACATTCTGTACGAGCATGACATCCATTATGTTTTCCTCAGAGGCCTGGTGCAAAACTAGAGTGCAAACTTAGACATAGACTTCACACACCAAACACATCTTGTCTGACTGACTACATTTGGGATAAGAGGGACACGGACATGAAAACTGGACATTGCTTTTTTCCAAGAACCGTTGCATTACGACGGCGAGATGATGAATGTGTCTTATTTCAGAGTGACTGAGCAGCTGGCTCCGTTTACCCGGCAGATCCAGCCTGAGGAAATCTGGCTTTACAGGTTCCACCATGTGAAGAATGACCATGTTCCTACCTCACTCATGTTTGTAAGTGTTACCCCAACTAATAAACACTGAAAGTAGGAGTGTGTTTTTTTTATGTTTTTATTTTAGTTTTGAATCTCAGTGTAAGAAAGCTTACTCGCTTTATAAGGCGCTTTTCTCTGTCCAGTCACTGTCTCAAGGATAATGCTGACTTCTGCTAGGATACAGAATTTCCAGTGTTATTGTTATGGCTGAGCAAATTACCGTGTCTTGCTGGAGTAGCACTCCTACCGTAAATTCACTAACAGAACAAGTCACAGTGAAGTGTTTCCTCTTAATTAATCGTGAGTTGTGGGGAAAAAACGAAGACGTGATTGATGTACACCTACATTCACTGTTTTTATACAGTGTCAGAAATTTGCTTACAACTTGCCTGCTCATTTGAATGAACACAGACCTACAGAGTGTGTGTGAAGCTACATGTCTGCTTGCAAATGATGTTGCTTCACCGTGTCTTTCTTCTCAGGAGTATTGTGTGTGTCTGAGACAAGGGTGTGGTTCTGGCGATGTGATGATGAGTAGTAGAATAGGAGACAACCGATATGCAGTTTGCTCTTTTGTATTTTATTTACTCCTCCATCCAGTCTTAAGAAGTTTCATATTATGCTTAGAAGTGAATTAAGAGTCTTTCTGCTTGGATGAAACACTGTGGCGAACACCAGTCTGCCTTCACACACTGTGGTAAACTTGCGCATTTGCCTAAAGTTAAACTGAGGTTTGGCCACTGCACCTCAAGACAGATTTTGGGTGTGGCACAGAGGATGAACTGTAGCTCCTCTTTTCTTCCTGTCTTCTGCAGAGCATTGCTCTCTTTACACCACTGGCCACCATTCTGTTTTTTGCATTCCTGAAAAGAACTGAAAAAGGGGAGGTTAAGGAGGCTTCGTTAGGTGAGTCCTGCATACACAGAAACGTTAATATTCTGCATTCACAGAGACGTAAATGTTAATTTAAATAGTTTAAAACTAATGTATTGACTAATGCAAATTCATTTCTATAGACTCAGATGATGCCTAAAGCATTTCCTCCAAAGAGCCTGACACTGTGTGTGTGTGTGTGTGTGTGTGTGTGTGTGTGTGTGTGTGTGTGTGTGTGTGTGTGTGTGTGTGTGTGTGTGTGCTTGCATGAATGTGATTGTGTTGCACACAATAACTGATCTATATAGTACACAGGACATTCACATAACACAACAAATCTACAGCACACACAAAATTGTCCAGTTCTTTTCAAAAACCACTGTATATACTTTATTGAAGATAAGATTTTACAATAATAACGTTGATCATATATAACATCATAAAATACCTCAGCATGATTTCTGAACTGTGCATGATTTTTGTGTGTGTGTGTGTGTATGTGCATGTCCTCAGCTGTGACCCTGACTCTGCTCCTGAACGGAGTTTTCACCAATGCTGTAAAGCTTACTGTGGGAAGGTGAGTGATGATCTGATAATGTTCCCGATCTTTAAGACACTTTTGGAAAATACATTACTGGAAGATTTAACACATGCTGCCCTTAGGAGGTGCTGTTTAATCATCATTTTCAGCTCTTCGTGAGTTATGCCTTTTATGGAGTTTTGTGGGCGTCACTAAATGTAAATAAACTGTGCTGTGAATGCACTTGGTCATTTTTACCAAAGTACCATTCACTGACCACCTTTATCATACGTTTAGATTACATTCAAGAGGCTCCTTAAATGTAGTGTGTTTGAGGAATCAATGTCATAATTTAAATTAGGGACGTAGAGACATGTCCAGAGTGACCTGGTCGTGGGTGTCTCCTCTTTTTCTCTCCATTGCTGTGTTCAGATTTGCTCCCCAAGCACTTACTTTTTTGCTGATGTTTTTCTGATGTGTACTGAAACAACTAAAGAGAAAGTGGATCTTTAGACTTCACTTCTCTGTAGTTAACTTTGTTCTTTCTTTCCTCCTCTCTCTTTCTGTAGGCCGCGTCCCGATTTCTTCTACCGCTGCTTTCCAGATGGTCAGATGAACCCAGAGTTTCAGTGCAGCGGCGACCCAGAAATGGTCACGGAGGGGAGGAAGAGTTTCCCCAGCGGACACTCATCGTGTAAACATTATCTTCATTACTGTTCATTATCATTATTTGTGTTTACCCAAAACCCTCCCTCTTAAAGTGTGTACACTATTTCTCATATAAATCATGGAAATGTGTGTCAAACTCTGTCTTTTATTGGTATGTGATGAACTCACCAGTTATGATTAAAGTATAAAGTGTACGAGGAAAAGTAAGGACTCCCGTCAACAACCAGGCCTAATTCTGTGGCAGTAATTATGTAGCAGTTGTAACTTGTTCTGCAGAACCAACAAACTGCTCTTTATAGCCTTAAAGCAGACTCATGACTTTATTAGAAATGGCTTTGGGTTAGGCATGTGATCCTCTATGCATCTCTAAAAACCACAACACAGAACCCCTCTCATGAGTGTATGTTGCCCAAAGATTGTGTATCAGTGTCTGAAACATAGGAATGAATATGAGTGCAGATTCATGTTGGTAGATTTCATACTGAAACAGTGCAGAATAGAGGTCTTTATTGAGCAAATGAAAATGTGCACTCACAGCAGACTCCTCTGAGTGTCACAAAAGTGTTCACCAGGAAATTGTGAGTTGGAATCTCTTACAGGTACCACCCCAAAGTTGATTATTTTCCAATAACAGCATGTCCCTATAAAATTCATATAAACCTTGATTTGGCTTTGCAGCCTGCACTCCTGTCAAATTAATCAACCCCTTTGGACCAGTCATAATCAAAAATCTAACCACTGTGGTATTAAATATTTATAATATAGACTCATTTCTGTGTTCTATGTGCATTTGTTTTTCCTAAATATTAGTTGCATTTGCTGGATTGGGCTTTACAGCACTTTTCATAGCTGGGAAGCTTCACTGTTTCAGTCCGGCTGGTCGGGGAAAAGCGTGGCGTCTGTGTGCGTTCCTCGCACCTCTACTCTGTGCTGTCTTGATCGCTGTCTCCAGAACTTGCGACTACAAGCATCACTGGCAAGGTGAATGAGAATCCACACAATCAACAATCTTGCTGAGTCAAATAATGAATTAGATTATGCAAAAATAACACACAGTAACATATTATATTTATGTTTTTTAAATAATTATTTTTAACATTTCTTTTAATATTAAAAATAATTATAAGCTTCCTGCAGTAACACTGTGGCCTGTTGGAGCATTTCAGTCTATAGAGAAGAATACAGGAATAAGTTCCCTGTATAAAACATTAGTCATTTGTGTCAGTTCTACCCTAATACTTCGTTCCACCTCAGTTTGCCTTAATCACAGTGCCAGTTCTGTAAGGTTCGTATTCCACTAGTGTCTTAAGAGACTTCCTGTCAATTTTAGACCACTGTTCCATTAACTATGTGCAATTCAGCTTCAGTACTTTCACTTACTGTTTCAAATTATTCCACAAGCTCATTTCCATCATTTATAGATCTGTTTAACCGTCTATTGCGACACATGCAACTTCCTTTGATGGTTATCCTTTTGCCAAATGCAAAAACACCCCTTTTCCCTTCTCGAACATCCTGTTCTGATTCGTTTTAAACAACACCATCTCTGTCGATGTCGATGCTTCACATGTTGACCTCAGAGTCTTGCCAAAAATTGAATAAAATGTTTTCGTTAAATTTGTCCAGGTGCGCAGCCTACTGACAGTGAGACACGGTCATTGGTGTATGCGACAGGTTTTTTTTTTTTTTGTCTGGGAATCCTATATGCAGAAATGAAAGATAAATAAAGGAATAAATGAACAGAAATATACAAAAACACGAACAAAGCAATCAATAGTTTAAAGGAAAAAGTTAGATAAAAGTAAATTCAAAATATTCAAAAAGATTTCAGCTTCATACAAGTGTTTCCCACGTAGCTAAACAATGGCTCTGTCTGTTTTTTTTAATATTCTTGAATAATATGAATATCAGCTTCATTTTTAATGTCCTTGTATCCTGTCTCTCTTCTGCTTGTTCCTCCAGATGTGTTAGTGGGATCACTGCTGGGTTTGACCTTCTCGTACCTTTGTTACAGACAACATTATCCATCACTCACCGAATCCGATTCCCATAAACCCCTGAGGATCAGAGACACAATACTCTCAGCACAGGAACGCAAACAAGCCACTGCAGGATTCCTCTTGCCTCTGTAGGGATTCCAGTAGCACTTAACCCAATCCTGAAATTTGTGGTGGACATGTTCTCATGCACAGCCCTTAAGCTAATGCTGCCAGTATGTGTATATGTGAGTGTGAGTGCAAGACCGAGGAGTTTCTCTTTCCATTTGGCCTTCTTAAGAACATATATATGTTAAAAAAAAGAGAGAGAGAAAGAAATACTTTGTGTATTGTAGATATTTGGATTTGTATTGGACCATGAACAGCCCGGGGTTTCTGCATCAGGTTCTGAATATCTGTTTGAATATCATGTATGTCTCTCACTCACTGTGTTTATAATGGGGTCTATCAATAAAACGTTTGTAAAGTTTGGACTGTGGCCTCCTGGTTAGATCTGACATTCCTCACAATGATACATTTCTAGAAAAATAAAAGTTTTTGGCTATTGGATTTGGATAGAACATCTTTCATACTTCTGCCAAGTCACTGTTTTCGTACCTTTGTTAAGCTCTACAGATAAGGATCTGATAAAGTGATATTCAATTAAGTTGCAAGAAAAAAATAGGAAGCACTCGAGAACATACTGTATGATAAATTACTAAACTACCATAGCAGTCAGTCTTGCAAAAAAAAAGTGTTATATATATATATATATGTTAAAGTTTATTTAGAAATAATAAAAAGCCATCACTAAGTTAATCAATTAAAATGAAAAAATTATAATTAATAATATGTAATATATTGTATTTTCAGTGCAAATCCATAATTCCTGACAGTTTCTTTATAAAATAATTATCCATTAACACTTTATGAAAAATGTTTTCCATTAACTGTTGGTTACTCTTAAGTAATGCATAAGATAGATAGATCGCCATATAAGTCAGCTCTTTCTTTGATATAAGTTTAGTTGCTGAGAAGCTAGCAAGCAGTCGTGTGCTAGTGAGGATATATGGTAGTCCAGTAAGTCCTGAATTAAATGCTGCCTGTGTTTCTTTTCGGTCAAAATGCTGCACATAAATAACAGGTACTTTAAAACATGCAGTATTGTTTAATACAATAACATGATAATATTGTGAACCATGATATGTCAGGCAGTGATATGAAAAGTCTTATACCAGGGAATTTATGATGAGCCCAAAGGTCTCCAAGTCTGACACTCTAACACACAGTAGGGCCATATCCTTGTTGTCAGTGCAGCAAGAGGGTGTTGGTGAGAGCCATGATGGCAGTCATGAGCAGTACAAGGAGTCCAGAATGCCCATTTGAGTGACTGCGGCTGTTGGGATGCTGTTGTGTCTGCTTCTGCAGGAAGCTCTCAGAGTATGCCATATACAGCTCTACACATTTCCGAGCCTTCACTTGCTGGATGAGTGCAGGGTAACCAATCTCTGTGATGCTCACTGTATCATCGTTGATCTCTTGGGACTCAGAACGTACTGGAACCTCAGATATGCCATTCTCAGCAGTGCCAACTTTCTCAGAAGTGCCATTGGAAACTGCAAGTGATCCAGTCACGGGGTCATCCCCCTGGATGCTACTAATCTCTGCATCACGATTTTGCAAGAGTTCAGTTCTGGTCATGCACTTGTCCATGTATGTTTCGTAAGTCTGGGCCTGAGGCGGTGGCTTGAATGTGTAGTCACGTCCATAGTCGTTTGTATCAGTAGATTTCATGCCATAGTGGCGGTGCATGTAATGGTTGTAGTAATACTCCTCTTGGGGGCTGCTGAAGTGAAAGTGTGGCCGCGGAAATCGACCGAGGCCATACCCTACAGCCATCCCTGTCATAGCCCCAACTCCAGCTGCCAGCATTGCCTTTTTGCCAAAGCCTTTGGACTTCACAGATGGTTTATAGCCCATTTTATGAACTGATTTTGAGAAAGGGGAACCACCAATTCCATACCCTGGACCTGCAAATCCACCTCCATAGCGAGGACTAAGGATTTTGTTGTTAGGATTCCAGTTAGGATATGATCCTCCTATGGATGGATAGCCCCCTGGGTATCCTCCTGGCTGTCCTCCTGTTCTCACAGGGTAGCCACTACCCACTGGATATACTGCAGGGTTGGGTTTTCCAGGATACTGATTTGGGTAGCCACCAGCTGCAGGGTATCCTCTCCCTGCAGGATACTGGTTAGGACTTACACCCCCTCCTCCAGGGTACTGGCCTCCGGATGGGTAACTACCACCTGCAGGGTACTGATTAGGATACCCACCTTGATTCACACCTCCTCTTCCTGGATACTGGTTAGGATACCCTCCAGGACTACTGCCCCCTTGTCCTGGATACTGACCTCCACCTGGATAACTTCCACCTGCGGGATAACCCCCACCTGCAGGGTACTGGTTAGGATACCCTCCAGGACTAGAGCCCCCTTGTCCTGGATACTGTCCTCCAGCTGGGTAACTCCCACCTCCAGGGTACTTGTTGGGATACACTCCAGGACTAGAGCCCCCTTGTCCTGGATACTGTCCTCCAGATGGGTAACTACCCCCTGCAGGATAACTCCCACCTGCAGGATAACTCCCACCTGCAGGATAACTCCCACCTGCAGGATAACTCCCACCTGCAGGGTTCTGATGAGGATATCCTTGACTAACACCTCCTCTACCAGGGTACTGTTGGTTAGGATACCCTCCAGGACTAGAGCCCCCTTGTCCTGGATACTGTCCTCCAGCTGGGTAACTCCCACCTCCAGGGTACTTGTTGGGATACACTCCAGGAATAGATCCCCCTTGTCCTGGATTTTGCCCTCCAGATGGGTAGCTACCCCCTGCAGGATAACTACCACCCGCAGGATAACTACCCCCTGCAGGATAACTTCCACCTGCAGGATAACTCCCACCTGCAGGATAACTCCCACCTCCAGGGTTCTGATGAGGATATCCTTGACTAACACCTCCTCTACCAGGGTACTGTTGGTTAGGATATCCTGCCCCAGGGTTACTCCCTGCAGGGGGATATGGGTTGGGCTGCCTGGGATAGTTGGCCTGGGTCTTACTCCCCTGATGAGGCCTGTTTGAAGATGTAGATGTTGAAGTTTTAGTGTTGGGAGGTTTCTTACTGCTTGTTCCTTTCTTGCTTGCTGATGTATCATGCAGCAATAGCATTAAAGCCAAACAGAGAATTGTGAAGATGCACAGCTGCCCCATTCTGTAATCAAGGGAGGACATTGTATTAGGACATTTAGTTGTGTTTAAAGACTTTCTGTTGTTCTTTATTGGTTAACCCTTCCAAGAAAAGTCTGTTTTCTTTAAGGCTATAATCTCACCTAATTTACACTTCATTTCTAAAGTAAAATGTTATTTGTAGAAAATAGTATAAATTTAAATAAAAAATAATTGGACGAACAGAAAACTATTGGGGAAATCATCAAAAAAATGTAATAATTTTCCTGGAAATGATGAATGTGAAAATTAAAATGTGAATATCTCCAATACAATTTTTGTATTGTGTTTGTAGATATACTATCAGAATGGTGTCCATAACACAAAGGGACAGGTACAGAAAAGCTCTGAAACACCCATTTTGATTTCAGGGGCACTTTAATGCCAAAAGAGGGTTTGAACTGGCACAAAACTTTAGTAAATATAAGCCAAGGTCATCACAATGCATGGAAATATTTAAATTACAGTTTTTCGCTGAAATTTTTAAATTAGTTTGTCACTGAAATATTTAAATTACAGTTTTGCTGAAATATTTAAAGAATAGTTTTCACTGAAATATTTAAATTACAGTTTTTCACTGAAATATTAAATTAGTTTGTTGCTGAAATATATAAATTACAGTTTTTCCCAGAAATATTTAAATTACAGTTTCACTGAAATATTTAAATTACAGTTTTGCATGAAACCAGATGGTCTACTTCTGCTGATGAGAGATGATACATGCCAAAGCATGGCTCTTGAGCTCAACAACTGGGACATGTCTACACAGGAATGTCTAGCATTTATATCTCCATATAACGGAAGTTCAATGCATCTATAATATCTGGTCTGAAGCTGTAACTAGCTTTTTTGTTTGTTTGTTTGTTTTTCATCCATACTGCGTCTAAACGTGAATGTTTCTCTATATCCTCTCCACCATCATCAGCATCAGTGTGTGTAAACACCTTGCTAAAATGCTGCATTCAACAAAGCAGTGTAGCAGAATGTGATGATGTAGTGTTTATTCCTGTATTTTCTACACAGCCCTGCTCATCTGCAGATCATATGCTTTAGAGGAACAGAGAGTTTCATACACGATACAGTAAGTAAATAATTAATAAGATAATCATTAACAGAATAATCATCTGTCGTCTTCAGCACAGGGAATCAACATGGCCATTTATTATTTTGTACTCCATTAAAAAAAAACAAAAAAAAAACAGTAGTATATCTCTGCTTTCTTACCTTCAAGCGGCTCGTTTCAGGCAGCTCGGTCCCCTTCCAGTTACTGAAAAATTTGCTGTTTTGTTCCTCTGGCTGAATCCCAGTTTGCTCTGTAGTCCCTATATAGGTGCACTCTATAGGGTATAAGCTAACGGATTGGATAGAGTGTCTCAGAGGAAGGTATTTGGGATTCGGCCTTTGGGGCGGGGTTTCTGGTTTACCGGGAAAGAACGGAGCTGGAGTTATGTAATCTAAAAGGCGATGTTTCTTTAATCTCCAGATTATTTATAAAATGGTAAAGCTATGTACTAATTCCTTTAAAATGTTATCCAGGGGAAGCCACACTTCTATTCTAAATCATGGAACTATTTTGACTAATTTGTGTTTTTTTTTTGTTTTTTTTTACCTTTTATGGGTTTTTTTTTTTTTTTTTTTTTTTTTTTTTTTTTTTTTTTTTTTTTTTTTTTTTTTTTTTTTTTTTTTTTTTTTTTTTTTTTTTTTTTTTTTTTTTTTTTTTTTTTTTTTTTTTTTTTTTTTTTTTTTTTTTTTTTTTTTTTTTTTTTTTTTTTTTTTTTTTTTTTTGTGGCACAGTTCATATTGTTTTGCAACAACATTTTAAATAATTAAAGCTTAAACATTCCCTGTATCTCCAATTTACTGTATGTTACAGCAGATGAATCAATTGTATGTTCACTTCCGGGTTGCTGGTGGTTTCTATAGTGATGAAGGCCTGGCACGCGCTACTCTGTGTCTGAAAGGAAAAGTCATGCGCCTTCATTACAAAGATCACTGATAGTACCTTCAGAATTGGTGCTGAAACATGAAGACATATTAGACGATCATTAGATCCTTATTTTTGCACCGTCAACTTGATCAGGAGGACACTGTTGCAAGAAGATGCTGTTTTAACATTTTCTTCGCATATTGAATAAAAAGAAATAGTTGATTTATTTATCGAACAGTGTCTAACACAGTTTATCAGACTTCTTAATGTTCTTATCTCCACTCCTGAAACATGTGGTTAACACAAATAATATCCATTTGATGAAGTATTAAATGCTTTCATGATACATCAGATAAAACTTCAACCAAAACACAACATTACAACATGATTAGACCAATATCAGTGCACAGGCAGGGCTAAAAGTCTTAGTATACCACCAGGAACTGCTTTTATTTAATCAGTTATTAAACATAATACAAAATATCATCAAATTATATTTCTCCAGTGAGACTCCCTAATTCTTCACTAATCCCAGTATAGTATGGTATGATCTGATTAGAGCAGTAGGGAAGAAAACGCATAACGCTCAGAGAAGTGTACTAATAGAGTGGCTATCAGCACTACCTGATGTTGCTGAGTGACAGACATCCCTGGGTCAATAAGGGCGGATCTTAAGTTTAATTTGATTCTCCAATCACAAACTGGATCACATCACATCATGCTTTTAAGTAGCTGAATGCCTTGGTTAAGGGTACTAAACTATAGATTGTGTATACCAGTATTTTATGCTTGAAACTATCTGATGAAATGAAAAGGAAGTGGCAGGGGCTTGGCTACATAGCTTCACAAGGTGGCAACTGCTCTCTGCAAAATAAGCCTTGCCATCCCAACCGTTACCACAAATCACCTGAGAGGTCCTGCTCTTGCCACCCCTGCTGCCACCCCTTTTCCAGCTTTGTCTAAAAGCTTCAGAATGTAAGCTCTGTCCTTGTTGACTCAAGGATGTCTGTCACTTGGCAAAATCTGGACATAATAATAAATACTAATATTAGGTTCTTGGTAGTGCACTCATGAGCAAAACTATATTTGAACAATGTTTCGGTAAGCACTATTTCATTTCTTGGAGTGATATTAAAAAAATTAAAATGCTGAGAGAGAGAGAGAGAGAGAGAGAGAGAAGTAAATGAAACATCTACTAACACAAAGCTTTATCAGACAGACGCTGCATGTGCGTCTGAATCATACGCCGCATATCACAGTACCTGCAACAACAAAAACATGATAGTGTGAGATAAATTTAGAGTATGATAAATAACCAACCAAATAATACAAGTACAACATAGTATCTGTTTACAACTTTTTCACAACTTTTAAAACAGGACAACAGTAAATGGCATTTAGTGGTAGTATAAAGATTCATCCCAGCAATGTTTGTGAATGCGTGAATGCTATATGCAGGAGTAAACTACACGTACCTCTTCTTGAGCTTTTCCATCTCTCTGTTCTCTTCCTCCTTCAGTTTGGCAATGAAGCTCTGTAGCACAGGCATCTCCAGCTTTATATACTGCGCTACCTGAACATACAACAGACCAGCACCTGAATGATTGTCTCATAGTGTCAGATTGTTCAATGTGCATGCAAATAATTAATCTCCCACACTGCTGTGTACTGTATGGACAAATAAATTAGACATCCTACATCCTTTAACTGCTGCTGTGTCTTAAATTTAGCAGACCAGCACTTCTAGCATCATATGTTCAACTGAATGTTGGAATTTCCAAAAATGAGAATGGTAAGAAGGGTGCAAAATGCAAAATACTATCAAGCACTGAATATCCAGTGGAAGAAAAGACAATTTTTTTTGGACTGTACTCCTTTTTTCTTCTAATTTAGCCATCAACAATTAGCATCACATGACTGCTATCAAATCAAAGAAAGTAATGTATAACATGCTTCCTGTTAAACACATGAAGCCATTTATTTAACCATTTATTTAAACTGCTGCTGCTCAGACATCCATAACATGCAACACTGAAAGTATTGTTTTGTTGCTCTGTGGTTGATAATGATGACAAGCATACTGTATATATCATTTTAACCCTAACCTTATAAAACAGTGTTTTGAAATAGCTGAAGTAAACATGTCATGACATATGCATCCATGTGTCCTGCCCCTCACTGCTACACTTTTTTTTACACTGCTTGTACTAGCTGATATCAATATCTTACATCATAGGTGACCTCCTCCACCTGGTCACGCTCCATGAGAAAGAATTTGCTGATCTGTTCACATGGTCCATGTAGGACACGGATGGCCAGAGGGTGATCATTCCTTTTCAGCTGCACACGCTCTGAGACAAAACACAGAATCAATCAGAGCCAATAAGATACCATTACATTTTATTTGACAGTGAAAATGTTCAGCAACCAGGTTCCCTTGCAAAACCTTAAGCATATGGTACCGGAAATTGTCTGAAATTACATAATGGAGTCTTATTTTGGGTACAGTAGTGGCTCACCTCCACTGGTGTGTAAGAGGAAGAGGGTGAACTCATCAGGACTGTTCTCAATCTTAAACTTGTTGAGCAGCACACGGAGGACCTGCGACGTTGTCATGGAGCTGTTGATGCGGACGTTAGTGACCGAACCGAACGCTGGGGTGAAAACCGCAGTCTGACAAAGCAAGAGCGCGAGGAGAAAAATGATAGAAACACAGGAGAGAAAATAGAAAGATATGTTTTCTAAGGCTGAGTACAGGAACATTAGGACTGTAGACATTTGGAACAGTAATTATAATATTTTATAAATGTGAAATTTTAGGATAGAACTGTGGCATCTTTACAAATGTAGGAATTAACAATAGAAATTTGTGCTGTGACATTTAGAGTGAAATTTGGATGAAGTCTAAACAATGGCAAATTTTAGAATAAAAATTTGGATGATGATAAATAAAAATTGTAACCCATGGTAACTTTAAGAAAAAGTAGGAATTTAGAATAAAAATGTAGACAGTGCTAACTTTCAAAATATCAAAATTCAGAAATTAGTACTTTTGAAATATTTTTAGATGTAGAAATGCAGATGTATAGAAATAAATTTGAACCTTGGTAACTTTTTTTTTTTAAGTGGAAATTAATAATAGAATTTTGGACAGTTAAAACAATTTTTTTTTTAATTTTGAATATAAATTTGTATTGTGGAAATGTAACGTAGAAATGTCTGAATGAAAAGTTTTTTTAACCATGTTAACTTCAAGAAAAGGTAGGACTTTTGGATGGCGATAACATTAGAAGTGTAGATATTTGGGAATAAATATGAACTGTGGTAGCTTTTTTAAAAAATAGAAATTTAAAATAGAAATTTGGACAGTGGTATGTTTACAAATTGTATACATTTAATAAAGTAAAAATGTATCATTTAAAAAAATAATAAAAAATAAAAATAAAAAAAATAAAGTAAAAATACATCATAAAAATATTAGAATAGAAACTGGCACTTTGGTAACTTTAAATTAGACATTTAAAATAAAAATTTTGACTGTCATAAATCATACCTTGTGATTATAGAAATGGCCATTGAAGGAACATCGATGTCTTCTGAGTCGCCGCTGGTTACTAGGCTCTGTCCGCCCACCAAGACTCCGCCCACTCAGACAACTCCTGGTCCTCTGCAGGGTTGACTCCTCCCCTTCACCTGTCCATGTAACACATAACACCACTACAGCCAGTTAAATCTATCATTCCACACATACAGCACTGTAAGTATATATATATATATATATATATATATATATATATATATATATATATATATATATATATATATATATATAAAACTACAAGCGCACACTAGCACTCTAGAACACTACAATTTCTACAAACTTTCTGTACACTAGCCCATTAATTGTGCTCATTAACACTCTAGCACTATAGATTCTAAGCTAGCACCATGCACGCTAGCACTCTATGGGCTCTAGGTTGCAGTTTCAGTTAATCATGTACCTGTACTCACCTCCCTCTCCTGCTGCTTCACTATCACTCTCATTTGATTCATCTTCAGGCCCTGTGACCTTAATTGTGGGAGGAGCCTGTTTGGTGTGCTGTTTTCTAAAAAGATGATGATTTATTACTTGGTATAATGTGATCATTATATTCTTTCACATTGTTGTATATTATTATTATTATTAATTGAATATTATTATAAGCATCATTATTATGTAAAAGCATTAAGTTAATAATAAATTAACTATTTAATGAAATAAGTAACTGCTGCATACTTCGAATCTGATTTGTTCGCATCAGTTCTTGAGCACCTCAAGGATGCAAGAAAGCGAGGAGAGTCGATTGGCTCTTTGCCATCTTGCATCTGCAGTCTGATTGGTCGCCGCAGACCCCAAAAGATGTTAAGCAAACCCTCAATGATCAGCTCTCCTTCCTCCTGTTTTAGTCAGAAAATATCACAACAACTGAGAAAGTGATACACAAACACAAAATGCCACAAAATATCTTTGTCAGTGTGTGTGTGTGTGTGTGTGTGTGTGTGTGTGTGACCCTACCTCTCTGTGCCGCAGGTGGAGTGATTTTTCCTCATAATAAAGGTTGTAGGTTTTCAGATGTGACAGTAAGTCAGTCCTAAAAATAAAATCACAACTCATGGTACACAGGCAGCTCACGGTCTCTGTGCACTAACTGGAATTGTGGGTTTTTCTTGTCATTTAAACACTAATGCAGTTGGTACTCATTATGTAAGGAATAAAACAGGAACGTTATGGAAAGTGTATAAAATTCTAGTGTAAATTTAGAACCTTACTTGCTGATATATTTGTTTTCTCCAATCTGCACTGAATCCACAACAGCCATGAGGAGAAAACAGATGGGCCTGAAACAGAGGAGAGGAGAGAAGACAAAAGTAGAGGAGAGGAGAGGAGAGGAGAGGAGAGGAGAGGAGAGGAGAGGAGAGGAGAGGAGAGGAGAGGAGAGGAGAGGAGAGGAGAGGAGAGGAGAGGAGAGGAGAGGAGAGGAGAGGAGAGGAGAGGAGAGGAGAGGAGAGGAGAGGAAAGGAGGGGGGAGGAGAGGAGAAGAGAGGAGAGGAGACAAAATGAGAGAAGAAGAGTAGAGAGGAAAGGAAAGGTGTGGAGAGGAGGCAAAACAAGAGAAGAGGAGAGGAGGTGAAAGGAAAGGAGAGAAAATAAGAAAAGAGAAAACAAAATGAGAGGAGAGAGGTAAGTAAGAAGACAGGAGAAAATGAAATGAAAAAAAATTTCATGAAAATTAAATGAAAAAAAGAAGATTTTTTTTTTTTAAGGGGAGAATGGCAAATGTCAGATGTGAGAACAATATAAAGCTTGCAGTGGACAAAATCAGGAAAAGAAAAGTCACGAAAAACTTGATCAGGCAGGCCTTTTTGCCTGTGGCTCTCTCTAAAGTTGTGTATGTTTGTGCGTGTGTGTTTTAGTTAAACTCGTCCTTCTTGTACAAAATGTTCTCTAAAATAATTCTATGTACTTACTTGTCAGTCATCAACTCAACATCAGTTGCTGTATTTTGCACAGTGATGTGTGTTTGTATTTCCTGGTTGTACATGGTGCAGAAAACCAACGTGACAAAAAAAGGACATGGGCACTACACACTCTAAACACTACTGGCCTGCTGAGTGCACATTCAGGTGGTGGTAGTGTGTATTAACAGCATTACTGTTAATACACACTACTACTGAGACTACTGTGAGTTTTACTTTACTACTGCACACACATCTTTTTGGCTTTATTTGTTTTACACATTTCCTAAAAGAGGAACATGAGTAGAATGATTTTACGAACATGACATGCAGAGTCACTTAAAGTTCAGATCATTTAGAGCTGAGACAAAAGGAGGAATGAAAGTGTTGATCAAAAATGGCCATTTGGCAAATGTGAAGCAGAAAGGTGGTGTTAGTGGTGTTCTATTCCTCCGTGTCTTATGTTCAGTCCCACCTTTAATTGGGAGGGACCCTGAACATAAGGACATTATATTTCTGTAGAATCAAAAAAGATGGAGAGCACTGCGTAATACTGTACAATCCAGGGTGTGCTTTAAGGAATATTTCTAATTTCTACATACACATTTAATTTAAAATAAGTTTTTAAAACAGTGAGTGATGGAGCATTGAGAGGAAAGATGGAAAGCAGAAGATGAAGAAACCGAACAAGCAGGTGACTTACTGTGTAGGAAGCCCAGCACCTCAAGGAAGAAGAGAAAGGGATTATGTGTGTGTGTGTGTCAGGTACCGAAACACAGACCCTTTGAAGACTGGATTTACCAGGAAGCCAAAGTGTGTGTGCGCGTGTGTGTGTTGAAAGACTAAAGGAACCCATGCCCCTCCCTAAAAGCAGCTCACACAGGAAGCTGAGTGTATTTCAACTCGTGTTTGGACTTCCTGTTAGAACCACACATGTACTGGTGTATATCTGCATATCCGAAACATGCACCAGATACACGTTTGAAGCAAGGAAACACTCCTCCAAGTATAAAAATGCAAATTATCAAAAGTGTTAAAGTATAACTGCTGCACTATATTGCACCTGATGACCTTTTGACCTTTGGACTACTTTTGCTATGTGTATACATAGAATATTGTTGACCCCGATTTTTTGGTTTAGAGAGGAGGGGAAATGTGTGTGGAACCACCTTGTGGTAATAGAAAGCCGTCTTCTCTTGTTATGCTGCTGTCCAACATTTATCACAAACAAGACAGCCTCCTATCAAACAACACAGTGGAAATGATGTCCATAATAACAATGAGATATGTATTAAAATTCAATTCAATTCAGTTTTATTTGTATAGCACTTTTAACAATGGACATTGTCACAAAGCAGCTTTACAGAAATAAATGGATTAACAAAAAATATATTATAAATATTTGAATTTATCACTGTGAATTTATCCCTAATGAGCAAGCCAGTGGCGACGGTGGCAAGGAAAAACTCCCTGAGATTATATGAGGAAGAAACCTTGAGAGGAACCAGGCTCAAAAGGGAACCCATCCTCATCTGGGTGCAACAGATAGTGAGATTAAATAAATAAATCCCTTCTATTATT
>CM040991.1:18148093-18208514 GCA_022985145.1 Pangasius djambal
CATTTTTCAGTTTTCAGTTCATCATGCCATGCACTCACAGCTTCCCATTCTCAAAAAAGACAACATTCACTAATGTCTCTCCAGTTCTGCTCTTGTGGGCATGGCCTGTGCAGAAACCGTCAAACCTAAATCGCATCCCCTCTATTATTTCATTTATACTCATCAGATTATACTAGAGTTATGCTGTGGACCATTTTTTATTACCCATTCCCACCTGCTCCTGAAGGAATTCTGACTAATCCTTTCCCCTCCCAAAAGAATTCTGTCTAGTCCCATCCACACCTGAATAAATTCAGACTATTCCCCTGTGCTCCTGTGGAAATTCTGACCAATCCTACTCACTCCTAAAGGAATTCTGTCTAATCCTACCCACTTCCCTGCCTGCACCTGAAGGGATTCTGAATAATCCCCCAAGGAATTCTGATAAATCCTGCCTGCTCCTAGAGTTATTTTTCTTTGTACCTGCTAGCAATATTTTCTAATAAGCTTAATTGTAACGTGTAGATTCAAGACAACGGAGTTGGGGATCCAAATGCAAGGCTTTATTTACAATCGTGGTCAAAAACAGGCAGGGTCGAGCACCAGCAAACAGTACAATCCGAGGCAGAGGCAAAAGAGTAATCCAAAACACGGGCAAGGGTCAGGGCAGGCAGCAAACAATCAAAAACAGGGAAAATGGTCCAAGGGTCAAAACACAGGTAAACTAGGCAACATGAAACACGAATACAATCAAACAATCATCAGCACCAAGGGCTCTGTTCTTGGAGCAGGTGTGAGTAGCCTTTATACAGAAAACCGACCAATGAAAACAAGACACATGTAGCCAAGGAACCAATCAGAACCTAACACACAAACAATGGTAGCACATGACGAGATCACATGAGGGGCAAGGAACACATGGGAAATGGAGTCCAGGAACAATAGCAAGAGTCCAAGGTGGAGTGCCCTCTAATGGTGTTCGTGGGCACTCCAGCTGGTGATCGTAACATAGCCAGACGCTCCTCAACAGAAGTAGACCCGAGTCCAGGAGGGAGGTGGAGCGGAGGCGGAACTGGTGGAGGGCCAGGTCCATGTGGATGTGGAGGAACAGGGGACTGAGGCAGAGCCGGTGGAGCAGAGAGCCAGGGCGGAGCAGGCGGAGCTGATGGGCACCAGGGCGGAGGAGGCAGAGCTGACGAGAGCCAGGGCGGAGGAGGCAGAGCTGACGAGAGCCAGGGCGGAGCAGAGGGGTCCAAAGATCCCCACGGCAGAGCAGACGACCACCACAGCAGAACAGAGGGGAGCAAAGATCCCCACAGCAGAGCAAATGTCCACCAACGTAGTGCTAATGAGGCAGGTGTCCACCAAGGCTGATCAGGCGGGACTGGCACCGAGAGGTTAATAATGGCCTCTGCGGTCAAGACAGGACAGGCTGAGAGTTCATAGACGGCCTCCATGGCTGTGACAGGGCAGTCAGAGGGTTCAGAAGCGGACGCCACCAACTCGGGAGGTTCTGCAGCGGGAGCTGCCACCTCGGGAGCTAGAGCGGGCTCTGGAGTGGATTCGAGGACTGGAGCAGATTCGAGGACTGGAGCGGGCTCAGGAACAGATTCACGGACTGGAGCGAGAACAGAGCAGTGTGTAGCCCAAACACACAGGATGGCAACCGCCATTACAGGGAGCACTGAGGACAGAGGAAGCGTCTCTGTGACAACCAATGCTGAAGCTCCTGGAATGCCTGCTGCACAGACATCAACGGTGGGTCCGCCAGACTGGACACCAGCCTCAAACGCCCTTGGAAAGCCTTGGTGTCTTCAAATGCAACATCCACGATGCTCGGGAATACAGGAGTGGCATCCATGATGGCTGAAGACTGAGGCTTAACATCCGTAATGGCTGGAGGCTCTGGTGTGATGGATATCTTGGGACGAGGCTCTGGACTGGGGATCACAGAACAGGAAGGTGCAGAGAACACAGGAGTGGGGACCATAATCACTGGACCTGCTGGTGGCCATGATGGGTCAAGCTCCGCTGCAGCCAGAGCTTGCCACTGCTGGCCCCCCCCCAAAAAAATTCTTTGGTGTTTCAAAATCCTCTGCCTCTCCCACAGTAAAAGGAGAGCCACATGACAACAGTGCATAGTCCATACAGTCTCTTAGACTACAGTTGAATTCCCCTCCAGATAATGACTTTGTTGGCTCATTAAGTCCAAAACGGAACAAGTCCTTAAACAAAACTTCATCATATATCGGTACTTGATATGACAACTCACAGAATTGATGAACATATTCCTCGATAGATAGGTTCTTTTGCCGAAGGTGCAGTAGTTGGTCGACTGGGTCCATGATTGGCCTGGAATGCTGAAAAAGCCGCTGGATCCGGGTGTGGCTGATGATTCTGTAACGTGTAGATTCAAGACAACGGAGTTGGGGATCCAAACGCAAGGCTTTATTTACAATCGTGGTCAAAAACAGGCAGGGTCGAGCACCAGCAAACAGTACAATCTGAGGCAGAGGCAAAAGAGTAATCCAAAACACGAGCAATGGTCAGGGCAGGCAGCAAACAATCAAAAACGGGGAAAAGGGTCCAAGGGTCCAAGGGTCAAAACACAGGTAAACTAGGCAACACAGAAACTTGGAAACTAGGAAACACTAGGAGCAGGTGTGAGTAGCCTTTATACAGAAAACAAGACACATGTAGCCAAGGAACCAATCAGAACCTAACACACAAACAATGGTAGCACATGACGAGATCACATGAGGGGAAAGGAACACATGGGAAATGGAGTCCAGGAACAATAGCAAGAGTCCAAGGTGGTGCTGGTGATCATAACATTAATTGGTTCTGTTTCCATGACACTGACCAAGATGAAGCAGTTACTAAGGATGAATGAATGAAAACTTTCTTGTCGCCGTAGCTAATATTACTGAAATCACATCTCTGTGTTAGGGACTTGTGCAGGAAATTCATAACTGTCTGTCACTGTTTTAACTAAAGCGAGCACACACACTACCACTCCAGCAGCTGTGTGAGGCTTCAGTTTTCAGTCAGGGAAACTGCTAGAATGCTGTTTAAAGTTGTCTTCAGTGGAACCACTCTGAGGCTTCAGGATTTTACCAGAACAATGTGGAAATATCACTTTCTCTCATTTACACCAATTAAGAATCTTGCAGCAGATTAATTTTCTAAACTGGTATGGAATAATTGTTGCACTGATATATATCGTCACACTCCTCACTGACTTCTGATTTCTCATGCTTTGCCCTTCACTGGTTTAGATAACGTTCTCAAAAAGCTGCATGGAAGCCATAATGTTCTCGTCCTGATAAAAAAACAAGAACAGAAAGAATGAAAATGAGACAGAAATAAATATATAGCTGAAATTCTAAAGCAAATATAATATACTGTTATATGAAATTAAGCAAATTAAGCAAACTGATGCTCTGCTTTACCTTCTGACACGTTTCGATGAACTCGTCGATGGTGACGACTCCGTCTCTGTTCCTGTCCATTTTCTGCAAAGCATATTTTGGGGAGTTTTGAGGGTTTCTTTATCTTTTACTCGTCTGATTAAAAGAAAGTGAACTATTAAAATGAAATTCTTGAGACCTTTTTGTGGACATTCCACGATATGACATGACAACTGTTGTTTGTGAAGGATCATCTTACTAACATACACATACACACACACACACACACACACACACACACACACACACAGTATAAACTTTATAAAGTATACAGGTTTACTCACTGTTACAGGCCAGCAGCCAGTACTAAAACATTCAAGTTTGAAACAACGGTTATTCAGGGAAGAACCAAGTGGAATCCTAAAAATCCCAATCAATCCATCTCTTCAGAGGTGCATTTACTGACTACTCTTAAATACATATGGCTTATCAGAATCAAATTCAGATACATGACCTATGAAATAACCAGGTGTAAACAGTGTCAAGGACTGCATGAAAATAATATTTAAAAAATGTGACACCTTTCAGCCCATAAGAAACTTTCCAGCTATGTATTTTTTTCATCAGGTCTCATTTGCAAAGGGAAAATATAGGTAAAATTAAGATATTAAGGTAGGCCAGATATAGTTTGAGTAGTGACAGAACACTGCATAAAACATGAATGTTGCAGCACGTAATGCTCCGACGGCTTGCCTTCTTCCCATAGTGCAACCTGGTGCCATCTTTTCCCCAAGTAAGCGACGCACATGCGCCCGGGCGTCCACATGATGTAAAAGAAAACATGATTCATCAGACCAGGCCACCTTCTTCCATTGCTCCATGGTCCAGTTCTGATGCTTCCATTGTAGGTTCTTTCAGGAGTGGACAGGGGTCAGCATGGGCACTCTGACCGTTCTGCGGCAATGCAGCCCCATATGCAGCAAGCTGCGATGCACTGTGTGTTCTGACACCTTTCTGTCATAGCCAGTATTAACTTTTTCAGCAATTTGTGCTACAGTAGCTCTTCTGTGGGATCGGAACAGACGGACTAGCCTTCGCTCCCCACGCGCATCAGTGAGTCTTGGGCCCATGACCCTGTCGCCAGTTCACCGGTTGTCCTTCCTTGGACCACTTTTGTTAGGTAATACTGCATACTGGTAACACCCCACAAGACCTGCCATGTAATGCTCAACAGCTGTATTATATAAATCCTGTCTTTCAATTAAAAGAACCAATCAACTTCTTGTTAAATATATTTGTGAAAAAAAAAATCCTACTTTGCACCATCTGTAATGAAGATATGTTCATACTGGGGCAATCTCTGAAATGTTTTTTTTTTTTTTTTTTTTTTTTTTTGCCTCTATCCATTTCTGGTATATGGGTGTTTCCCCATTCAAGTAGATAGGAGTCTTGTCTTGTACTGAAATAACTGCACAGGAGCATTGCCAAGATGGCTGCTGAGTGGACATACTTTTCTAGAAGGACTTAATAGCCTAACTTGACACTTCTCTAGGACCTCACCAACCAATTTAATTAATCTATTATGTTTTCATTTTTTCCATGACTGGAAAAGTTGAATGAATGAATGAATGAATGAATGAATGAATAAAGGCGGTTACCTGGAAAAATTTCTCCACATGTTCAAATGGTGCATCTGCCTTCACACTGGGATATGTGTATCGGCCCATCATGTCATAGATGGACTTAATAATGGCCAACATTTCCTGCAGGTCAAAAAAAATATTGAATATAACTAATGTGAAATTTGTAATTCTGCTATTCATTCAGCTGTTAATGAAACGGTTATATGATAGGAATTTCCGATGGTAAGGTCCTGCTAGTGACACTGTGCACCTGTTTGGTGATGTATCCATCTTTATTGATGTCATACAAGTTAAATGCCCAGTGAAGCTTCTCTGTTACTGAACCTCGCAGCAGTACAGACAGTCCAATCACAAAGTCCTGCCAACAAACACACACACACACACACACACACACAGAGAGAGAGAGAGAATTCTTTAAGACATGCATTCACCATCTAAAAAATACATAGAAACTAAACAAGGAGATATAGAGAGAATGAGCAGATGTGAGAAAGAGAGCAAATAGATGTATATAGAAAATGAAAAAGAAAGTAAGAGACAAACAGATAGGGAGACAGACTGAGTGTGTTTCGTACCTCAAACTGTATAGAACCATTTCGGTCCATATCAAAGGCGTTGAACAGAAAATGTGCATATGTGGTCGCATCTAAAAAAGCAGTATGAGAAAAGTACCCAGTTTCAGTCATTAGGTATTTATTATGAATTACATCGATCAGTCATAGCATTAAAACCACCTGCCTAATATTGTGTAGGTCCCCCTTGTGCAGCCAAAACAGCTCTGACCCGTCGAGGCATGGACTCCACAAGACCTCTGAAGGTCTTGTCCATGGATTGGACTTGTTTGTTCAGCACATCCCACAGATTCGTTCGGATTGAGATCTGGGGAATTTGGAGGCCAGGTCAATACCTTGAACTCTGTCATGTTCCTCAAACCATTCCTGAACAATTTTTCAGTGTAGCAGAGTGCATTATCCTGCTGAAAGGGGCCACTGCCATTAGGAAATACTGTTGCCATGAAGGGGTGTACTTGGTCTGCAACAATGTTTAGGTAGGTGGTACGTGTCAAAGTAACATCCACATGAATGTTAGGTTTCCCTTTAGAACATTGCCCAGAGCATCACACTGCCTCTGCCGGCTTGCCTTCTTCCCATAGTGCATCCTGGTGCCATCTCTTCCCAAGGTATGTGACGCACATGCACCCGGCTATCCACAGGAGGTAAAAGAAAATGTGATTCATCAGACCAGGCCACCTTCTTCCATTGCTTCATGGTCCACTTCTGATGCTCACGTACCCATTGTAGGTGATTTCCGTGGTGGACACGAGTCAGCATGGGCACTCTGATCGGTCTGCAGCTATGATAGAAAGGTGTTCTGATGCCAGCATTAACTTTTTCATCATTTTGTGCTACAGTAGCTCTTCTGAACGCCCATTAGCCTGTCACCGGTTCACCGGTTGTCCATTCTTGGCCCACTTTTGTTAAGTACAAACCACTGCATACTGGGAACACCCCACAAGACCTGCCATTTTGGAGATGCTCTGACCCAGTCTTCTAGCCATCACCTGCTTCCAACACATCAACTTTGAGAACTGACGGTTCACTTGCTGCCTAATATATCCCACCTCTTGACAGGTGCCATTGTAACGAGATAATCAATGTTATTCGCGTCACCTGTCAGTGGTTTTAATGTTATGGCTGATCGGTCTATATAGTACTTTTGCTGGCATAATGTGTATATAACACCACTGCAGTACCACATTTTAATAATGACAATATTTTGCATAATTCTAACTATTATATCATCGTTATTAATCACAATATACAGCCAATTTATGAACAAATTAGATTTATTGTACTTTATCATTTTAACCATTTTCTTAATGTGTCATGTTGGAATCGGATAACTATACATCCCAGAATTCAGCACGGCCTACAAACATGGCCACCAAGGACTACAAAACCCAAACACTCTCACGTTCACACTCACCTGATTACTATACACACACATCTGGACTCAATCAAAGTCACACTCACAGTATTTAAGTTATTAAGACTTTCAGTTCTCACACTCTTTGTGAAGTATACGCCCTGTGTCCTTTTTGTGCCAGTCATTACCAAGCCTTTTGTTATTGTGATAGTCTTTCTGGTCTGACCTAGTTTCTATTATTCATGTTTTGCTCTTGCCTGCCCTAGTCTATGTTGTTTGCTCATCACCTGACCCTTGCCTGTTGTTTGACTACATTTTTGGATTACGTATTTGTCCTGTTTGCCACAATTCATAAAATCATTGAGTACCTGCACTTGCATCCTCAACTGCATCCTGCCATAAAGATTTCACATTTGTATTCCTTTACATGGATAATTATGATTAAGACACTCCCTAGTCACATTAATTGATTGTTAATCTTTTACATGATAAATATTAACAATCATGTATTAATAAATTAATTAAAGTAATTGAGTTAAAGTAATTGCCTTTACATTTGGTAAGGCTTATATCCTTTAAACAATGTACTGTCACACATGCTAGCTTACTAGCATACTAACTAGCTGTTTTAATAATTAATACAATATAATAAAAACAATTATATTGCTCTCAAAGCAATTTACTTGTCAATTTGTTGATTACCATCTTTTTATTTATTTTTTTAACTCTGTGAAAAGTCATTTTGGCATGTTAACTTGCTAGATAACTAACTAGCTAATCTGCTGGCTAGTTAGTGCTAGTGCACTAATTAGCTAGGTTGTTCATGGGCCTTCAATGTAATTTTACATCAGATATCATCTATAGATAGGTACTTAAATCCCAATGAGATTTGATAGTAAAAATTCTTAGGTTTTGATACATGAAGTATTTTATTTGCCCTGTTTGTAGTTATAAACAGCATATTCTGAAAACGTTGATGTAACTTTCACAAATGTTCCTACAGCATACAAATGTTTATGCTGCAACATTTCAGTTGTGGGAATGTTAACATTCAGGTCCATTATAGTGTGAGCAACCATCGGAAATAACATCAGGTGTTTTCAGAACATTGGAAGAACGTTATTTGTGTAATGTTAAAGCCTAACCTTTTTAAACAGCCAAAAACATTATTGAATGTTCTGATAACATTATTTTTAGCTGGGATGCTAGGCTAACACTAAACAGGAACCTTAAATACTCTATATATACACAGACATACTTGAGAAAAGTGAGTGTGAGATGCCATTAATGCACAAATTAACAATAAGTAGGCTATAAGTAACTCCCAGCATACCTCCTTGAGGGAAGAATTGGGAATAAATAACCTTAAAGGTTTCCTCATCAACTAATCCACTGGGGCACTCCTAACCGGAGAGAGAGAGAGAGAGAGAGAGAGAGAGACAACCATTTTGAATTAATTCTATTGGACAATAATTAGTTTATTATGAACCTAAAATAAAAAGAAATGATGCTAATTCCGGTTTTATTTCCACCTCTTATTTCTATTCCATTTCCATGAGGATTGTTTCAATTCATCATCTCTAAGATTTAAAAAAAAAAAAAATCCACTCTCACGTTTTTGAAGCCTCTGTAGAGCGACTGAAGCTCCTTCCTGGTGAATTTTGTTTGAGCTTGAAGTTTCTCCAGACCTTCAGGTTGGTGTCTCACCATAGCCAGCTCCAACTCAGCATCTACACTCTCTAAAAGGCAGAAGGACAAAGGAGATGATGAATGAAAGGGTGATAAGGAATAGCATAATAGAATAAACACACATTGAATTCCCTTATACCAAGAACTCTAAAGAGAGAAGTTTTGACAAGATGCAGGTATGCATTCACCATCTTTTGAAGAGGTAAAAAAAAAAGGAAGAAGAGTGGATGAAATAAGGAGAGAAGACAAAAAGGAAGCAAAAAGTAAAGAAACATGTTAATAAGATTATGCCAAATTGTTTCTGTCGAAAATTTATGCAAATACTAATAATAAAGACTGTAATATCCTGTATATTCTCCTTCTCTTTAAATTGCATTTAAAGAATTCAAGAATCCGATTGTGGCACGGGAGCATCATGGACATTTTGACAGCTGGTATCTGATTACAAACAAGTAGCTATCCAACATCTTAATCAAAGCTTGACATTCACTGTGTGAGGAAATCATAGCAAGACTTCTTTAGGTATTATCTGTTTTTACCAGCATGTTTGTTAAAGTGGCTCCGAATTCAAGGTTATCTTTGCAGAAAGCCTAGGCAAGGTTAAAAAGTAAATTAAACCATTTCCACAAGTTTTGTTGAAATATATATATATATATATATATATATGTGAGATTTCATAAAGTTAAGGTGTCAACGTATGTATCGGCAGACAAACCCAATTTGGCCAAAAATATATATTTTTTGTTTTATTAGTAGTAGTAATTTTTGTAAGTATTGATTTGTCACAGTGACATTTAATGGGTTTTCCTAAACTGCCATACATGTCCTAAACTTTCAAAGGAACTCACATCCAGAACTATGTCTTTAGAAGGACAACCCTTCAAAGGAAGTTTAAAAGATCATATTGCGCATGTGGAATATTACAGTATATTGTTTAAGTGATTATTAGCACATGCATAGTGGAAAAGGTGGTTTACAGTAAAAGAGAAGTCAGTTGAGAGCTTACCCTCCATAGAGAGCGGCTCCCAAAAGCTAAACTGCTTTAAAACCATGAAAAAGAGAAGCACCACCACGGCTACAGCGAAAAGCTCCATACCCATTGTGGCCACTGTAGTGTGTATACTACTAATGATGAATTAACAGCTCCCAAAAAAAACAAACAGAAGGAAACCCAAACAGGATTTCAGATCAGTGTCTTTCATAATACGCCAAGTCTTATTGTCATCTGGAATTTCATTGGTCCTTAGACATTTTGAAGTGAAGATAATCAATGAAGGAGGATGAAGAAGATATCTGCAATCCGCAAAAGTCAAAAAAAAAAAAAATTATACAATCAAATGGTATTCCAGCACCACCTCATCACATCTCGTATTGTATTCAGAGTTTCTTAATAAAAAGTTTTGGAGTAATGATAAGATACAGTGGTCAAGTAGAAGGTTTTTCAATCTCCAATGTTAAAGAATTTGACTAACAGCAAAAAAATAAAGAGTTAAACTGCATCAAGTACATGTAGATGTGTAGGTATTCTGTTACAATTTTCTGTTTGCTATCAGATTAAAAAAAAACTCTCAAACCCATGCTTAAAATGCTTTAAAAAAACAAGCAAAAAAAAAAAAAAAAAACACGAGTGGGACAAAAAGCTGCAAAATGTTATAAAGTCAGTATAAACAGTTGAGACTGAGCACCAGCTTTGTGTTTCTATTTTCCATTTTTTTTCAAAAATGTCTCTATCACATCTTCTATTTCAAAAGTAAACGGTTTCAAAATGGTGAATAATTCAACAATTAAGACTTGTGCTTCAAATCCTCAAATAATGATAAAACTCAAGTGTGCACCAGATAATATTTTATATTTAAACGGTCCGTTACATCTGAAATGTCATTCAAAGTTTCTTCAGCATGAGTTTTTAGGTAACAAGTAGTCAGTATCAGTTAAGAAGTTGATGTACCTCAAACTGTTAAATGGTGATGAAATATTGAAATAGACTAATAGGCAAAAAAAAATAAATAAAAAAATAAAAAAGCCGTAAAAAGCCAAAAACTGTGAGGCTCAGTATGCAAATGATGATGAATTCAAATAGGAGGTAAAATCCTGAGCCAAAAATTAGTCGGGTTTCTGAAATAAACTGACAAACTCTCAAAGCAATCCTTAAAGAAGGTACCTCCAATCCCCAAATGGTGATGGAATAGTGGAATAGACTGAGGTTCGGGCCATAAATGTAGCTAGAATTGCCCAACAACCAAAAAAATCAATTGTGAAATCCCATCAGGTCCTGTAAATTAAAATCCTGAGCAAAATCCTAAACTCTCAAATCACATGCCTAAAGATGCCTTTTAAAAACGTTCAAAACTTGCATGCCAGCATCAGTGTCCATCACTGCCCTTGCAAATAACTTGAAGAGTCCATTCAGCTCGTTCCTCAACTCCTGTGTGAGATAATGGACATTTCACATACAAGGTTTCGTCCTTTGATCCGGCTTCCTCTATGCTGACAATCGCTGACCTGCAATTATGTAAAGCAATAGTAAAAGCTCTCGCTTGCTCTCTCTCTCTCTCTCTCTCTCTCTCTCTCCATCTGTAGTTCCACACCCTCTTCCATTTAGTTTTAAACGTTCCTCTTTAAGGTTTCAAGTGCATATTCTGGGGAAATCTGGCTTAAATATGTGGGTCTTCTGGTAAATATTATTTTTGTTATTATGTGATATTTAAAACAGCTCTTGTTGAACTTCTCAAATGGTTCTTGGTCAAGCTTGTGGGTTATGAGATGAGTCGAATTACATGTGAAAAATCTCCTCTGTGATTTTTTATGTCTTTGTGGTTCTCCACTATAATAAAAATATAATCATTTTTAAAGATGCTATGGTTCAAATACTTCACATCCCGATTAGTGATGAGAATTCTGCCTCTTTTGAGTGAGTCAAATCATCTAGCTCAGCTCACCAATAAGAGTCAACTCACTCCCAAATGGCTCATTGCACCCCTTTTTTTTAACCTTGCAATATTTTGACCAGTGATTGCTCTATCTATGACCAAAAGAATCGACAGACATCAGTGCAGACTTCAGAAGCACAACTTACTCAGAAAACATTGTGATTTCACACTGTTTCCATTTGAGAACAGTAAAAAATAGCGAATAAAATTGGAAACAATAGCTGGCTAGCTAATGCTGTGCATGCTTTGAAACATAACCTTTAATTGTGAGTGTTCCAGCTGGATTTTATTACTCTAATCCCTCCATCTGTCAGAGCCACAGTACATTCAGATAGCTAGACGATATAGGAAGTCACCTAACTAGCTAACTAGGTGGCATGCTAATTTGTTAGTTAGCTAATTATCAAGACAATTTGACAAAAAATGCTTCAGCTACATTACTATTAGTGATTAAATTTATTTTAATATTAATATGTATTCCTTTTTTAAATTCTATTTTTTATAGGCCTACTTCATTCTGATAGTTAGAATAGACATCTAGTCTTCTAACTAGCTAGCTAAGTAGCATGCTAGTTTTTTAGTTAGCTAATTACGAAGCTGAGTTCACAAAGATTGCTTTAACTACTTTACTATCAGTGATTACATTTATTTTAATATTAATTTGTATTCTTTTGTTATATTACTATTCCTTATTATACTTCATTCTAGACAGCCAGTCACCTAACTAGCTAGCTAAGTGGCATGCTAGTTTGTTAGTTAACTTATTAGCAAGCTGATTTGACAAAGATTTCTTCAACTACTTTATGTTTAGTATGATTGTATTGCATGACTTAGAAAACAGCTGGTTAGTATGCTCCTCTTGTGCTTCAAATACACACTTGTGTGGCATAGCTAATAAGCACTTATGAGTCATGAAGGGAATTTGTAAAAAAAAAAAAAAAAAAAGTATCTGAACATATAACTTATTTTAAGGCTGGCAGAACATATAGCCAAATTTACTTACTGTCTTATATCACTGGACTGAACAAAACAAAACTGTTTGGGTTCGAGCTTTTAGCATACATAAGGAAACATCCTACAGGTTTTACTGCCTCCAAAGGTGTGTCTGGAGTTGGAAAAAAACAAAATGTGGACTATGTCAGGCTCATTACTAACCATATAAAAAGACACAGTGCCCAGAACTCACTGGCATTGTTTGAGTTTTTAATACACTTAAGGAATTCTTTTATCTCTCTAATCAGCACTTATCAAGGTCCCTATCTCCATCTGCGCTGTTCTTATCCTGGGTATTAATGCAGCTAATGGAGGAAGGATCTCCCTTTAATTTAAGGAGTGTTTTTACTCTCTGTACTGATCGGCAGTACATTAGGGTGCTTTAAAGCTCTGTAACATCCTGACTCAGATGTCAGCCAAAGGCTTTCACCTTTTACTGTAATTTAGCATCTGAATTATAATTATTATAATTATATATACAGTCAGGTCAATAAGTGTTTGGACAGTGACATAATTTTCATAATTTAGCCTCTGTACACACCACATGGATTTGAAATGAAGCAATCAAGATGTGACTGATGTGTAGACTTTCAGCTTTAATTCAAGGGGTGTAACAAAATATTGCATTAAACATTTAGGAATTGCAACCATTTTTTGCAGACTCCCATGGATCTGCATGGGTGCCCATGACCCTGTTGCCAGTTCACCGGTTGTCCTTCCTTGGACCAATTTTGGTAGGTACTAACCACTGCATACCGGGAACACTCCAAAAGACCTGCCGTTTTGGAGATGCTCTGATAGTAGGGCATACTCATGATTACTTTAGAATGAAATGCAGCCATAGTTCATTGTTCATTTGTCCTGGACAAATGTGCAAACACACTAGACAGCTATGATTTGAAAAACAGCTTGTGTCTACACTTTAACTGAAATTAAAACAGTCACCTTGATTTAGCAAAGAGAGAGAGAGAGAGAATTTTTAACAATTTTAACTAGCAGTGCTGGAAGACTGACAGGAAGTGACCTGAGATGAGTCTTGCTAGCTTTATAGCTATGACATAAAAGATCACTTTATCAATCAGGAAGCATTAAATGTTAAAAGCAGTTAATAATTTAGTTTTCATTTGTGCATCATGAGTACATTGTCCAGCTCAGCACAATGAAGTAGAGCTCTTAAGGAGATGGAGCCGGCTTTTATGCAGCTGAACATAAGGTCTAAAGACACCATTGTTCATCATCCCATGTACTTGACTTCTTGCAAACCTGGCCTGCCATGTACTTGCAAACCTGGCCTGCCAACACCCTCCTGTTAACCCCTTAGACTCCCAGAACCCACTGACAGGCTCAGACTTAAATTTATCACTCTAGAAATGACATACGTTTTTTTCTGTTACTTTCACTGTAACTACTAAATACCTTATAGTAGTTACTGAATACTATGAGGAACAGAAAGGTGAATAATTTAATAAGCTGGGTCTTGAAGGGTTTAAACAACTGTGGATCATCCAAAACACATTGTTTCTTGTTTTCAGCCAACTTCAACACACATTACACCCCTTTCCGTCTCACACCAATGGGTTCTTGTAGCTGTTCACATCAATTTCAATCTCTTGATGCTGTGTACAGAGAGACCAGTGGAACCCTGGCCAGTTACATCAAGAGACTGTGAGAGAGACTGGTCTGCGAAGGTATGTGAATTTATTTCCCAAGGACCCACTTTCATTACAAGCATCTTCAGTAACTACACACTAGAGAGACTAGAAAGCGAGACAAGAGAGAAAGAGAGTAAGATACAGAGAGACCGACAGAAAAACAGGCAGAGAGACAGTGACAAGTCTGGAAGTGTGTCCCTTAAATCCAGTGGCTGTCCAGCTCTCTGATTAGACTTACTGTCTAATCAGAGAGCGCACAGTCTTAGCCAGCTGCGTGAATGGTATTGCTGTTGAAAGACATTATCATAAAACATGCTATACAGCTTACTGGCCAGAAGATGGCACTATTCTCTTAAAGGAGTAGTCAGCCATTTTAGCTAGTGCTTTGTTTTGTTTCAACTTGATATCCAGAGTTATACATCCTCAAATGAACACTAGTTTATAATTTCACAGACAAGTAGACACACCTCCTTGTTCTGATTGGTTGCATGTTGCATGTTGGTGGTTCATATCATCTGTGTTTCCTCCTGTTTACAGACCAAAATATCACCCCACTTTTAACACTTGTTTGTTGAAGGAGCAGTGCATAGCAGTCCTCCTCACCTGTAGGAAACGATGTCGGTAAACATGGCAAAAGCATGTTTAACACGTGCCCAGCAGATATGGATTGCTTCCGGAGGACCAAAGCCAGGAGAATGGACTGATTAAGCTCTACCTATCCCTCCATTCCATCCAGAGAGCCAACTCAACCACTAAACCAAGTTTCTGTTACACAGCTGCTAGATAAAACTATTACTCATCTAAGGCTAAGAACTACAATATGTACAAGGACAACCTTATGCTTCATAATAATAACAAACTAGAAGTAACACTAAACCAAGAACAAACTAAATACAATTAGAAAACATGTAAAGAACTATGCGTGCTAAAATCCTCCATGCTCAAGGCTCAATTATCTCATGTTTCCAGCTCATATGTATGCAGTTAATTTAAAACTGGAAATCTCTCTCCTGGAACACTGTGTAGATAAGAGAGGAATGTGTCATCATCAGGGGCGATAATATTTCTCGACTGATTTGCAACATCTGATCATCAGTGCTGATCATCAAACATCTTTCATCGTTTGAGTGCTGATACACATCATCTACACATGATTTATTCTTATAAAGTGATTCACTTAAGCTTCTAACTAAAGTAATTACCTTCAGTTAGTGGTGGGATAAATGCCATTGCAGTCTGCTTCCATTACCACAAATTGATTATATTCCATTCTATCTGTATCTGTGTCAGTGTCAGTTTGTGTGTATACCTGTGATCTGTGCTGCTGTGCTGTTGATGATCCACTTTACCAGGCAGCACTTCATAAAGGAATGACATGAAGGGCGGAGTTTGGTGAGCTTGTCCCCACCTCCTATCTCCTGCTCATCAGCATCAGAGAGCAAAACTCCGCCCACATGCTTCTGACCTTCAATCTGGAGAGAAGGAAAGACAGAGTAAGACAGAAAGACAGACAGAGAGAGATGTAGGAGGAAAGAGAGAGACCATTGGGGAGAGACAGACAGGCAAAAAGTGAGAAAGTGAAAAAGAAAGACAGTAAATGAGCAAGGGAGTGAGTGTGGCAAAACATGAAAGACAAAGAGTGAGACTAATGAACACAGAAAGAGAATAATGTGTGTGTGTATCCTTCTGAATTATCAAGGGAGCTGTTCATGTTTATCAGTGACTATATAAATACATGAAAAGATATGGAAGAAAGAAAGAAAGAAAAAGCTTTTTACAATTTTATGGCTAATTATAGGGATTAGCTTATTTAAAATTTTGGACAAACACACACACACACACAGGTTCTCATTTTCAGCTTAATTTGAGATTTCGCTCAGAGGACAGAGGAAGTGTGGGCTGTGTGCCCTTGACTCCTTGCTCTGTTTATATCATCATCTATCTCTCTATCTTTGTCTCCATCTTAGTGTCTGTCTCTCTGGCTCTTTTCCAAGAGCAAAATCTTTAAAAAAAAAAAAGAGTGACAGAGAGGTCAGAGTGACTTTACCATCAGCACAAGATACTCCAAGCAAACACTAATTAGCAGTGTAATCAGGTCCACATGTTGTATAGGCCACGTTGTAGATACACAATTATCGACTGTAGCCCATCTGTTGCTATGCACAGTGTGTCATACAATGATTATTATCATTGTTGTGGTCACTGGTGCTGTTGTTTTAATCATTTTGGACTGTTTATATGTCTGTGCTATTAATATTATTATTATCTATATAAATAAATAATACAAATGAGATACATTACACCAGATAATATTAATAATGCTATATGTTACTGATCAAAAATAACACACAATACATCAAACAATCACAAACAACACATACTTTATACATTTCATTATCACTGATGTAGAACATTTGCATATTTGCTTAAAGTCAAGACCATGAACAAACAACAGCCAGAAAAAACAGGCAAATATCAACAATTATGCAAAATGAAGTTTACCTGCGTAACATTGGAATGCTCCATGCACTCTCAAACTAAATGCACTGAGTTTATTAATGCATCAAATGCACTGATTACGTACTGATCAAAAATGATAAAGAAAGTTTGCTTATCTTTTAATTCATGTCTTTACAGGTACAGGCATTTTTTTAATGGCAAAGCTAATGAATGCTGTTGTGTATATGAAAAAAATATTTATATAGCTCACCTGCATGCTTTGCAGCTGTCTATTTTCTTTCCTTCCTTTTTCCATTTTCTCCATTTCAGTTGTTCACAAGCTGCCGTATTACCTTTCTGTAGCTCTATGCTTTTGGGGAGGGACAAATCTGAGCGAGAGAAAGGGACAGTGTGTGTGTGTGTGTGTGTGTGTGAGACAGAAAGAGAGAGAGAGAGAGAGAGGGAGATTCTCTAATGAGTGTGACAGAAAGAGAAAGAGTAAAGGCGGTGCTGAAATTAATATTTTCTACCACACAATGGTAAAGATGCACAATTATGTCAACTAACATTTTCTTCACATACTCCTTCATTTTACATTTTTAATGATTCAAGCGACTTCCACATGAACACCTCATTACTACCCACCAATAAGAGTTTACATATGAAGACACTTTTCTTTCTTAAAACCTCATCACATCTGACGGTTACAAAGTGCTGACACTGGAGACTCCTTCCATAAATGATAAATAAACGTTTCTACACAGAAAACATTACCATATCATTTATTACCAACATTTTTACTCCATATTTATGTTGAGCGTCTGCCGTAAAGGTACCTGTGAATTAGTTGTTACTATAGAAACGTTAACTTAGAATGAGCTCATTAATATAAACCTGTGATTACTACAGCCATTAACCAACCTTAACCATTGACAGTCATTAGCTGTCAGGAGCATTTCTCTGCAACAATTTCTCAATCAATCAGTGTTAAATGACAGACAGATCGATAGCCTCCTCAGTGGGACCAAGCTGTCCCACGTCTAGTGTTTCCAAGCCACAGAAACAGTAAGAGGAGCCATGTGAAACCTCTGAGCTGCCCTAAATTTAGGCCTGAAATGCAGCAGGAGGGAACAATGAGGAAAGCAACAAGGGTTGTGTATATTGTTCCAGGTCACCTTAGATAATGAAATGTAGAAAAAAAAAAAAAAAGCATAACAAAGTCCAGCTGTGATGGCCGAGTGGTTAAGGCGTTGGACTCGAAATCCAATGGGGTTTCCCCGCGCAGGTTCGAACCCTGCTCGCAGCGAGAAGAGCAATTTTAACACTATATAGACGTCTCATAACTGTCAAGGAGTCCATTTCCACCAACAAGGGGTCTACCCTGGAACTGTTCTGCTCTTTTCTGCTTCGAAAGAGCTGAAGCTTGCCAATAAATAATATGCTAAGAAGCATTTCAACAGCTGTGATGGCCGAGTGGTTAAGGCGTTGGACTTGAAATCCAATGGGGTTTCCCCGCGCAGGTTCGAACCCTGCTCACAGCGAGGATTTAACACACTGTAAAGAAGAACTTGCATTGGCTTATGGCCTCCATCAGTGAGTAACACTTGTACTCCATTTTCCCCAACAAGGGTCTACTCTAGAACCATTCTGCTCATGTCCACTTCAGTAAGATTGAACATTCTTAGCTGCAGACACTGTATGGAAAGAGACTGAGCGGTACTGAGCAAATACTGCATTACTTTCCCAAATAAATGATCCAAATACTGAGAAAGAAGGAAACAGGCTGACAGAAAGCCCATCTGATTTAGATGATTAAATGTATGAAACCCGATTTAAAGAGTAGCTAGTTTGTTAGCTTTATAAGGATATACTTTTGGCACCCATTTCCCCCAACAAGGGGTCTACTCTAGAACCTTTCTGTGAACATTTCCATCTATAAAGAGCTGGATCTCACCAGTAAAACTGGTTGAAGTCCAGCACAAAGCCATGAACTACCCTACATTTAGAACTAAAATTCTTCTAGTGTAGCAGCGGACACTAAGGCAAGAAACTGAATGGTAGATACCATGGTACTGTTCCAACTAACACACTTCAAACAGAGGTGAGCAGCAGCTGTGATGGCCGAGTGGTTAAGGCGTTGGACTTGAAATCCAATGGGGTTTCCCCGCGCAGGTTCGAACCCTGCTCGCAGCGAAAGAAGCGATTTTAACAATCTACAGATAACTTGTACCCATAGCAAAAAAAAACCCTGAGTTACAGCCTTGTAACAATCAATGGTTATGTGTACATGCCCAACACCGTTTCAATATTAATCAGAATTTGGCAATATTCTAATTAGTATTGAGTCATGCATGTAAACCACACAATCCGATTGCCCAATTCATCTTAAGAAAATATTCTGATACCCTAAATTCCGATTCCCACCCCTGGAAAATGCCTCTTTTAATCGGAAATTTGTTGCATGTAAACACCTTATTCAGAAAATCCACTGAAAGGAGATGCATGCACATGCTCAGTCCGCAAGAAACTGTGGGTGCTAACAGATGCTTAGCTGTAGGCTAAGTATTTAGGAATGGCATCTCAGGCATATTTACAACAACCATGTATACGGGAATATTCCAATGCCTGTAGGCATATAAACATTGTATACAGAATATGGCTTAAACAGAATTTGATGTGCATGTAAATGTAGCCAATGAGTAACACTTGTACTCCATTTCCCCCACTAAGGAGTCTACTCTGGAACCATTATTCACGTCCACTTCTAAAGAGCTGAATCTTGCCAATATAACTGGTTGAGGACCAGCACAAACCTGTGAACTATCCTACATTTAGGCCTGAAATTCTTAGTAGCGGACACTGTAAGGAAAGAGACTGAGTAGTACTGAGAAAATACTTCAGTATTTTTCCAAATAAACAAAGTAAATACTGAGGAGAAGGAAGGAAACAGGCTGTAGAAATCCAGTTTGCCTTAGATTTAAATGATTAAATGTATGAAACCTGATTTAAAGATTAGCTGATACGTGTGTTATATTGTAGTTTTATCAAACGCACATGTCAAATGGTAGCAACCCTTTACACAGCTGTGATGGCCGAGTGGTTAAGGCGTTGGACTTGAAATCCAATGGGGTTTCCCTGCGCAGGTTCGAACCCTGCTCACAGCGAGAGAGGTTTTGGCACCCATTTCCCCCTAACAAGGGGTCTACTCTAGATCCATTCAGTGCATTTCCATCTCTTTAGACCCATGAACTAACCTACACCCCAAAAATACCCCAAAATTCTTCTAGGGTAGCAGCAGATGCTGAAAGACAAGATAATGAGTGGTACTGAGAAAATACTGCAGTATTGTTCCAACTAAACAATGCAAACTACAGAAAAGGAGGAAGGAAACAGGCTGTAGAAATCTAATCTTCCTTAGATTAGAGCAGATTTACTGTTACTTTAATAAAATCATTTTAATAAAAGGACAGTGATGGAAAAAGTCACACACACGTCTTCACACATTACAAAACGTTTATTATTGGGTAACAGAATGAAAAGACCAAATTGGCATATTTACAGATATTTCTTATCTACAATGTATTGGAATGAGGATGGACAAACTCCTAGTGCTTAAAGAGGCTGATCAGAGTGGGACTCAAAGAAAAAGGGAGGAAAAAATAAAAATAAATGTAGATTGAAAGTTATAACACATCGATGTGACCTTCACTGTTTGGACAGTCTGTTGTGTCTGTTCCCTGATTTGCGAGCCAAGGAACTGCCAATATGTACCAGTTATGCAGGCAGAGTTGGGGCTGAAGAGGATGATGCAAGAATTCAGGATGCCTCCTCATCAATTTTAGGAGCCAGGTAGTACTTGATGTGACCCATATCTGCAATCTTGTACTCCACCACTGAAAGCAGGGAAAAACAAACAAAAAAACAATAGTGAAGTGAGACAAGTGAACACAATCAAGAATTAAAGCAGACAGAAGTGCTATCCATTTTTACAGTTGTGTTTATACACAGATTGAGATTTAACCCAGCGATTCACCTGATTATGTCAGGGCTTGTGCATGTGAAAATGTAAAACTTTTACAAGTGACTGCATGTCTTACCAAGTGGAATATCTGCAGACATGCTGAGAGTGACTGTCTTGGATAGAGGAGTGGCCTTGGTGAAAAAGTTCAAGTAGTTCAGAGCAAAAATAAGCTGGACAGGTTCATTCATCTCAATCGTCACCTAATCAGACAGGGGGGAAAACATGCGTCACAGGCATAACAGTACTAGAAATATAAGCATTTTAGAAAACCTACCTTGGCCTTATATATAAAATAGAGATTCACCATATACACACATGCATATATACATATACAAACAATTCTTACAGCCTCATCCTCTTTGTCCACGTTGCTGGTTTGGGACAGTTTGATGTTTCCGGTTCCCAGTTCACCGCTGGCAGAGAACTTCACTCCGTCTTTAGCGCAGGAGATCATCACAGCGTCTCCGATCTGGGACAGATCCCGGCAAATCCGGGCAAATTCACCAGAGGGCATCTTCACTACACAGCTGTACTCCTGCTCCTACAAACACAAAAATATCAACATTCACTTACTGACCAAGTGACAAAGAAGAAACTGCCTGATTGTCTCCAACAACCATCTTATGCAGCATTGCTTCATCAAACACCAGACACTACGATGTGGTCAGTGTACCACTTATAATGTTCCACTCTTTCCCAAAGCATCCTCAGTAGTGTTGTTAATGTCCTTTCAGCTGTGAGTAATCCATGCCACACAAGATTCAGTCTCACTTGTTCACATTTATGACGTGTGTGATCTGGGAATCTTTCAATGTCTGATGCATTTACACTTACTGGAATTCCAAGCTGCTCCACATCCAAGTCCATCAACTTCATCTCATAATCGGAGACTTTCTCCTGATCTGAAACGTATTCACAAGACAAATTATTTTAAATACTTTTCTTTCCAAGTTATCGTTCAGGTATTTTTCAACATGCACAAAACATACTGTAATATATGCACATTTTACAAGGCACAGAAATGAACATAAAGTATACCACACGAATATATTCCAATATCAAGATTTTTTAATTATATATCTCTACACGCGAAGGTCAAAACTGGACTAGTAAAGTCATTAAACATTAACTCACTGAGAGTCTCGAAAACCAGAGCCAGAGAGTCTGCATTGTCCTCTGCTCTCAGTGTAATGATGTCCTCGTTCCCAGCACACTTCAGGATCTTGGACATACTGGTAAAGAAAAACAAATGTATAAAATACATCATTAACAACAAAAAAAAGGCAACAAAATAAATGTATCTGTTGAGCAACACCATGTACAATGTGCGAGATGAAGAGAGTACATCGGTGCTATTCGGACACTTACGGTAACTGTTCGAGTCTTCCTGATATTTAGAAATAACTTCAAGTTGCTTTTGAAATTGTTACCAAAATAGTGCACAAGAAATATGGCTGTTTAAACAGGATTAATTTAACCCATAGCTGCCATGCTAAAAGAATTAGCCAACTACCATTAGTGATCAATTGCTTATTTTATTTCCTGCCTTTATCTTGTTATTGTACCATGTTTAGCAGCTGACAAAGAAAAGTTAAACAAACTTAAAAAAAAGGTAAATAGTTAACAGGCTACATTAAAAGAGAAGAGTAAAACGTCAGCTGCACAGAAACCTCTATAAAGCTGTGAATATTGTTTTATTCATTCTGCAGCGCGCGAGTTCACTTTCCCGCCAACAGCGGGTCTGCGCGCGAAAATGACGTCACACGCAGCGCACAAAAAGAAGCGCGGGTTTCCCCAACCTCATGCACTGGACTTTTATACAAAAACAAACAAACAAAAAAAAACATGAGAGAATGCAGTTGTAGCATTAAAACGACCAAAATGAAGATCAGTGTGTAATACAGAGATGTACATTTATAAAGAGTGACTTCATATAATGACTCGAAACACGTCACGCGCAGAGGACGGGCATGTCAGAACATGTCGGCCATGTTAAAAAAAAAAAAAAAGCGTTTTATAACTTCGCTGTAGGATAGTAAACGTTATATAATGTAGACAGTAGCATCACTACACGTGTGTGTGTGTGTGTTCACAGTGTGAAGGCTGACCTGCTGAGGTTGACCCCCATGGCGAGGTTCCTGTCGCAGCGGTACGAGTCGAAGCCGTCGCTGCGCAGTGTGAGCTGCACCAGGGACACATGAGAAGAGTCCATGCTCTGCAGAGAGATTCCCGACGAGCTCACATCCCAGCACGCCTCGGTGATCAGATCCTTCAGAGCTTCCAGCACCTTCTTCAGGATGGAGCCTTGAACCAGCCGGGCCTCGAACATTTCTGCAGAGTTTCTTTTTTTTTTTTTAAATGTTACAACACAAAGTAGTATTTAAACACACAACTAACTAAGTTCGCACGTCTCCGGGATGCCGTGGCTCTTGATATCAGACTGAAATCAGATCAGCAAACGCGCCTTTTCTCTGATTAAGCTTTGTTTAAAAACGAAAACAAAAAAACCGCGCGCTACAACTTTCCGACCAAGGCCACTCTGAAGTGCCTGTGCGCGCGCTTTCCTTCTGCTTTTGATAGAAACGCCTGACGCCGTCACGACGTCACTTCCGCTTAGCCTTGACTCCCCCTCCTTCACATAACACAACGTGACCGTGCATTTTTTTCAGCTGTCTAAATTAATAATAATAATAATAATAATAATAATAATAATAATAATAATAATTACAGCTGTCATGTTTCACAAATCTGAAAAAATGAAATGATCTTTTCAGCAGCTCTACTTCCGGAAATAAATATAAACTGGATATTTCGGGAAATAATTATACAGACGTGTTAAAATTTTGAACAGAAGAAATGTGGACCTTTTGAACAATTGATCCACTAATTTGCAGCAACCGAGAAAGACTTACAGAGGCTACAAAATGGTCTCTGGCTAAACGGCGCGTGAGGGAAGGAACTACACTTCCCATAAAGCATTGCAGATGACGTCATCGACTCGTTTCCCTCCAAATTTTGTGCAGCGTTTGTGATGGTGTATTTTATCTTTAACAATATGTTACTCACGAGTGATTTGTAATAATTGTATAAATTATAATTTCGAGATGCGGCTTAGTGTTTATGTATAAATAGTTTTGTTTTAAAGTTTACCGATCAGAGACCGCTGTCTCATCCGGGTATTTACGCTACGCAATACCACATACTGGCCACACGATGTCGCTGTTTTCCAATAATGAACCGGTCTCAGTATAATATGTTGTGTGAGATGTGCTTCTGAAAAACTTGAATCCACACTAACCTTGTGCAATTAAATTTGGACACCCATGGTGTGGTATTTACATAAATAAAATCTGAAATGACACCAGTATTTAAAAAAAAAATGTATAGATCCTTTATTGAACCCCAGATGTTGCAGCGTCTTTCCACCTTAGTCTAAGATTTTAAATAGGCAAAAATGTTGAAGCTTAAGGTTGTAGGTCTTTAGCTTTAATTACAACTTTATTTATATTAAATCTAAATCATTCTTTGTGACTTAATATACTACAGATTTTGAGTTTGGTAGGTGGTAGCTGGAACAAAGGGAGTCAGCTGCACTTTTTGATTGGGTTCATATTTGCATTATTTGAGGGTCTGTAAAGCACTGCCAGGGGGTCTGTGATTTTTTTATTTATTTTTTTTTTAGTTGCAGCAACAGAAATTAGAACCCATTATATGTATTGTATTTATTAGTGAATTTGAGTTTGACTGATTTAATTCAAATCTCAATAACTCAAAAAGCAATATAAATAGGCTATAATTAACGTCTTCATGGACCTAATGCATTCTCTCAATTAATCTCTCTACAGCTATAACAAATAGGCAAAATACTCTTGTACACATTTGAATAGTGTTAATGAAATAAATATGTGCTGAGTGGGTGAGTGGGATTTATTTTACAGTTAAAATGGGTCCTTGGCTACAAAAAATTTGAAATTCTTCCCACCGTGGTTTTTAGGTGTGTACTCCAAAGCCAAACTTTCCCTAATGCTGAAGTTAAAGAAAAAGTACCTTGGTCTTGTACAGTTTACAAAAAGTTTGTGTGGCTGTGGTTTGTTTAAAGCCTAAAATTAAAGTAGTCCAACATCCATGAAATAACATGCAGATACTCCTCATGGAGATGTAAGCACATGAGCAGTGAACGTGAGTTGATTACATTTCACCCCACTCCCCTTGGAGGTGTGTCATCAGAGTGGTCGTTTAGCCATTTCATCCAACTCTGATGCAAGAGGCTGTAACCTAATCCATGCTCAGAGTTTAATGATGACCTCAGCGGGATTTTGTCTGCTCTGCTCCACAACTCTCTCCAGCTGTGGGAAAGTCCACTTTCTAATTTGTGGATGGATGGGCTGAAACATACTCATGTATCCCTAGGGTCAAGTAATTCTGGTGTCCTGTGTTTTCAAGAATCTTACTATCTTACTCCACTTTCATTATAAATTAAACTTTATTCAATAGTTTGTTTAGGCAGAAACATTCCTAATAAAGTAAGTAAGTATGGTCCTGCATTTAAGAAGACATGTTACAGTGTCCGTTTTCACACCCCAAACCAAAGACAACGCAACTTGCCAGTACATGATGGAGTAGAGATATAGAGTGGAATATGAAATGGAACATTTTCAATGACATTTCACCCAAAATCACAGCATCAAATTATTTACCACATACAGACCAAACCATTATTAATATGATGCGAACACAAAAACAAATAACTACAGAGAACCCACATGGTTACTGCCCTCATTTTCAATCATATTTGGTGGCATCATGACCTTACGTTACTAATTTGTTCCATTTGTCTCCAAAAGAAACTATAATCAACATCACTTATGACCATACTGACCATAGATGTCAAGTAAGATGTAGATTAATGGATCCATGGACTGAAAAAGCATTTATATAAGCACTCATTTAAGGCTTAAGCTCATATGAAGAAATAGTGGAGCATTTTAAAATAATTTCCACTCCATGTTGGATGTATTTCAGTCTAAATGTACTCTCTTACCTACTTAATCATGTTTTGGAAAGCTCCTCAAGGGTGGGCCTGCAGTTTCTATGGTGTTAATCTATGAAAATAAAAATGAAATAAACTAAATACTTTTGCTATCAAACACAGCTATAAATGTAATCATGCCTGAGATTTAGGTATTTAAGTTCCTAGAAAGTTTCTATAAGTTCCATTTGGAAATCTGTGAGCCTTTTATTATCAATCTTTAAGGAGAGAAAGGCAGGAAGTGACAACTATAATGAGACAAAGCTAAAAGGAAGCTGAGCTCATATGGCTCAAGCAGGCATGTGCTGATAATGAGTTATATAACTATATCTCAATATTCAACACAATACTGTCATTAAAATACTGCCACTATTTTTGTTACATACAGGAAGAGGATGAATTAATGAATTAATTAATTGTTTTCATAATTTATTTATATTAACTAAATGAATTCTTAGGACTTTTATTTTCTGTATATATTGGCTATCCATTAACTGCACGAGGCCACTTTGTCTTTAAGGCTTGCTGCTTCTCAGTTCTTCTAGATTCATTTTTATCCATAAAACTAGAGACATCATGCCACTCCAAATCTAGTAATTTTTTTTTGTGTCTTTAGTTTTGCGCAATAGCTATGACACAAATGTAGCTAACAAGTAAGAGAAGGCAGCTTAGCACTATGTAAACTGCATGCCTAAATCATCACCCTCTCGCCTCAGATGACACTAGTGGAATCAGTAATGCTGTTTGTACATAAAGAGGTTCTTAAACCAGCTGAATGATTTGTATTAAAGATATGATATATAAAATGGACTAAGAATATTATCATCCTAACCACTTCTAACAGAAAATTTCATCTCCTGACTTTGGGCCATACCTCCTACCTAAGTCTAAAGAGTGATACCAGTCCTTTTTTTTTTTTTTTTTTTTAAATAATACAGCACATTTTAATTCTCAATTCTGATTTGTCAGAAGGTGTTGATTAATCTTCTATAACAACAGATCTGACAATAGTCCAGTGTGCAAGGCAAATCACGGGTTTCTATTAATGTGCTTGTTCTAATACAGGACAAGAGTGGAACCTGATGTAGTCTTATGTTGCCTCAATTTTCAATGTATTCTGAGATGCTTTTCTGCTCAGCATGGTTGTAAAGAGTAGTTATTTGAGTTACTGTAGATTTTCTGTCATTTGGAACCAGTCTGGCCATTCTGCTCTGACTTCTTTCATTGACAACCTGTAGAACTGCTGCTCACCGGATGTTTTTTGTTTTTCGCACCATTCGGCAACAAACTCTTCAGATTTGAGAAAATCCCAGGAGATCAGTTTCTGAAATACTTAAAGCAGTCCATCTAGAGATCACATTTCCCCCACCATTCTCATGTTTGATGAATATTGATATTAAGCTTGTGACTTGTATTGCATGATTTAGTGTGCTGCTGCCACATAATTGGCTGATTGGATAATTGCCTGAATGTGCAGGCGTACAGGTTCTCCTATTACAGAAGGCATTTATTTAAAATTTATGGAAGGAGTCTCCAGTGTAGGTGCTTTGTAACCATCAAACTTTGTAATTTTCCACCACAGGAAGGGACAGAGGACAGAGGCCCGTGCACTGTGTAGTTTCTTGGTAAATTAAACTGCGATTTTTGTGGGTGTTCCAATACATTAAATGCAACTATAAACTGATTTCAAAAAATAAATAAAAAGCATAATTTATCATTTTGTACTTGATATAAAAATGTAATTGCTGGTAAATTGCTGTGATATCTAAAGGATAAAGCACTTTGTGATGTGCTGTTATAGGAAAATAATTTGGGGTGTTATAGTGACTCTGCTTCATGTCAGGCCACATCTCACCACCCCACTGTTGATTAATTTCTATAACAGCACTGGTCATCATGTTATTTTTCTTACTTTTTAGTATTTATGTTGAGACACTGCACCAAGAGAAATTCCTCATACACCTTGTAATATTGTGATTCAGATGTTGCTGGTATTTTCCTACAGTCAGTAAAATATCTGCAAATTAAAAAGGTCTGAGTGCCGCTCTTTAGTTAGAAAAAACTTTATGTGCGGTCCAGAAGAGAAATAATAGCTCTGTGACTGGTTTTGACCACAACATGATTCGTAAACGTCTTGTGTAGTTTTGTTGTGGTTTCAAATGATTCCTCACCATCAGTCATTATAGAGTTAGTCACAGCAGTGTCCAAAAAGGTAGTGTCTGCAAAAAGAGTTTTAACTACATAATCATTTCGTTGCTATTTCTCCAACATATGCGTGCATTGCATTATGGGTAACACACACCTAGACTACACTGTAAAAACTCTCAAAAGCTAAATGCGAAATGCTAATGCTGATTTCACTTGCTATCAGAATTGTGGTACATATATGTGTTCCAGGTATAAACATTACACAAGAAAATCCTTTCAAGTTGTAATTCCAAATGGGAGCTTTGGAGGAAAAAAATTTGATGGCTGAGTTTACATCTTGTTCCTTTCCTCTTTCATCATAGCAGGTTGTTGATGGTGAGTCAGTCTTTATTCTTCTATATACAACTTCTTGTAAAACAAAGGGATCTAAAACAATGCCAGTATCTGTATCCGTTTAGTGCTCCAAATATTTGTATCCGAAGACACGGTTTGTCAATGTTGGAGTGGAAGAACTCAAGTGGCCTGCACAGAGCCCTGACCTCAACCCCACTGAACACCTTTTTGGGATGATTTGGGACGCTGATTGTGAGCCAGGCCTTCTTTCCCAACCTCATTAATGCTCTTGTGGCTAAATGAGCACAAATCCCCACAGGCAAGTTCCAAAATCTAGCAGAAAGCCTTCCCAGAAGAGCGGAGGTTATTATAACAGCAAGAGATGGGGCAACTCCATATTAATGCCCATGCATTTGGAATGGGATGTTCAACAAGCACATATGGGTGTGAAGATCAGGTTTCCACATACATTTGGCCATATAGTGTAACTTTATTCAACTTCTGAACCAGACACCCTGTGGAACCTTCTGGTAAATTTTCTATCTACTATCTAATGTTAGCCAACAACAATAGCCATCTAATAATTTACTTTAGTTTTTCAGTTTGTTACATTCCAGAAATATCAGAAACTTTCTCCGGACGTGCTATCAGGATTTACTATGAAGTTGGGACATAGTGCTTCTGTGAGTCAAAATGGGCTCCTTTAAGCAGCATTTCATTATAATGCCTGTATGATATTCGGAGAACATTTTCTTTTGATAACAATCGTTTAAGAACAATGAAAAACATGTGCAATGAACTTACAAGTTTTACAACAATTTTAAAATGAATTAAATAATTGTTTTGTTGTTAAACCCAGCAGAGATGTGTTGCATGGAGTCTGAGTGAGCTATATGGAGCACTGGCTCAAACAAGCATATTTCTTATGTTTGTACAGAATTATAGTAGAAACATGATTTTATTTTGGAGCTCAGTAAATGAGAAATGCGCACCACTGTACAGTAATTGTTTCTCCAGAAAAAGAAAAAAAAAGACATAAAATGAGTCTTCCTTTTCTTATGCCTGATCATTTTGGGCTAGTTTCTTTGAGTTGTAGTTGGGGCTGAAACCTGGCAACCAAACCTCATGCACACATGACCCTTTTTTGTACTGCAGGATCCCAATCCCTGAAGCTGGCAAGCATTCTAAAAAGAAATAAAATAAAAAACAAATACTCTGTGTATTGTTCATGTCTGTATTCGTATTACAACAAAAATTATATATCTTACTACAGATTATACTGTAGCAAAGGACCTTGCTGTACACTTGCTGTGAAACTGTGTAAGAAATAAAACACTTCTGGATGTGCTGTTATAGGAAAGTAATCAAAGGGTGGTGTAAAGCTGTAAGTGTTTCCAACTAACTAACTTGATTATTGTCCTATAAAACCACATCATGAGGTGTTTAATTCCTGTTGTACCACTGCACTTTTCCAGCAACTATTTTTTTATATTTATAAAAGAATGACACATCATACTTTTTTGCCATTTATAATCACATTTTATGCTGTCGAACATCAAGTTAGTTCATGATATCAGTCATGTTTTAACAGTCATTCTTTCACCAGCCTCTCTTTCTTTCTCTCTGTTGATGCTAATAACACAAAAAGGCAAAAAACAAATACACGTCATATTACCGGGAACCTGGAAGTCCTGTGTCCTGAAGACTTTCCCATGGTTGAAAACTTACTAACCAGTACTGATGCTCGAGACTCCTTTCATAAATATTTCATAAATATCTCCTTACAGAAAGCTTCACCATATTATACACATAACATTCACAATTATACATTTTATTGCTTAAATAACAGCACATTTTAATCTGTTTATTATGGATGACGGGCTTTGGCTTTAATTACATCTTCATTCATTCATATTGAAGCTAAATCACTCTTACTTACTCTTATTTACTACATATTTTGAGTTCTGGACATGGCAGCCAGAACAACAGGAGTGAGCTGCACTTTTTCTCTTTTTTTTCTCTTTTTCTTTTTGCACTTGTTCTGATGTGCGTTATTTAAGAAAGGTTCAGTGTATTAGATGTAGTGAGTATCTGATGAGGAAGAAAGGAATTTGGCTTAATGTTGGCTGTTTTATAGACATCACTGTTCCATGACTTAGGTGTGAGGTTTATATAATGCTAAACTGCAGGCTGAAATAAATATTAATTATTTACAATTTTTTACAGTGTATGATGCTGTGTGTGCTTGCTGATTAGGCATTATGTAACTTATTACAGTATAGGAAAATATTAAGAAACAAAACGCAAGATAACTATAGCTGACATTAGAAATGCACTTGAAGTCAAGGACTTTGCAATAACGACTTCACAAATGGCAAATTAAACGATCTGATGTGCATGTGAAGGCAGCATAGGAGACAACAAATAATCTCACTTATTACCGAGCATGATGGGAAATGTGTTTTGCATTAGGCAGAGTACTAATCACTTTCTCCGCTGTAGTAGAGGGTTAGAAAGATGGAGTGGGTGAAAGTAGGACACATGTGGCTTGACTTACTGGACTGTAGTGCTGACACATGCAGCGTCACTCCAGAGGGTTTTAAGAGATATTATGTAGAATAACAGCAGGAGCTCTGTACAGCACTTTGGACTCCTGAATCCATCCATCTGTACTCAGTCAATTATAAACCTGTGTATACTCCCCAGGTCTTTAATATGTAACATGCACTCTTAGATCATCTCTTATCAAGTACTATTAATGGTACTTTGACTTGTCGCTCTCTGACACAGGTCCTCTTACTCCCCCTTGGAGAACCCTTAAAAGTTCTCACAACAAAGTTTCAAACAGAAGCTGTTTAGAAAGGAGCAGTGTTTTTTCTAATTGTGTTTTTCAGTGTGTATTTCTTTGCACTTTTGTTTTTTGGAGTTTATGTCCTTTTTCTAGTTACATGTTATTTGCTGTAGTATATTGTAATTTTGAACTATGTATTTTATTTTGATGTTCATTTTATTGATTTTTAAAAGCCTTAATTGGTTTGGTTAACATGTGCTGGTTTTAAACGTGCCTTATAATTAAACCTTGGCTTGTAAGGATGACGTCAAGTATTGAGAAAGCAAAGTCCAAAACAGTAAAACACACACATACACACGCACGCACACACACACACACACGCCAATTTGCTCCTGAAACGAGCAGGAGACGCGAAACGCCCACCCGCCCACTCTTCTCCAGTCCCCCTTTTCCTTTCTGACAGTCAACAGGAAGACTGTGCCGAGCCTGCCAAAAAGACAAGAGAGTGAGGGAGAGAGAGAGAGAGGGAGGAGGGGTACAAGAAACAAACTCCAAACTCCAGGTTGCTTCTCTCAGCAAGAACAAAAAGACAAGAGGAGAACAGAGACCTTCTGCAAGTGAGAAGAAGACAAATAACATCTCAAGAATTTGCACGCTAGAATAAGAAACCCCAAAACCGGCCTGATGTCTAACAAGCGTGCCAAACCGGAAAAAACAGAAAAGCCCAAAATGGCGCAGCGACTAAGCCGCGATCTGACCTGCTCAATCTGCTTGGATTTATTCAAGCAGCCCGTGTCGCTCCCTTGCGATCACACGTTCTGCCAGTCCTGCATTACCAACTACTGGAGCGGCGGAGGCGCGCGCGCACCCGGCCAACCTGGCACCGGTTCATCCGGCTCGTGTCCTCAGTGCCGCAAAGTTTTCCCCGGTCAGAGTTACCGGCCCAACCGCATCGTGGCCAACATCGTGGAGAGCTACAGCCGGGAGATCGAGGAGGAGAGCGCGAGCGCCACGAGCAGCACACCGAGCTCCGCGCCGCGTTGCGCGCGACACCGCGAGGAACTGAAGTTGTACTGCGAGGAGGAGCACGAGCTCGTGTGTCTCGTCTGCGCCGTATCTCAGGAGCATCGGTCTCACGCGCTGGTGTGTGTGGACGAGGCGGAGCAGAAATACAGGGTGAGGAGAAGCACCAAGAAGTGTCCTTATTGTGATGTGCATTTGTTCCTTCTAAACGGTAACACGTGCACTCCTACTAACACTAATACACTGTCAATTGTTGTGATCTTTTGAAAACTAAAACTATCCATTCATTCACCTTCAGTGAGCCCTACATCCTGGTCAGGGCTGCAGTGGATCCAGGGGCACTGGGTGCAAGGTGATAATTTACCTAGAATGGGACGCCAGTCCATCTTGAGGCACAGTGCACATACACATTCGCACGTTTAAACTCTATACGTTTAGCGTAGCCGATCTGCCTAACTCCATATTTTTGGTCAGTTGGAGGAAACCGGAGAACCCAGAGGAAACCCGCATGGACACAGGGAGAACATGCGAAAATCAGATCGGGGACCCTGGAGCTGTGAGGCACTTGTAAGAAGTGTATTAACTGGTATTGACTCAGTTAGTGCACTTCGCTGTGTGTTTTGTGTTATCATCCCTACTGCTCTCAGAGCACATCAGAATGCACAGTACTACACACCTTATTACACTTTATTAGAACACACTACATTAGACTTTACATTAGTAGGAGGAGTCTTATCTGAGAAATATAATTTGCCAGAATTGAATTATGTTTTTGAACTGCACTTTAATATCTGGTACATTCTCTTTACAAGGACTTTGTTTTAAACAGATTTTTAGAACAAGGAGCTGGAATAGGGGCTTGCTCTGTCTGCACCACACATCGCCCTGGTATTGCAACCACAGCTCGGGTTACTGTTCTTGCATGTTCTCCCTGTGTCCACATGGTATTCCTTCAGGTTTTCCAGTTTCCTCCTACCTCCCAAAAACATGACAGTAGTTGGATTGGCAACACTAAATTACCCCTAGGTTTGAATGAGTGTGTGCATTTATGTGTTCATTCATCTGTGAGACTGGCGTCCCATCTAGAGTATATTCTCACCGTGACCCTGACTAGGATAAAGCGCTTACTGAAGATGAATGAATGATAACTTGTGGCTGTAGATTTAAGGACCTGACTTCTCAGAAACTAAGCTAGATGGCAGGCCAAACAAGGAAATGCTTGGTTCCCCACAAGACATAAGCCATTTCCTTACAACCTGTATGTTATTAATGATGTTCTGAACAGCTAATGAGTATCAGCATTGCACTAAAATTGGCCTGAAATGCTGGTATTTAGTCTGATCCATTGATGTATTTTTAGCCATGAACACATTGTGCTGACTGTGATATGATGCTGATCTTGCACGGAAATACAAGATAAAACTTGTCTTAAAGCATGCTGATATAATGCTTCATAACACATGGTTTCCATAATGTGGCAACAGAAGCTTGCAGAGAGGATGTTACTACTGTATTAGTGTAACGTACTGGCTGGTACACAGCAGTATAAAACACACATTAGTAAGTTACTGTACATGTACTCTACAACAAGTCAAGTGGCAGTGCACAGCACAAGAGATTACCATACAGTGAGTAAAACTCTAGTTTGCCAAAACTAGCATAACTAGTGATCAGGGCCTTTTCTGATTTTCACTGGTGTCATGACTTAGAACAATGCCTATCCTCCATCCCAAGATCCCCATCCAAACAAAATGCTAGTGTAACTGCAGTTCCATACGTTCAGAATGTGAAAGTGAGGCAGACATGCCTGAGCAAGTCACAGCTGATACAAGTGAGTGTAGTGAGGTTCTACCTAAAAAACAAATATTGTTAGGTGATAACTGTGTGCAAAGTCAGATACTATGTACTGTAAGGAGTGATTCAGAGAGAAATTAGGTCAGAGTATTGTATCATGCAATAGTAGATTGTTTTTGGGGGTGTGGTTGTTAAGTAGAGAGCTTTTGGCAGGGGGCCCAATGAGGGGTTTTGCTTGAACCCTTTAAAAGTTCAGAAACACCAATGACTGTACTTGGATACTTGTGGACAGAACACATTCAGGACACTCAACCAAGTCTACATCTGAGTTTACATTTGAATGTTTATAGAGTTTAGAGAGTGTGTGGGTGGTTATTGTAATCCTCCCTAGAGAAGCCAAATTTCCCTATTTTATTCCCCTCTTCCAGCTGTTTTTACAGCATGAGCCATTATTAACATCAATTGGTCGCTATTTCATTCTGTCCCATTAACCTAGACCATGTCTTAAAATTTTATAGAAATACAGATGCTCTATTTATAGTAAAATATTACTTATCTTAGGTATGATCAATATAAACAATAATTGATGGAAACAGAGTTGCAGAAGATCTTCCCATGCCCCAGATGCCACAGAACCACTGATAGGTGGAACTGGGTTTACTGAATGACTAGTGAGCAAGGCTGGGATTATCTGGCAAATAGTAGGCCAGGGACCACCAGGACACATTAAGGTGAGGCTGGCACTGCACAATTACTAGCAGCCAAGGCTGGGACTGCAGGCCTGCCACTTTGCAAGGCTGAGACTGCAGTACCACTGGGATATAACTCTGAGACTTGTAGGTGAAATTGGGTCCGGAGGATTTCTGGGAAGCAGTGACTGCAGGACCACTTGTGTGTATGGCTGAGATCACAGGACCACTGGAAGGCAAGGCTGGGACTACACAACTACAGGGAAGTAAATCTAGAAGGAGCATTTAACCCGAAATCCTTGATAAGGCATGTGATCCAGGAACACTAAATATAATACTTGTTTATGTTAACATGGGACTCAAGTTACACACTTACATCCTTGGTAGCACAAGTTCAGTTGTCTGAGTCAGATCATCACATGTAGCGTTTGTATTTTATACACAAGACTCCCATAAATGGTAAAGTCTTCTTGATCATATACAGCTGAGGATGAATGAATGAATAGATCATTCCCTGTCGTGGGTTTTGGCGTCAGCAGCACTGGTGCTGGAAGTGCAGATATGAGGCAGAGCCAGAGGTGATAAGATGTACTCTCAAAGCCCTTTTGTTTAGGCTGTTTCAGTCATCAGTGTTAGAATCCATTGCTGGCATCAGAACACATGCTTACAAGTTGTGACAGATGAATCCCCATACTTTTATCCTAAACAGGCAGGCTAGATTGAAAACAAAAAAAGGAGCTGAAACCAGACTTGGGAAACCAGAACACAGAACTAAAGACAAGGTCAAATTGGTTGTCCCTCTAAGGGAATCCTTTGTAGAAGTTTCTTTGTAGAAGCCTAACCGGAGTGCTTCCCTGTTAGAAAGGGCCTCCAAACTAAAACCCTTTTAGGAAGCTAAGAACCCTTAACTAGAACGTAATAAAGAACACTTGAAGAAACATTCTTCTAAGAGTGTAGAAATCTTTGAGCTTTAACTAGAAACGGGAAAAAACACTAAGGGACTAGAAACTCAAAGAAAAAAACATATTTCATATCAGAGGTTGTTACGGATACCCTTTTGCTTTGTGGTTCCCATGGCACAAGTGCCGTGTGTTGTTTTGGTTTCTGATCTAGTCCTGTCCCTGCTCCTGTTTTGCCATTGGTGTGTTATCTGATTGTGTCCACCTGTTTTGTGTTAGTTCTTGATTATTTTTCCTGTTTATATCATGTTGTGTCTGAATATCTTTGCAAAGTCTTGTCACGCTTTATGTCTCTAGGTTTGAGCCTTAGCTTCCTTTGTTTCTGAGTCATGTTTCTCATGTTAGCATCATATAAAAGATTTTGCAAGCATGCTAGACAAACAGAAGGGTATATAGGCTATGCTTATACTAACAAGACACTAGGCTGACAAGCATCAGGTGTGACCGTGAACTGAGAAACACCAGAATATAAACAGTAAGTGAAATTTCTGTCTGTATAGAGATTTTTTTTATCAGTCTTTTTGTGTTTTATCAGATGTCACTGAGCGGCTCGGCCACGGCACTTCAGGCAGAGTTGAACACGGCATTGGAGTGTGAGAGAGAGACTGAGGATGAGGTGAAGAAACTGAAGGTAAGAGAAAAAGGATTAAAGAATGAAAGAACCCTGAGCAAAACCAAAACAAAACCAGTTGAACTGAAGATTATATGCCACGGAGTTGAATTTGTCCTTTTTTTTATTTTTGCTATTAGAATTTTATTGTTAATCGTTATTCTGAATTATAACCTTGAGCTGTATTGTGCTGCTGTGTTGCAGGAACACACTGCAGACCTCAAGCAGCGTATTGAGGCTCAGTTTAGTGACCTCCACCAGTTCTTGTATCAGGAGGAGAAATTGCTACAGGTGAAGCTGAAGACAGAGGAGCGGCGGGAGCTGATCCGCCTGGACGAGCACAAAGCACTGCTGTGTGTGGAGATATCGCGACTGCGGCGTGCTCTCTCAGAGATCGAGGAAAAACTGAGAGAGCACGATCCATACATACTGCTGAGGGTCAGTACAACAAACAATCGTTATATGGTGTTAGCCACTGTGATGAATAATGAGAACCACAATTTTTTTTCGGTGCTTGACGTAAACATGAAACCTAGTGTTCTTAACGTACAGGGTTAATTAATACTGTCACTTAATGATACTAATCAGTCATATTACTGTCAGTCATTAAGAAAACACTGCTTTAGACTTACGGATAGGTGACAGATTAAAGGAAAAACCACCACAAGTCACCTTTGTCATAGAATCTCCCAGTCCTTGGGGCTGTACTGGAGAAAAGATATTCCCTCAGATGGTGTTTTAATGATGGTGATGGAGAGTGCTGTCTAACACATCGCTCCACAATCTCAAAGTGTTCAGGTGGTTTGAGATCTGGTGAGTGGGAACACCATATCATATCAGTTACATATTTTTCATCCTCATCAATCCATTCAGTGAACCCTCATGCCCTGAGGATGGGGGTGGAGTCATCTGGGAAGAGACCACGCCCACCAGAATAGAAATGCTTCATCATAGGATAAAGGCGATCTGTCAGGAGAACTTTGTATGGATTGCCGGTGACCCTCCTTCTAAGGGTACAAGTAGATCCAAAGTCATGCTAGCGAAACAGAGCTACCAGTTTTTCCTTTAATTTGTCACAAATAAATATTGGTTAAGAGTAAGAAATATATATAATTTCACCAAAAATAAAATGAAATGAAAAGTAGTCTTTTCTAGCTCTGAATCTGACCCATATGGTTCCCCATACTCTGTATAGTGTTCTGACCCTTTTTTGTCTACCAACTTTACTTGTTTGTTCATTGTTTCATGTCCTTATTAACCCCTCATGCTCGTAAATCATGCACAACTATTGGTCACTGTAGTTACTGAATAATTCATAGCAGTTACTGAATAATATGCTGTAAGTTAAATAACTGAATAATAAACTAGGATTTTAATTGGCCTTAATGCTTCCAGATGAATAACTGAATAATAAGTAGGGGCATTGGGTTGTTAACTCATGCGCCCATGTTTCCACCTGTTTCTCATTTCCCACCAACTTTTTTTTTCTTGTATAGTTCTTGCCAAGTCCCATGTTTATGCAGTAATTTAAAAATGTTGGTTTTCCTGAGACTCTTGGTTTTTCCCTAGTTTTCTTTAATTCCTGGTTTGTTAGTATAGATCTCTTTGATTTTGTTCACGTCTCCCCCTGAGCCCAGCTTTAGACTGTAAAATTGGTAAACGCCCAAGTAGAACTCCTGCATTTGGGCCACATTGCTGTCCTGAGTCATCCATGTTACAAAAATACTTCTTTGTAGCCGAACGCATGCTTCAGAGACCTGAGGGACAGAAGGGGAAGAAACTCTTTGTAAGGAAAATGCAGGAATTAATTAAGTGATGTCACTCTCTGTCCTGATGGAGGAGATAAAACTTTGTAGCTGAGAGCAGCACGACAGGGGGATTTCCAGAGAGGGACAAAGTCGGGGTGGAGAGTTGGAGTGGGCTGATCTCATGTGGAAAGACTTTAACCTGTGCCAAACTAATCAGTGCTTTTACGTCCTTTTTCCTTGCAGAACATAAAGACTCTCCTTCAAAGGTGAGAGAAAAATCCAGGGAAAGATTTAATATTTGTATTCTTTAATTTGTTGTAGATTTTCCTAAATCCTATTCCTGTATTAATGAAATTATATTTTAAATCATATTCCAAGTACACTCTTGGAAAAAGGGGTTAAGCCAAGGACGCTTAAGAGATCTTCAGGTATTAGAATGCCAGTTTCAAGGTTCTGGGTAGAACCCTGTGTGTTTACCTATCAGAAAGGGTTCCAAATAGCACCTCTTTAGGAAGCTAAGAACCTTTAACCTTTCACACCTTTTTTCCCTAAGAGTGTACTTAATGTAGTACTAATTATATTACACTTACAGTGTTTCTGCACTATTTCATTTTGATTCCTCTTCATGTTGTATGTTTTAAGGGTAACTTGTTTACAACTAATTTCTACCTAATTTCTATGGGGCACAATTAAATCCATTATTAAACTATGGAAAGACTAGAGCATAGCCACAACTCTGCCTAGAGGAGGCCATCCAACAAAAGTCAATGACTTGGTAAAGAGGGCATTAGTTAGAGAAGCACCCAGTAGGCCAAAGATAGATTTGAAGGAGCTAGAGAGCTCCACAGCTCAGATGGGGTAAGCTGTTCACAGGGCAACCATAGCCTGGACACTCCACAAAGCTGAGCTGAGTAATGAGCCATATGAATTACTGTTTGGAGTCTGTAAAGTGTTAGGTTAGAGACTCGACAAACAAAAGGTTTTGTGGTCTGATGAAACCAAAACTGAGCTTTTTGGCCTTGGCTCAAAATGCTACAGGTGGATTGCTGCATTGCTTATCACCCTGAGAATCCCCTCCCCACAGTAAAGCATGGTGGTGGTAGCATCATGTTACCCTTGGCCTCTTGGTTGCATCTCTGACTGAAACTCTCTTTACCCACTGCAAACCGCTGTATCTATGTGTCTATCGAACGGTCTGTCTGGTTTTCTACTTGTCCGTCCTGGTATGTTTATAGCTGTCTGTATTTTCTGTCTGTCTCTGTTCTTCTATCTATCTGTCTTTTACATGATTTTATTATCTACTCTGTCTCAGGCAGCCACTGAAGTTTGAGAAAGCGTCTCTGACACCGCCACAGCTGTGTGAGGGTCGATTTGCTGGGCCGCTTCAGTACCGCGTCTGGAAATCTCTCAAAAGCAGCCTCTATCCAGGTCTTCCTCTAGTGTAAACATACCGTTGTTCTGTGCCATTGTATCAGCTTGCCGAGTTAGCCAGCAAGCTAGCTAATGTGTGCTTAACTATTTTGGTGGTGTGCAAAGATCAATGATTTTGATTGGCTGATTGAAGTCAGACAGTAATATCAATTTATTTTTAAATCTCTGAGTGAAACAACCAGCGGTTTGCTTATGTGTAAATGACCTTTTGTCTTTTAATGAATTATTCTATAATTAAAATATGAGCATACTTTTAGAAAACGAATTCTTTAAAGATTCCTGGGATAGTTAGTGGCTCTAGCTTTCAAAAGCAGCTCCACTTAGAACGTTTTCTCAAAGGGAAGGTTTTCGTAGGGTTCTAATAGAACCCTGATTATAAACTGAAGAAATCTTTAGGGTGCAAGATGGAACCTTTTTTTTAAAAAAAGATTATTGTTTTGCTTTATAAATTGTGTGCAGTGCCTTCAGCCATCACGTTCAACTCGAGCACAGCAAACCCATGGCTGAGCGTGACCCCGTCGCTCACCTGCGTGCGCTACCAGACCTTCAACAGCTCTGCCCGTGACAACCCGCAGCGCTTCGACGCCGCTCTGTCACTGCTCGGCAGTCAAGGCTTCACCCACGGATGCCACTACTGGGAAATTGAGGTATCAAGCAGCGCTGTGTGGACGGTGGGCGTGGCACGAGAATCTGTTGCCAGGAAAGGTGTGATCAAAGCACTGCCAGCCAACGGCTTCTGGACCGTCTCGCTCTCCTATGGTGTGCAGTACATGGCGGGGACGTGGCCTCCCACAGTCCTGTCCTTGCATGAGCAGTTGGAGCGCATTGGCGTGTACCTGGACTATAAGAGAGGCCTTGTGTCATTCTATAATGCTGAGAGCATGACACACCTCTACACGTTCCGTGATACCTTTAATGAGACGCTCTACCCTTACTTCAACCTTGGCTTTCTAGATAAAGTGCATGAGAATGAGCCACTTAAAGTGTTCATGCCCAAAATATGAGCCTGAATTCAGGTGCTAATACTGTAATGAATTCAGTGTAGGGTAACCTTGAGTACACTACCAAGGGATGTTTTATTGATTTCAGTTATCAAATCATGCATTCTTCTCAGTTTGATATTATTCAGGAATCCATTGTTTGGTGGTGTAATGAATCTCTCTCTCTCTCTCTCTCTCTCTCTCTCTCTATATATATATATATATATATATATATATACATATACATACACACACACACACACACACACACACACACCATCCACTTTATTAGGAACATCTGGACAGTTGAAGTCTGGAAAAAGACCAGGTGATTTTTTTTTTCTAATCTTCAACTGTCCAGTTTGGCTGATCTTGTGCCTTCAATAGCCTCAGATTTCTGTTCTTGGGTGACAGGATTGGAACCTGATGTGGTCTTCTGCTCTTGTGGCCCATCCACCTCAAGGTTCGATGTTTTCTGCATGTTGAGATGCTTTTCTGCTCACCACAGTTGTAAAGAGTGATTATTTGAGTTACTATATCCTTCCTGGCAGCTCGAACCAATCGGGCCATTTTCCTCTGACCTCTCTTATCATCAAGTTGCTCACTCAGTATTTTTTGTTTTTTACACAACTCTGTGTCATCTTTAGAGACTGTTGTGTGTGAAAATCCCAGGAGATCAGCAGTTTATGAAATACTCAAACTAGCCCATCTGATAGCAATATCTATGCCATGATTAGAGTCACAGAGATGACACTTTTTCCCTGTTATGATGTTTGATGTGAACATTACCTGAAGCTCGTGGCTTGTATCTGGATGAGTTTTTTTGCATTACGCTGCTGCTACATAATTGGCTGATTAGATAACTGAATGAATGAGCAGGTGTTCCTAATAAAATGGACAGTAAGTGTATACAAACAGGAAGGGGCTCCTGAGTGGCACAAAAAAGTGGTTGCTTTATCATCCAGAAATCACGAGTTCAAATCCTGATGATGCCACAGTCATCTGTGGCCGGGAGCCCAAGAGAGCAAAACTGGCCATGCTGTCAGGGAGCGAGGCATGGCATACTCTTACCCCTGTCAGTCACATCAACACTAGCCAACCATGCGCATCTGTGAGCTCATGCATGCAGAAGAAGGTAGATGGCGCCCCCTGACAGTTTGAAAAAATGCCATCCCATTACTCTGTGGAAGCATATGTTATAACAGGATCCAGACTTCAACTGGTTGGTAGCTCGTGTGATTGGGGTGAGCTGCCTGATGGGTGGGAATTGGGGTTAGTGATTTTTCTGATTCTTGAACCTACTTGTGCCTACCTCTGTAATAAAACCAAGTGGAACGTGGAACTCTTCCATGTTTCATTGGAAGGAAACATTTAAGGTGGAAGGAAACAATGTAAGTGAGAAACTCAAGTTGTGAGAATAGAGGATTGGTCCAAGAATTTTACTAAAGGCAGTAATTTTGGTTTCTTGCCTTACCGTGTAATAACTAATTTCCATAATATTGAGAAAATTCAATTCAAATGTAACAGGAAATGATGCTATCTCTAAAATGGTAGTGCTCTCAGACTTTTAGACCTCATAGTAGACCAGGCTGGACCTGGTGTAGATATGGATCTTCAGTAAAACTGCTGATTCTTGGTTAGTATTTGTGTTTTTTTTACACTCAATATATGTTTGTGGACACCTGACTATCACACCTATATCTGCTTTTTGAACATCCAGTTCCAGTTTTAGTGCCCCTTTCGGTGGAGTTGAGGTCAGGGCTCTGTGCAGGCCACTCGAGTTCCTCCACTCCGACCTTGGCAAACCATGTCTTCATGGAGCTCGCTTTGTGCCCAGGGGCATTGTCATGCTGGAATATGTTTGAGCCTCAGTTCCAGTGAAGGGAATTTGTAATGGTACAGCATACAAAGATAATCTATACAATTGTGTGCTTCCAACTTTGTGGCAACAGTTTGGGGAAGAATCACATATGGGTGTGATGCTCAGGTGTCCACATACTTTTGGCCATATAGTGTATGTACTAGAGCGAGTGTGAATTCAGTTATGGTTTCTCTGAGCCTTAAGTAGTTTTTTTCTGAACAATATTTGAACCACTTTTTCTGATTGACTCTTTATAAAGGGCTTTAAATGTTGTATATTCATGACATCATCTTGACTTGTATAGCATATAATGTTATGAATTTAATATGCATTATACACATTATAACGTCAGGGTATACTGGTATACCTATATATAATGGCAATACATTAATATTGTATTTTGTGTTGTAAATATCTGATGTTTTAAATGATACAGTTTGGGTCATAATCTTGCATACACCTTGTAGAATCTGCAAAATATTAAGAATTAAAAAAAAAAGATCATAATTTTTTTTTTTTTTTTTATTTAGTACTGCCCTGAATAAGCTATTTCACATAACAGATGTTTACATATATAGTCCACAAGACACCATAATAACTGAATTTACACAAATGAACCAGTTCAAAAATTTACATACGCTTGATTCTTAATACTGTGTCTTGTTACCTGGATGATCAGTGACTGTTTTTATGTTTTGTGATAGTTGTTCATGAGTCCTTTGTTTCTCCTGAGCAGTTAAGCTGTCCACTCTTCTTAAGAAAAATTCCTCCAGGTCCTGCACATTATTATATTTGATCCCTTTCCAACAGCGGCTATATGATGTTGAGCTCCATCTTTTCACACTGAGGACAACTGAGGGACTCGTACACAACTATTACAAAAAGGTGCAAACATTCACTGATGCTCAAGGAGGCAACACACTACATTAAGAGCCAGAGGGATGTAAACTTTTGAACAGGATGATCGGCATAAATTTGTTATTATTTTGTTAAAAGATCTTTTTTTCATTTAGTACTGCCCTGCAGAAGCTACATAACATATTTACGTTTCCCAGAAGACTAAATAATAAAAATTTACACCGATCATCCTGTTCAAAAGTTTACACCCCCCTGGCTCTTAATGTATCGTGTTGCCTTCTGTAATATGGGTAAAATATGCAGAAGATGCTCTGAATTTAACTGAGTAACTGTGGGCAGTTTAACTGCTCAGGACAAACAAGGGACTCATGAACAACTATCACAAAACATAAAAAACATTGTTGATCATCCAGGTAACAACACACGGTGTTAAGAATCAAACGTATGTAAACTGTTGAACTGGTTCATTTGTGTAAATTCAGTTATTTTGTCTTGTGGACTATATGTAAACATCTGTTATGTGAAATAGCTTATTCAGAGCAGTACTAAATAAAAAACAATTTTTATGATCCCTCTTTTTTTTTTTTTTTTTAATTATTAACATTTTGCAGGTTCTGCTAGGCGTATGTAAACTTATGAACCCAAGTGTAAACAAGTGAATCTGTTCAACAGTTTTGAGATTTTTGGAGAGTTTTTGACTCTGGAGAGTTTTTATATGTTAAAAAATGAAAAGGTTGAAGATGCTGTTGACTTAATTAAATGAGGATATATATCCTAAAGTGCTGAGATCTCATGTAATCACCATCAAGAGCTATGGAAGCATCATAGTCTTTATAATATCCTTTAAACAGAGATTAATAAAATAAACGTACCAGCAAATGTTAACAAGCAGTATTGTGTCATTTCTAATGTTTGTGCGACACATATGGAGGAGTGTGTTTAATAAGAATATGATAAATAGGTTAGGTCAATCTAAGAGGGAGCGAAGATTTAATTGTTTTCTTTTATATTCAAATGTATGTGTAAGAGCACATGTGCAGTGCCACCACTAGGGGGCAGAAACAGTCCGATTGAGACCGGAAATAATGTAAACGTACACTATGGCCCACATTTACCCCAAACAAACATAAAGTCGGACCACCATGAGTTGCTGTAAAGGCTTCAGTGCTCCTTAGCATAGGTTATATGAATCACTGAACCTATATTATAGTGATGAACACTGTTCTTACAAAGAATATTCCTTCAGTTGTTGTTTTGGTGATGGTGGTGGAGAGCTCTGGCTAACATGTTGCCCTCAAATCTCCAAAAGTGTTCAACTGAGTTGGGATTTGATGAGTATGAAGGTCATAATATATGATTTATACGATTTTCATCCTTATCAAACCATTCAGTGTATTCTTGTGCCCTGTGAATGGGGGTGGAGTTATCTTAGACGAGACCCCGCCCATCAGGGGGTGCCAGTCAGATGTACGTTGTATTGATTTGGGGATTATCAAATAGCAGCAAGATCCACAAGCGAGTTTATTCTGGACCAAAATCATCCTCCTGTACATTTTTGGGTTAAAAAAAATTAAGTTTCCTATCAGCAAGCAATACTGAAATGTATAACTATAGGCCTATAGATGGTACCTGGCCCAAATAGAATTCATAACCCCTGCTCTAAAGGGGCAAGTGAACCCAAACCACGCACCAACAAAGCCACCGGACCCCCTCACTCAGGTCCATACTGAAGCTCCTGACACCCATCTTTTCCTCTTGCTATCTTTATCTAAAATGTTGGATGCTAAAATGCTCAGTGGTTTTATAGGATGTTAATAGCTTAATGCAATACACCTGTTTGAAAACGTCCTCGCTCGTTATGTTTCTCCACTCATTTTATTCAGGTTGTTAATGTCTGAAGTTTGCGTCTTTAGTTTGACACTGGAGCTACAAAGCTAATGTAGCTAACAAGCTTATAGCCTCCAGTTTAGCACTGTGTGAACGTTTTTGTCGAGGTATTCTATCTCAGACAGACTTGCTGATGTAGCTTTGACACACTGTTTTCCATATAAATGGAGAAAAGCATGTCCGAGAGCTAAAAACACGTTTGCAATCATAGTTCCGTCTTGAAGCTAATCGCTTTCTTCCTCAGCATGTACTGTCATCTCAGCGCCACCATCAGGCTGAGGTAAGAGGTGCAGCTTTCGGATTTACAAAGTTTGTAAGCAGTTTGGATTATAATGTGGTTCCAATTTAATTGTTCTAATACTAATTCTAATACTAAATACACTGTTTTATGCACAGGTGTAGCTAAGGTTGGTTTGGAAATATGAGACCCGAGAGAGATACAATTTAATTTAAAGCACTGGTCAGTTTAAAGCACTTTATTTGGCATTACACAGCGTGAAATATTGGACATTGTTTTGCTATATGGTTGGACCAAAACCACACACGTTAGCTACATGTTAATGAACAGGAGGGAGTCAACTCAGCAAACATATTACACACTCCCAGTAAATGTCGTGTTATTGTAAATGAAGTGGACTCGTGGCTTAGATTTCTGCTCCACAAAGCTCCAGAAGGATCTTTCGGTAATCCCCTGATGTGTCCCCCTGAAAAAAATAAATAAAACACAAAGAAATAAAGTACATTTAACAGCAGGAACAGTTTTCACATAAGGCTGGGTAATGATTTTCTGTACACCACAGGGACTAGCGGTCTGAGCGTTACTTCATCGGATATCCTGAGGAGAGGTGTCACAGGAGAAATCCTGAGAAGATCTGAAATGTGTTTGAATCTTCTGTTTCTTCCATTTCTTTTATTTCATGCTGTGTATTTAATTCACTCAGTAACACATGATGCTTTTTGGCTTTTTTATTTTAATTTTGTTTGAAAAGACAAGGCATGTGCTTTGCCCAGTCGTCCTGTTTATACTCATCCACCTTCTTTGACTGACAACTTAAGTTACTTTTCCAAGAAGCCACAAACCCTTTAGGCTTTCAGAAGTTTTCAGATGTCTCTACTCTGAACGTGAATGCTCTATTAGAGGGGAAAAGTAGTGTACTATGTGCCCAGTGTTGAGCCATTGAGATCATTTTTGTCTTTCCAAAGAAGTACACTATATAGGGTAAAAGCAGTGTAGATTGTGTGTATTAGGGAAGCATTTGGGATTGTTTATTATTTATATGGGTTACAGAGGGACTGAAAGTAAAGCACAGTATGTCTATGAACCAGCAATTACACAAGATATTGATTAAGTACACTCTATAATGTGTATCTCCTTTGTCCATACAACTGTCTGCCAATCAGGACACACTATACTGCTCTCAGCCAATCAGAACACACCTTACTGCACACTTCTCAACCAAATTGGCAAACAGGCTACAGGAATAAAAGAAATCTGTGTGTGTGTGTGTGTGTGTGTTACTCACCTTGATGAAGGAGTTCAGAGTTTTTCCATACATCTTCAGGAACTCGGCTTTGATGTCTAACATGTCAATCTCAGCACGAGAAACCATCACTCTGATCAGGATGCTGTCAGTGGTGCCTAAACCCTACACACACACACACACACACACTTCAATACGTTCCCTTTTTAAAAATGGACTGTGTGGATTGATCCTGTTATTTCTGCTCTACTTATTTTACCTTCATAGATTTGTAAAGTCTCTCAGCGAAGAACGCTGGCTTATTCTTGATGCACTTTACTGCAGAACAAAGAGACACAACACACACTCATTACCCCGTCTGAATAAAACTGAGATTTCTCACTCAGCTACATAACGGGGCTGGCGTCGAAGGGGCACTCTGGTCAGAATCAGTCTGAATACTAGGAAATCTTCTTCTCATGACACATCTTGGTGGCGTGACTCAATTTTTACAGAGAACACCTGATCTGTAGTGGGTTGAATTAGTATTATTTTGTTGTTGTTGTTCATGATGATGGACATAATAACGGTACAAAATTTGATCAAAATACTGAGGCTGATAAATGCATACTGAATGATAGTTTTATGCTGGAATGAATCCCCCTTTAAATAACAGATTATTGAGTAATAAGGATGTGTTAAGGAGAACGACATTTGAATAACTAATGAAATAAAATTCTGGACCTATGGCAAGGAAAACATCCTCCAGACAGCCAGACATCTCCCTCTTAATGCTGTCCTCAATGTCCCGGCCCGAAATCTGCTGGTACTCCTGAAACACTACAACAGGAAAGGGGGAGAAAATACAGATACATTTACAGTAAGCTGCATGAGCTAGCAAGAAAAGAAAAAAAGAAAAAGTATTCTAGGTAGGTTTTGCTACTAAATTATACATCTGATGTCAAAATGATTCCTTATTTAAAAAAAAAAAAAAAAAAACGCTTGCAACTTTCTACCACAAGGAGTCAGGGTTGAGTCTGTGACTGTCAGTACTGCTGTTTAAACCGTTCTGGTCTGATTCATCACAATACTCCCTGTATTAGTGCACTACATAGGATGTGAAATTAGTGCACTATGGCAGAGGTTCTCAAACTTTTTGGAGCCAGGGACATCTTCCAGTGTAAATCCCAAAATAAATATAAATCAGCTATTCCAATATTAGGCACATTAGACAAATACAAATCATCAGATTTATCTACTGGAGCCATTACAGCTTTTTTTTTTTTTTTTTTTTTTTTTTTTTTTTTTTTTTTAAACATTCCATATGAAATGAATTAATAAAACCATAGTTAGGTTCAAATGAACATTATTTATATAGCTGATAAGGGAAGTGGATGACAGTAACACTAATAAACCTAGCCATGATGAACGCACCTCTAAGTAAGTGGTTCCTGTTCCTCACACACAAGATGGTGAGAAACTTGACCTCGTCTGTTCCCCAGCGCGCCTCACCCGCCTCAAAGATCTCCTACAGAACAGCAAGCATCAACAATGTGTTACATAAGAACACAACATTATTGTGGTTAATAATGCACATTTTAGTGGCATTAATTCTCCATGCTCACCTTGGCATCCTGCTTAGCGAGTGCCTCATCCACCTTGGTGCTCTCATCTCTCCCGGCCTGTACAATAAAAGAAACGTTGTTAGTCATTAAGAGACGAGAACAATTAATACTGTCATTTATTTAGAACTGATTTTAAATTACTTTTACTTGGGTTTAAATCTCCTAACAGCATCAGCACCTTCATTTATGTGGATTATTCAGTTTTTCTTCCTATTTCTGTCACAATTGTAGTTTTACAGTTAATTCTTTTAATAGTAGTAGTAGACACAGGAATAGGAGTAGTAAGAGAGGGTGTCCGAAAAGTCAGGAATATGTTGAGCAAAATCCGCAAAAACATGACACAGTGGCTGAAACAATGCATAGAGTGTATGGATGAACATGTAGGGCATATGTTGTAAAGAATAAATACAAAGTTATGTATATGTAGTTTTACTGTCATTGGTTCCTGGCTTTTCAAACACCCTGTAGTAGTAGTAATAGGAGTAGGAGGAGGAGGAGGAAGAGTAGGAATGGTTAGAGCAGGAATAGAAATAGTAGTAGTTGGAGTAGTAGTAGCAGCATAGTAGGATTGCTCCTTTAAGAGCCCTAAAGCTTAAAGGTGTGTGTTGCACAATGCTGCAGTTTCATGTAAATCTATGCACATGTGCACTCATTCGTTCAGGAGGACTGAACACACCTGTACAGGTGCACTGTGGCCACAACACTGCATCTGCAAGGCAAAACACACCGGCAGGATGTGTGTGTGTGTGTGTGTTTATGGGTGCTGCATGGTGCATTACCGTGGCCAGGGACACCAGGACCCTCTTAAACATGCCAGATGTGTCTCCAGAGATATCATCCTCCAGATCACGATCGTACTCTGCCGTCGTTACAAGTTGATCAGACAAGAACACAAAGCCATGCTTCATTTGCATATCAAAATGCATATCATTATGCAAAAAATATCAAATGGACACAGGCCTAAGGAATAATATTAACCTAACACACCATGTCACCTGAGGTCAGGTACATCAGGTGTGTCTTTCAGTCTTAGTAAAAGTGTGGCCTCTGGGGCTGTCAGTCCCAGGAGAAAATGCATGGCCTCCCAGTTAAAGCTGAACTGCTTGCACAATAGTGAATCTGTATCGTATCATATCGTCAACTTAAAGTAACGTAATCATAATGTATCGTAATGTACCTAATCTTTGCCTGCTCTACCACATCACTGATCACAAATCAAGAAGCTCAAGGACACCGCTACTAGACTACTAGTCTAGTTCTAAAATCCATAAACATGTTTTGAACATGTTGGAAATGTATATGAAGGATGTGTACCTTTCTTGTAGGTGATAGTAAGAGCTTTAGTTTCAGCTTTGCTCCTTGAAGCCAAAATCTCAATCAGACACGCTTCATCAGTTCCAGCACCCTGAAATGAACACACAGCCAGACACTAGTGTGAGAATTGAAACAAGACCTTATCCAAAACCTTAGCGGTGTTCCTTTCTGGAAAACACAACTGCATTAGCTGCATCCTTCATTTTAACCAAAAAAGGAGACCATTGCATTTGGGATGCTCTTCAGTGCCAATGCAGTGCACATCATAACTCATCATAACTCATTTAGCTGATGCCATTTGCTTATTGTTTATTATTTATGCTAGTTTTTCCGACTGGCTCTGCAGTGTATTTTTCAGCTATTGAACATAGCTACTGCTCATTAAAGACCCTTGACTTCTGGCACACTACAAATAGAAAAACACAAATACAACTATAATCTACATGATGGGCTTATCAGTAATAATGACTCCGCATGGAGCAACTGTTTGGTCACCGTGTTTGATGTGGTGAACAGAATTAACGGACTGACTACACTGAGAAAGAAACGTGCATTGCTTCCTAAAACGGGTTCAGATAGCAGCTGCCTTCGTAACATAGTGCTGCATGAATAAACATAACTTGATGATGCAAAAAGGATTCACTCACCTTGATGGCGTTTCTCAGCTCGTAGGCATCGTAAATGGGTGCCGGCATCAGCAACCCACACACGACCTTCTCAAAATTACCGGTCAGCTCCGACTTTATATCATCTTCCAAATTCTAAGAGGCATAAAAAAAAAGAGTAAATTTTAACATTGTATGTGTATGAATGAGTGTGTCTGCAGGTGTGTGTGTGTATGAATGTATATATTTTATCTATATTAGGGATGTAACCGAATACTAACATGTTATTCGGATTGAACAAATAATGTGTTCTAAATGACTACAAATACAGATAGGCACTATCTTTTTTTTTTTTCTTTTTTTTTTAGAAAGCTTCACATTGAGAATAGAGGCGAGCATCTGGATCAGTCATGCAGAAGGAAAATAACAAAGGGTGTTACTCTCATGCACAGTTTGAAAGGTGTGAAGCTCACAGCAGGCACATTTGCCAGCTCTCAGTGATATTCCCACTTTAACTACAACTCAAAAGCCACAAAAAAAAGACCTGAAACTAGGCCAGAAAGTCTGGACATTGGACAAAGGAGACACATTTTTCTTCTTTTTTTCAGTGTTTGCATGGGAAACAAGTGGTGCACACACATTTCTGTGCACAGAGCAAATTCTCTGCTGGGGTTTCCAATATAACCATTTCTAAAATATAAAACAATCATTTCATTCACTTTTAAAAATATTAACTTGCACATTCATTGTGCAGTTTTTGTCGTTCTTAAAGAATCATTTTCCGCTGTTATTAAAAGGAAAATCATACAGGCATAATATTGAAAACACCTCATTTAAACCCCATTTTATGCATTCTCATAGCATGTCCACTGAACTTTTCTGATCTTTCTAGAACGTACCAAACCCAAAAACTGAAGTAAACCTGATAAAATATTATCATGATTGGAGAATCATTGCCGTTGCTCACACCATTGATTAATTCACTCACTTCTGGCTAAATTTCTTGTTATTAAGGTTTTTGTAAGTGCTCTTCTCTGTTGGTGATGATGTGACAGAGCAGATGCATCATGGACATTTTGACAGCCGATATCTGATTACAAACTGAATTTAAAAAAAAATATTTGGTGAAATATATGTATGTTTTCTTAAAGTAGAGATTTCAACGTATATTATTGGCAGAAAAACTGAATTTAATTAAAAACCTGATTTTTCGTTTTTTTTTTTTTTTTTTTTTTTGAGGTCAGTTAAACAGTAACAGTAAACAGTTAAACAGCAATTCTTTATTGTCATTGACCGCCGACAAATTTTTCCAGAACGTCACAAATAACCGTTCCCTGATTTGGGAAAGACTTCACTTCGTTTTCAAACCTAGTTAATTTGCTTACTCAGTCGCATTCAATAGAAGATAGAAGGTTCCACAGGACATCTAGTTCAGGAGAATAAAGTCACCTTCTGCAAATTGCTATTTTGTTGCTATTTGTTCCGATCTAAGCCACGCCCACTTCCAGTTTAGATCTGAATTCGAATACAGGTACGACTATTTGGAGCACTAAACAGATATAAATACAGATAGCACACTGCGTTACAGCCCTAATCTGTATGCATACATTTGGATATGTGTGGTTGGATTTATATCCATAGACAAGAAAGATGCAAATATATTCAATATATACAAAAACACACAAATGAATACACACACACACACACAGAGGGAGAGACACACATGCAGTGATACCCTGATATATGATACAGACAGATTTAAATGTTTTAGCAACACTGTAACTCAATACAGCCATCATAATACAGCCACTTTGTATTGAAATGTCAGAGAGAGCAAGTGAACTGAGAGAGACAGAAAGAGAGAGTGACAGAGAGAGAGGGAGAGAGAGAGAGAGAGGTTTTCCATTTTCCTGTGTGTGTACATTCAGATATGTGAGGTGAAATGGCATCTTGAATGATCATGTGCAATTAGTAGACAAACTTCTGCACACTGATGAACCCACTGAGAGACACCATTTGTCACATGAAGACATAAATGGGTTTTCAATTATACTTTAACAGCAGGCAAACCTGAATATACTGTAGCAGTGAAAAGCACTGTTCATCACTAACATTAGCTAAGTTTAATAAGTAGCTAGCCTGATACACACATTCTCCAGGTAAACATTTCTGGTTTCTACATTATACTGAGCAAGTATCTGTTTTAAAATGGAAAACAACGTGACTTTAGTGCTCTGCTCACAATCCTGACCCAAATACCAACCTATATAATCAGAAACAGACATTCAATAGGAGTTAATCATTAAAAAAAAACACACACACACACACAATGGTATGTGTTGTGTTTGCACTACTGTAACATTTGTGTCTAGTCAGAGACACAGGCAAACAAGGAGAGAGAGAAAGAGAATGCAAAAATATATTATATTTACAGGCAAGAAAATGCAAATTACAGCTAAAGAGAGAGTGAAGCAGGAGAAAAGAATGTGTGTGTGTGTGTGTGTGTGTGTGTTTCTGTGAGACGGGTTGTTGGACGTTTCCACCCAAGTGACTCACACTTTCTGTCCACACACACACACACAGGGAAATCTGTTCTTTCCAGATGCTTTTGCAAACAGCATGACCTTCCTGGTTCCCTCCATCACATGCTTTATTGTTTAGGCTGTTTGACTGTGTAAGATCACGGACATATCACCTGAGAGATCAATAACGCTCTACAATGTATTTGCTGTGCTTGACGAGCTGATAATAAACATCTGGTACTTCTCCTTTAACAAACCCATGTCCAGAGCCATAAATTAAGATCAGCCGCGCTTTTGTTATCATGTTGCCTTGTGAACGGAGCATAAATGCAAATGCTGTAGTAAAACCACCATCTTCTGAATCATAAACCTGACAAAGGGTGTTTGATTTCAGACTGAGATGTTAGTCACTGTTAATGAATGATCTTACCCCCGGGGAACTCCCCTCAGGGATCAATAAAGTACATCCATCCTTCCCTCCATCTAGCTATCTACTGTGTAGATTTTACAGCAATACACCTGTACCGATTATGTTTAACATCCGCAATCTTCTAACATCTCCTCATCTCAGTGCCGATCAATAGAAAAAGAAACGCAAAAGCCCAGAAAATCAGTTCTATCATCTAAAAACAGTAATTTTTTTTTAAATAAAAGCAAAAATAAAATCTGACCTTTCCTACAGTCACTTTATACGCCTCCTTGATCTTCTGCCTCTGTGCAATCGTACGATGACTCAGAATGGAGATGATCGTCGCCTCATCGGTGCCTAAAAAAATTACAACCCATTAACTAATAACAATAATAATAATAATAATAGTAAGGTAGAAGAAGAAGAACAACAAGAAAATGTAATTTCTTTTTTTACAGCTCAAATTAAAGACATGGGAACAAATACAGAAGCTAATTAAGCTCATTATTTAGTTATTCATAAATCAAAATTCATAATTTAACACAGTGAAACTAATGTGAAAGTCGGGAAAGTCAGTCAAAGGATCCTGGGAGTTTCACAGATTAAGCATAAATAAATAATGAATAAAACTCATCATCACATCTCATGAAATGACAACAAAACAGGAAATTAATTTAGTCATCAAGCTAGTTCCTTAAAGCGATTTAGGTTAGAAAGTTCATATTCTGTTTCAGATAAATGAAGAGAATACAATCTAAAATATTTCTTTCTATTAAACATCCAGCAAAGAGAAAGTCATAGGGAAAAAAGTAAAATAAAATAAAATAAAATAAAAAATCTGATTAAAAAAAAAAAAGGTTCCAAACCATGGTGGAGAAAGTGCTGAAAAATGAAAATTAGTGTAATTATTGCTATTGTGTTAAAATCCTACTGAAAGAAAAAAAAAATGGACATAGCAACTCAATTATAGCTGAGTGAAAGATAAAAAGATTCACAGTTTTTCACAAATGGAAGTATTTAAAAGTGAACTATCTGAACTGAACTTAGAAGTCAGGACATGTTTTTTTCAGCATGGTCTCACACTAAATTTGTAACCATTTGCATTCAATTTGGATGAAAAGTGATAAAGGTCAGTGTTAGGGTTGGGATGGGGTTAGCGCTCATACCCCTTCTTATGATTTCCTAATTATAAAATCAAATCCAAAGACATCATGCTCCCTTGTTTGAATTTGTGCAAATGTTTTTTGAACTTTTGCAAATGTTATTACATCATTTATGAAGAGCTGAGACTTAAGTATGAATAGTTTAGGTATCTATGCAAAATAAAAAAAAATGCATTCTCAACTTCTGATTGGTCAGAAGGTGATGTTTAATTCTCTATAGCAGTAGCTCTGACAATGCTACAGGCTCTAACTGTGTGTGTGTGTGTGTGTGTGTGTGTGTGTGTGCAGTGTTTAGCACACAGTGTTTAGTTAGCACACCTCACGATGGTTTCAGCTGATGCCAGTTACACAAATCTAACTTCATCAGTGTGTCAACAACACGTCTCAAGTCACACAAACGTCCTTCTGCTCTGAGCTCTAACACAATTAAACGCTACAACATTTCACATTGTGGTGTTAGCCCATGCTTCAAAAATTAGCCAACAAGCATCTTAACATTCCAGTAAAAAACAATGAGGTCACGTCTCTCTCTCTGTTTAGCTTCTTCCTAACACAACAGTTGGAATAATGAGGAATGAAAAATAGTTTGCAATGTTAATTACATGAGTAATTAAGCACGACGGGGCATGGTGATATAGGAAAATAATCAATGATGCAGTGGTGTGATGGAGCGGTGGCTGGTGGATTTGAAGTCCAGCAGTACATGTGCTTGGTTACAGCACTGTCCAGGCTGCCAATCAGCTTTACTGTACCAAGAGAGCTGAAAGGACCGTTTTTACTCCCTGACTTTTTCAAAATCAGGTCAGCAATATTAGCAGGTTCTGCCATAAAGTAGCTAAGCTGCTAGCTAAATTTTACTGAAGAAGGTAGTAATAACTAGCTAGCTAGACCTGTTGCTTGTTGTTGCTGTTCTTTCGGCTGCTCCCGTTAGGGGTTGCCACAGCGGATCATTGGTCCTTGGTTTGAATATTTGCTTTGGCACAGTTTTTATGCTGGATGCCCTTCCTGATGCAGCCCTCCCCAATTCTATCCGGGCTTGGGACCAGCACTGGGAGTGCACTGTCATGTACAACCCCAGTGGCTGGGGTCAGTTCCCTGTCCAGGAATCGAGCCTGGGCCACAGCGGTGAGAGAACTGAGGCCTAATCACTAGTCCTACAGGGACCCTTAGCTAGGACTATAAATAAACAACAAATTTCCAAAACGAATACAAATAATTAAACATAACTTTACACTAATAATATATTTACAACATTTGCCATATTTACTAAGATAAAGCATGTCACAAAGTATTTTATTCCTCATATAACATAGAAATTTGCCAAACCCTAACAATGTTTTGTTTATTAAAGAACATGATGTACATTTTATCCATTTATGTGTGCCTTTAATGTCTCCGAAACAAGTTGGTTCCTGTTATCACTTATATTTATGGCATTTGACAGACAGTTTTATCTCATCTCATTTATACAACTGAGCAGTTGAGGGTTAAAGGCCCAGGGGTCATGGCAGCCTGGTCAGAAAGCCAATGTCTTAACCACTGAGCTAGCAATACCACTGATGTTATAGCTGCTATAAACTGTCATTCCCTCACAAGCCTCTATTTTTTTTTTTATCTTTCCTGAAGTTAATAAACAAATTGCAGCCTGTGTTGGTTTGACTATAGACTGTTCACTGACACTGGAGACTCCTTCCATAAATATTAGATAAACATTTCCTTACAGAAGTCTTCAGCATATCAACAATTATATACTATTTTATAGACGTGCCTGTGTAAGTTGATATTATAGAAATGTATCAGAACAAGTGCATTAATATAAACCTTGCAGCCAGAACCACTGTCACAGCTGCTGTTGTAGAAAATTAATCAACACCTTCTGACCAATCAGAATTAAGCATTCAAACGCACTATGGTATTAATTGTTACGATGTCTGCTTTAAGTGATGATTAAAATATAGGAAAAGAATTGAGTTGTGGTGAAATATTAAATATAAAAATGGAGGGGAACTGTTTCCTAAAGAATCGTTTATCACCTGTTCCCTTCATGGCCACTCTCAGTTTCTCTGCGTCGATTTCAGCATCAAAATCCGGCTCCTGTGAGATTGTACCACGGGTTCCAAGCTAAAACCCAAGAAAACGGTTAGTGCAACTCAACCATGTGTCCATATCACACTCTAGTACAGCACAATTGCCTTACCTTTTATCACAATATTTATATCAAGAAGAAATATTTTCATCGAGAAGCATTCCAAAAATGATATGCACACAATTTCCCTTTTACTCCAAATGTAGTCAGTCAGCCAAGACATCTTTAGTGTGTGATGTTTGCTTCTTTTGTTTACACTGAAGCTGAATAAGTAGTCATGGAAGCCTCTAATCTGGCACTGTGTAAACTTCATGCCCAAATCATCACACGCTTTATCTCGCTGCCAAAAATACCACCTACGTAGGCAGCCTCCTCCCAACTGAGATATATGGGGAGTAGTGGAAGCTAAAGTGTCTACTATTAGTGATGGAAAATTTGGATCTTTTGGAAAGTCAGATCTTTTGGCTCAGCTCACCAATACGAATCGACTCTTTTGGCTCTCAAACAACTCATTGCCAATTTTTTTTTTTTCTAGACTGGTCAGTTTGTGATATTTTCAACAGTGACAAAATCTTATTTTACCTTTTAATCAACAAAATAACATTACAATGCATTTCATTTTTTAAAATGCAATAAAATAATTATCCTAATTCATCAAGGCACAACAAATGTACATCCCTGCAGTGTTATTGTGCCCTACCGTATCAGTGATTCGTTAAGAAGATTTACTGCCATTTATCCTGATAACTAATCCGTAAGAATACACTGCCTCATACACACAGCTGAAAGTAAAACACACCTTTCATGCAAACGAATAGCTTAGAGGTTAAAAATAACGACTCACATCACCATCCACAATAACAATATTGCACGTGTTCAGTGTGGAAATCTATTGTGTACTGATTATGTGCACATTCCTATTTGTAATACCTGAATGAGCTAATCAGGATGTAATTCTCACTCTTTAGCTAACATGCATTTGGATTATGAAATTTAGAGTAACTCTTTGACTCACTTGGATGGTGACACATTTGTTATAATCTATTTACCTGACTAACGTAAAAATAACAACAACAAAAAAAACCCTGATAAAACAGCTTTTCACTTCTTCAGCCTGATGTAGCGATTAGCATAAAAAGCATATGTATTTCTAAATTACATTGTACAATATTTTTGCAACATTAGTTAAGCTAAACTTAACAACTTAACTGCTCTCTAAACACAGTATTGCAATAGTGTGAACCAGCGAACATTGATATTACTTATATAGTATTGGGTATCTTATGTTAAGCATCTAACCAAGCTTACTATCAGGCTACCTAACATTGGGTAAAAGTGTAGATGCCATATGATCAAATTAGTGTCTGGCTGATGAGATTTAATTTAAGCACCACACTTGTTAACCTAGGAATGCCTGTCACTCAGCCAAATCAGGCTTCAGGATGGGCAGCATAAGAACAATCTTCTTATTGTCTTATTTTTGACAAATTTGAATGAGAAGACAATGCCATAATTCTAAACCAGACAGGATTTTTGTGCAAGTGTGTATAACATGTCAGATAGAACTGTTGCTCTGAGTGAGGAATAACACATTATCAGTATTAAGTACTTTTAAAAATACAATACAATAAAGTATCCAGTGATATCAGTCTGCTATGCCTAAATCACATGTTCAGCGGTCAAAAAAAGACACATTTATTCTGAATGTTATACGGATGACTGAAACTTACCGCTGCCATGATGTTACACGTTCAAGCAGGAAGGACAGAGATGCACAAACTGCAGGAGAAAAGAAGAAGCTATTTAAAGACAAGACCTCTAGTGTACTCTGTCTCCGCCAGTCACTCCTTTTTTAAAGGCGATGATGTCAGGAATCTCCCCTGCTCTTTCTAACATCAGTGTCAACAAATAACAGTGCTGAACCTCTCTGGCTCAGGTTTCCTCTCATTAAGGAGCACATACACAAACACACACCTGTAATTACCTCCTGCCTCACCTTACACACGAAAAACAAAAGGGTTTTCCCTAAACACCGCCGTAGTGCACGCACACACATACACACACCATTCAACCCACGTGAATCATTCATCACAGCGGTGTTATACGAACTGAGTTTAACGTGAAACAGAACTAAAGTGAGCGAATCACCATTCTGAGTGTGTATTACACCAAACACTGCTCACCATCTGCCTGAGCAACTGTCTCACTGCTAAGATTAATGGAGCGGTAATGACTGATCTTCAGGTAAGGACTACTGGTGTGAGTTACAGGGCAGGTGCAGCATTTCAACACACACACACACAAACCTATTGTGTATGAGATGATATAAATTGTTCATAACACAACAAAAAAGCCTATATATATATATATATATATATATATTATACATGCTGTAGGTTGTGTGCATTATGTTATGTTATGTTATATTATATTATATTTTAAAACAATGCTGATGAATTCTCAATTCTGATTGGCCAGAAGGTGTTGTTTATTAAGGTGTTAATTACAAACTGTCGTTTAGTCTTGACTGGTTATAGTTACATTTAATTCCACAGAACATACTTGAGGCAAGTTAGTACCTGTAATCACTTGCATTATTGCAGCTATTGTCATTCTCTCACCAGCTTTTTTTTCTGTTTTGTAGTTAATAAGACAAAAAAGACACAGCTTGTTATATTACCAAGAAATCGGAAAGTTTAAAGTCCTGAATACTTTCCTGTGGAGAGTGCTAACACTGGAGACATAAATGTTAAATAAAGTCTCCTAGCCTAAAACTTTTCCATAGCAGCGAGGATTTCTTTGTTAAATAACAACACTTTTTATTAAATCTGTTTATTTAGGCTTAGACCAAGTACAGCATCTGTCATACGAGTCCCTGTGAATGAGCGGTTACTACAGAAATGACTAAAAAACATTTCTAAATTACTACTGAAAAGATATTAGAATTGCATTAACCTAAACCTTTCATTTGAATTACAGCTGAAACTATTGTCCGAGCTGCTGTTATAGAAAACGAATAACACCTTGTGACCAATTAGAATGAAGAATTCAGTTCTGTATGTGTTTCATTTAGAGCTGTAAGTGTTAATTCAGTACTGAATGTGTTTTTTAGAGCTGTACATGGTAATTTAGTCCTGTAGGTGTTTCTTTTTTTGGAGCTGTAAGTGTTAATTCAGTACTGTACATATTTATTTTTTAGAGCTGTAAGAATTAATACAGTACTGCAGGAGTTTTTAAAGCTGTAAGACATAATTCAGTACTGAATGTATTTTTAGAGCTGTAAGTATTAACTCTTTTTTAGAGCTGTAAAAATTTATTCAGTACTGTAGGCATTTTTAGAGCTAAGTACTAGTTCAGTACTGTAGGCATTTTTTATAGAGCTGTAAGAGTTAATTCAGTACTGTATGTGTGTTTTGGATGTGTGTTAATTCAGTACTGAATGTGTGTTTTGGATGTGTGTTAATTCAGTACTGTATGTGGGTTTTGGATGTGTGTTAATTCAGTACTGTATGTGTGTTTTGGATGTGTGTTAATTCAGTACTGTATGTGTGTTTTGGATGTGCTAATTCAGTACTGAATGTGTGTTTTGGATGTGCTAATTCAGTACTGAATGTATGTTTTGGGTGTGTTAATTCAGTACTGTACATGTGTTTTGGGCGTGTTAATTCAGTACTGTATCTGTGTTTTGGGTGTGTTAATTTAGTACTGTGTGTGTTTTGGGTGTGCTAATTCAGTACTGAACGTGTTTTGGGTGTTTGTTAATTCAGTACTGAATGTGTGTTTTGGATGTCTGTTAATTCAGTACTGTATGTGTGTTTTGGGTGTTTGTTAATTCAGTACTGAATGTGTGTTTTGGATGTGTGTTAATTCAGTATTGTATGTGTGTTTTGGATGTGTGTTAATTCAGTATTGTATGTGTGTTTTGGATGTGTGTTAATTCAGTACTGTATGTGTGTTTTGAGTGTGTTAATTCAGTACTGTATGTGTGTTTTGGATGTGCTAATTCAGTACTGAACGTGTTTTGGGTGTTTGTTAATTCAATACTGAATGTGTGTTTTGGATGTGCTAATTCAGTACTGAACGTGTTTTGGGTGTTTGTTAATTCAGTACTGAATGTGTGTTTTGGATGTGTGTTAATTCAGCACGGGTGCATGTTACAGTGCGTCTTGGAGTGTGCCCTAAACATCTCGCCTGCTCATTAAACCAGGTGAAGGTTTGCAAATGTGCTCCGGCCACGCTCCACTGTATCATCGTTTAGATTTTATTATCAGTCACGCGCCAAACCGGAACGCACGAGCACGAATGCAACGAAATACAACCGCGAGGGGCAGGTTGCATGTTGTATGGCACGTTGCATTTGTTTAATGTGTCTACTATAAACTCTCCCTGAGATCTGTTCTCTGAGCTTTAAACG
>CM040991.1:18253699-18332071 GCA_022985145.1 Pangasius djambal
GTGATTTGATTCTTTATATGTTTAAATGAATCAGATTTTTCCCTTTATATGATTCATCTTAAGTTCCTCACTGTAAACAGCTACAGCAGCCGAAGAATAAAGTTTACTTTTATATAGTCACTTTATTTACTATTTCTATTATTCTATCATTTTAAGGCCTGTATGTAAAAGTGTGAATATGTCTGAATGTGTGTTGCTGGTTTTTTTTTTACCTTAATGGGTGTGTACCATTTAGGAGGGGAGATGGGTTTGCGCATGCCGTTATTGAGAGTGCGTGAAGGTGTAAACTCAAACTCGTACTCCACATCAGGCAACGTCACTCGAGCATTCTTTGCTTTCTCCAGCTTTGCTCCCTCTTCCGTCGATCCCTTATCACCCCACCGCACCTACACACACATACAAGATTACACATACATACAGAATTACTCAATTAATGTCACTTCATTACAAACATAAAGAGTTTTATGCCACTAAACTGATACAACCAACTATGCTTTATTTTTATTACACACTCATCTGAATGTTACATTACGCAAATTTCTCAGTTTTCAATGGATTGTGATTAACATCAATGAACACTCAAACATAAAATAACCACGATCTTGTTATGACTCAGTTCTAGCATTGGTGGCATTTCTTAAAATGACCCTTTTTAAAAAAAAAAAAATTTGTAAAGTTATCAAGGCATCAAACTTGGACCTAATGAAGTCCAAAAATTGCCAGAATATTATTGTACACATTTATATAATGAGCTTAATATTTGAATAGTTGTAAAAATCTGTATTTGAGACAGAGCCTTAGTTCAGTTTCAAAATATCACCTACTCCTCATCTGTCTCTTCCTCACCTCCATGCGTTTTATGCCTCCTACTCCTCTTCCTCCATAATAGGATGCATCCACCGTTGGCCATTTTTTCTTTAGGTAGCCGTCTTCTTCTTCGTCATCCTTTAGATAGGAGAGAGGCGTAGTTCAGAAGGGTACACTGAATCAATTAAACTTTATTTAGTTGTATTGATCATGCATTACACTACCAATATGATTTTACACTACCAATATGATTGTTTTAAACATCATGTAACACACCTAATTAGTGATTCACTTTACTGATTTGATTCTTTTGAACATTACCACAGTGAATTAGAATTTTCAGTTTCAGTTTAACAAATACGATTCTGTTGAACTGTGAATCATTAATTCATTGTTTTGCTAATGAATTAGGGATTCACTTTTGCTGTGTAATCAAACCTTTCACGTTTTGGTTAATTTGATTCATTTGATTCCATCCAGAAACACTGAGCAGGCTATGGTGTCATCCCCTACACTAACCAACACTCACTGTATCATATTACTACTGTGCCAAATTTGTGTGTAATCCTAATATCTGTGTATGTCTCAATGCAGAAATTCAACCGTTTGATTTGGACTAATGACTCAGAAGTGTGTATTACATAAGTGTGCACTTGCAAGTGTGTAACAGCAGGTTTTCTATTAGCAACTCAACCTCTGTGATTCGTATCACCTCTTTCCTTTTAGTCAAATCTGTATCCTACAGTGATGTTTGAGGTGTGAATTGTTTGCCCAGCAAGGGGTTCACACCCCTCCCCTTTCCCATCGCCCTGCTCACCAGCAGCTAAACACAGAGTCATGATACTCTACATACAGAAACCCAACAGTGTCCTGACTAATCTTATAACAGACTTGTGGTGATAAAATAATTAATTTGTTTATACTGATTGAAGAAGTCGAATAATTCGATTTCCATTCTGCTGGTGGAATGGAACTCCAGTGTACTGCTAGAAAGGGTTAAAATGGAAGCTAAACAGATTCAATCAAGGGGAAGAGGACAATAATGTATTAAAGCTTTATACAATAAACTTTTGGTCAAAACAGGTAAGAAAAAGGTACAAGTGTCCTTTTATGTCCTTTTACCTCTGCCTCTGGCATTTCCTGTTTTTCAAGATCCTGTGGCTTTGCAAGCGCTAGCACTGTAACTCATCTGGATTAAGAGGCTTTGGACTATTAAATCAATAAATTCCAAACTTACGTATGCAGTTCATTTCTCAAACATCTCTCACTCAATTCATCGTGTTCATGGTGCCAAAATAATGAAAGAGAAAAGAAATGTCCATATTCTGACATATTTGTAAATGCATTAGACTTTAGAACTGCTTTAAAACAGGGTGGGGCTTGAAAGAATACATAAATAACAAAAAAAAAAAAAAAAAAAGAATATTTATAGGGCCACATTGAAAGTGAGTTCAGCTGGTAAAACTTCACAGATGAAGAAGGATTATGAGCCAGCGAGCGCTCACGAAAAGGAAACCAAAAACGACAAAATCCAGTCACAAATGGCAAACCATCTGAAAATGGCATTAGATGAAGAAAGGACAAATAAATGTGCAAACTGTGGAATTTTCCAAACTGCCCTCCTCACATGCTGTGCTTTAAAAGAGGGAGAGAGTGTGTTTTTTTTCTTCAGTTTTGCCATTTTGAGTTTTGGTGTTCACTATATTTCATATGCAGATGTATAAACTATTAAAACTGCCAGGTTTTCCACAGTTCAGAGCTCTAAGCTTTGTTTTATATTAGCAGATATTTTCTCAAATGGTTTGATTTGTTTGCCTGGAATGGTTTGAAATGGTTAGGAATGGTTTTTATTTTATTTCATTAACCCATATGCTTACACACTACTTTATAAGAGGGGTCTTTTGGATTTTTGCTCGTCCCCTTCATCTCTTGGAGGTTTGAGGTTTGTTTTTTAAAGATCTGCAATTTGGAGGTTTTTTCCCAGTTTTTCATTTTGGTTGTTTAGCATTTTTTAAGATTTAAGTACATCTCTGGAGTTTGGAGATTCAGAATGGCAACAGGTGGTATGTGTGTGTGTGTGTGTGTGTGTGTGTGTGTGTGTGTGTGTGTGTGTGTGTGTGTGTGTGTGTGTGTGTGTGTGTGGTGTCTCACCGAGCTCTCCTCTATCACAGGTGGAGGTGGTTCATGGATAACCTGTTGGGACAAAAGAGTTTTTTTTTTTTTTTTTAGAAACTTGACCAGTGTGTTTCAGCATTTGTATTAATTCAGTATTTCAACTTTCCAAACATAGAGTTTTAGTCTTGAATTTTTATGGCTGTTAATTGAAAAGAAGAAGAGAAGACACAAAGTGTGATCTGCTTTTTCAAGACCTAGTCGGGGTAGAAAATAGTTTTAGAACGTTAATGTGTTAGGTCTATATTACTATAAACCCCAGATTTTCTATAGCATCCATATCTTTTACAAAATGCTTTCAGGATTAACATACCATAGTTTTAATTCCATAGCTTAGACTATCCTGACACTTATAAGACACAGGCGCTTGTTTCAAGCCCGGCCTCCCATAAAATTTCATTACAATGCAGCAATGAATTGTTTACCGATGTGTCTTACTGAACTTCAATTATAGCTATATGAAATATCTCACTGCATTATTGCACTGTTCATTCATTTAACGCAAACTGTTTTTTCAGTGATCAGGGAAGCCTACGTGAAAATCTCTTTTGAAGTCCATAGCCACACCACTGATAGATCTACTTTGATGCATGGCTTCACTAGGCTTGTATGGCAGATTCAATGCACTGTGTTTTAATAGGAGAAAAGATTGATGCTCATTGGACAACAGGCTTTTAATACGTCATTTTGGGAGTAAATGTGTAAATGGGCAGGTGGGTTTTGCATAGAAAAAAAATCTCAATGTTTATTAAACAATGTGCTCTTCGCTTGTCTCGCCTGGATGCACAGCTTCTCCATATGATGATTGGAGATCTCTCAAAGGGGCGGGACTACGTAACCAACTGCCAATCACTGAAATGGTAACAAACATGACCGACATTTCAAACTTAAACTTATCGGTGAAGGTCAGATTCGCAGAGCACTCGGTGCGCCAGTAGTGGTCAGTAACCGAATCCATAACAGTTTTACACAGCTAGTATTGCTTGTTATTATATTATAATCTTTGTAAGTAGTAAATATTGTAAATAAATTGTAAGTATAATGTTATTTTTGATTGTTTGCTTTCATTTTGGAAGTGAGCTGTCACCGTCACTACAATCATCATTGAAATTTAGCTAGCTAATTAGCAGCTTAGATGCTTTTTAGCTCAACATGGCAGACACTACTAATTTTGTCGACCTGATTTTGGAAAACTCTTTTGATGCTCTTACCTATGAGGAGATTAAACAAGAGGCCAGACCAACTTCAATAAATGACGTGTGCATTCTCCTATTTTGAAAACCACCAGCTGCTACTGGTATAAGAAGGCTGAATATTTGGAAAATTAGAGTTAAATACCATCTTAAATAATCTGATTTGTCTGATTAATAGATACGGGTTTGATACAGAAAGTTTTCATAGTCCATACTTTTCCATTTGTACAACAACTACGGATTGAAATTAATACAGAGGCAATGACAGAGAGAGAGAGAGAGAGAGAGAGAGAGATGAACTGACCACAGTACAGCAGAGCGGCCAGAACCACCAAATCAGGCTCAGAATCACCAACAGCAGCAGGATGAGTAGAGCAATGGCTAACAGCGTCCCATCTATCTGTACACACACACACATACGGTCATTTCCACTGATGCCTATATTGATATCAGAGCCACAGATACTAGAAACCATTGTGTGTGCATGTGTGTGTGTGAGTGTGTGTGTGTGTACTGACTGTGCAGACTGATGGTGGAGGAGCGTTATTGTCCAGCAGGACGGCAGTGGTGAGCTCTACAGTAGTGGAGGTGCTGAGAGTTCGGACTGTATTCACACAGCCGTGTGCTGAAATACTGACTGAGCTGGAGATAAAACTTATACCATCATTCAGACTGACGAAGAGAGAGGCAGACCTACAACGAGAGATAGAAAAAGAAGAAACAGTCATTAAAGTACTATCTTTATATGTGTGTGATTACTACATGCAAGAATTATGAAACATTTCCATGGACTAAGAAAAAGCTGTTTACTGCAAAATAATGGATGTCTAAGGGCAGTTGCTAAATTCTGCCAATAAACGTTTAAAAAAAGTAAATAAAAAAATACACTTATTGATTTCTAACAATAAATGTCTTAAAATAAAATAATGAGACCTTCCTTTTGAAAATATTCGAATTCCAATCTCTGAAAGAATGAATTATGCTGAGAACTTCATTTACAAATACTGCTGGCTAAAAAAAAAATCTTTTAATCGTGTTACCAAATTACAAATTTATAACACATTGCTGTTGAATTCTTGATTCTGACTGGTCAGAAAGTTTTGAACATTATACCAGCAGCTCTGACAGTAGTGCCAGCTGCATGGCAAATCGCAGGTTTATATTAATGCGCTCGTTCTAATATATTATTGTTTCTATAGTAACAGCGTACACAGGGACTAGTATGGCAGATGCTCTACATAAATGGATTGTTAAAAAGAATGTTTGTAATCGGTGATATGGTGAAGTTTTCTGTGAGGAGATGCTTATTTAACATTTTCGGAAGCATCTCCAGCATCAGCACTTTGTAACGGTCAGGAGTAAAGCTGTAAAGTTCGGAAGGTCTTCAGGACAGAGGACTATGTGGTTTCTCGGTAACATGACAAGCTGTAAGCAAAAAGAGAGGCTGGTGAACTGATATAATGTAAGCGATTACAGGAACTAACTTGTTTCATGGACTCCACTGCATTTAATGTAACAATAAATGGATAAAAGCTTTGAGCCATCGTCCTTTAATAAATAACAAATTGTAATTGTTGACGTTGTGGTATATGAAGAATAAAACCCTTTGAGACACGCCATTATTGGAAAATAATTAACTTCAGAGATACAACTCTGCTGTATCAGGGCTGCATCCCACCACCATGTCATTGATTATTTTACTATAACGGCACACCCGCCAAGTGTTTTATTCCTTACATAGTGACTGCTCTTAGACTTTAATTTATTTTGCTGTAAAAGACTTTCAACATGTAAACATGTTTCCAAAACAGAGTAGTAAGTATTACTTACAAAATTCTTAGTCCCAAACTCTTTCCACCAAGGTTTTATTTATTACATTTTTAAAAATATGATTTACAGGAGGCTTAAGAAGGGACACTTACGTCCCCTCCTCCATCAGCACAGGAGCTGGACAAAGCAGGTATGTGTCCTCCACAGCCAGAGGCCTCTTCACTGCACGCACACACAAACACACACACACACACACACACACACACACAGGTTATTTATAGTCAGTACAGTAAAAGTCTACTTCCTCCCACTCTGTCTGAAGTGAATCACAAAACAGACCTCATGGAGCATAAAAAAGCAGTTTGGCTAAAATAAAACATCCACAGATTCACCTTTACTCCAAATGAAGTCAGCCAAGGCATGCTAGCTGACATTTGCTTATTTCATTTTGCTCTAAAGATGAAGGACTAATAGATACCAATTAATAGACGCTACTAGTTTTCAGTTTAGCATTGTGCCAAATTGTTGCATGCCTAATTGTTAGCTACGTTATTCTTATAGATCCAGTATAAAACTAAAGCAATCTTCAGAGAGGGGAAAATGAAGAGCAAAAAAAAAATATTAGGAACAAATTCTCACACTCAAGCATTCCACAAGCAATAGAAGACACACACATGCACGCACACACACACAGAGTCCTACATTCCTTTCCATAATACCATGGTGTTTAAGTGCATTAGCAGCTGGAAGGATGGAGAAATGCCAAATTCAGAGATTAGTGGCTTTTTGAACACTTCTTCCCCGTTCACTTCCAAAACAAATCGAACATTTTCTCTTATTTCCCAGAGCAAAAACCCCATCCAGACATTTTATACCTTAATTTATATCCAGCTCACAGGAATCTCTACCCTTATATGCAGACTGTAATTTAGCGGTTTGGTTAAAAAGATGTGAAAAGATGTCCTGTGTGGAACTGTGGAGAGCACAAATGGCATCTTCCTCCTTAAATTCGATACGCTTTCCTTTTCCTTTTTCCTCCGTCTTTTCGTTGGCATTGAACATCAGCCATCTTTTATTTGAAGCTGAATCAACATATTAGGTCTGAGCGTTTGAGTGCACTTTCGAGAGCTACTATTATTCCTGCAGTTTTGTCTCCATTAAGATTTCATCCTTCATCACTTATAAACCTATGCATCTGATTAGAGCTGAGCAGCAAGGCCAACATCATAATAGTAGATTGTTTTCAAAATGCAGTATTCCGATTACAGGTTATATATACACGTAATCTTGGCAGGACAAAAGTGGATGTGTCTCAATCTTGTGGCTGTTCGTTAAGTGGTAAATTGATCAGTTTTAGTGCTAATTTTAAAAATGTTAATCCAGAGAAGTTAGACTGACCCAATAGACAAAACTGTGATGTTTGAGTTGGACTGGAAGTGAGGCAACATTACCAGTTAGCTAGAAATAATAGTGTTTACCAATTAGCATGCTGTGCCTCAATGTGAATACAGAGAAAATATCACAGTAAATTATATATTTATAAATGCAAAACTCCAATAAACATATAAATTCCACTTCCTGCCTTACTGGCCACAACTAGACAGAGATTTTTAGAGAAGAAGCATCCTGACCAGGTCTTTAAATGTTGTGTGAAACAGCTAGATTGCTAGTTAACAGTTAAACACCTAATTTGTTGAGCTGTGGGATGAATAGTCCCTACTGCTTTGAACTACAAATAAAAATAAAAACCTAATATCTCCTAACTGTGGACCTGGCCTAGACCTGGAACAAATTCCGTGCTTGTCCTTCTGTGTGTCACGGTTTGCTCCCTTGCATCACAGCTCCCATGGCAACGAACACCATGTGCTCATGTTTGGTTTGGTTTCTGTTCTACTCCTGTCTCCTCCCTGTCCTGTCATTGGTTTGTTACCTGATTGTGTTCACCTGTATTGTGATAATTCTTGAGTAGCCATTGTTTTATAATAAGTCTTATAATGTATTTAGTTACTTTAAGTCTGAGGCTTTCAGTTTCCCAAGTTCTGTGTTTTATGTTTCATTGTCCTTCCTGGTTTTGACCCTGACCGGTCTCCCTCATTTCTTATTATTGGTTGTCCTGTATTAAACCTGCACCCCCATGTTCTGACTGTTAATATGGACTCCGATTACAATTCATTGATTCTTACACCCGTATGTATGTATCGTACATTATCCTATGGTTAATCTTCAGGAGGCCACAATTAACTCAGCTGAATTTTAACTGCATTTATAGTAATGTAAGGGTTAGTAGCCTATACATTATTACTATTGTTATTTCCTTTATTGGAAGCGCACTTACTGACGGTGAAGGTGTCATTGATGCGGAAACTGCACAACACTCGTCTCTCATCTCTCGCATGGAGAAAACCATTTCCCCTCACCACCACCTGAAAGGATTCTGCAATACAACATGATCAACAGAGAAAACAATGTCAAAGACAGTGACATATGTCACATGCTGGTGGGTATCTCTTTTATCATATCAGATTTGGTCTATATTCATGCCCTGTATAGTGCTCCTGATTCGTCAGTGTAAGGAACAGGGAATAGGGTGTTATTTCAGATGTAACTTGCATTTCTTTCAGGAGGTAGATATCTAGGAAGTCTGTGTCCCATTGGAAGGAGCCTAAGGACAGCTAATTTTCTAAAGTTCCTTGACAAAATTTGAAGCCAGTATCATATTTATCCTTGTACCTCATAATTCTTGAAAAACAAATTGCAATATTAAGCTATAAAATATTCAGCTGGCTTGTTAAGATGAACAGAATTATGGGATTTCCTCTGTTGGAAAGGATAAATGCAGCCAAAGTAAGGAACCTTAGGAGACCTCTGTGTCGTGCTGCCTGAAAACGCTGCCCAAAAGTTCAGTCTACCTAAGCAGATGTCTTCTAAATAAACATGGATATACAGAAGCAGGATTATGAGGCTAAAAGATTAATTCCAGTAAATAAAACTCATAAAACTGTGCTGCTCCATAATAATATATGAATGTGCATATTATACAAATATCATTCAGATATCATGCACAAGTTTTTTAATATGTGCTCATCTTCGCTCACCTCCGGCACATATAGTTGAAGGTTCAACAGACAATATTTCTATGCATGATCTCTTCAGGATCTGAAAGAGAGAACAATCAGAAATATTGACAGGAGCCTGAAATTTTAAAATTGATGTGAATTTTTTTTTCCTTCAAAGTTGCTTAAATAGACTACTGTTGTTGATTACTTGTAGGAGTGTAATGATACATCGTGACACGATCCATCGCGATACAAAAATGTGACAATGTGCGTGATGGAAATGTGCGAGTCACATCATGGAAATCAGCATTCTATTAATTGTGCATCTGTGCTGTTGCACTGTTTGAACACCAGAGGTCCCAATCTGCACAACCCATAGAGTAAAAATTCACAGTACGGAGAGCATGCTGGTCACATGATCATGTTCTTTAGTTGACAGCCTGCGAGACCTGCACTTTTAAGACTGATAGCCCCCGATTGCAATGACCAAAATGCATACTTTATACAGTTACACATCCATGCTAAAATGGTTAAAAAGGAGCTCTTCACTAGCTTTCTATCAACACCAAAGACTGTGGAAATCGGGCATTTTAGCCGACTTTGGGGCTCTATTTCTGCTACGGTGCTCTTTATGTTTCAGTTGATCTCCAGGAAGTCGGAAATTCCCAGGTCAGACACTATGTTTATTCAATCAAAATTTTTTGGGAGAATTTTTACATTTATTTATTTATTTTTAAGATATAGTGACCCTGTACTACATTTTGGTTACAATATTAAACCTCTGTTTGCAACAATTATTCATTTAAATTTATACAGACAAAAATGCACATTGTTTTGCATTGTTTATGAATCAGAAAAAAAGGAATCTTTTCAGTCATAATTTTTCCTCATTCAAGTTTTGTTCAAAATATTCTAAGCATCGAATAGAATCAAAATTGTGAAACCGGTATTGTGACTCGAATTGAATAGTGACCTGAGTGTATTGTTACAACCCTAATTATTTGTAGACAGATGTAAGTGTTAAACATAGAATACTACTTTTAAACATTAAAAATATGACCATAAGATGATCCTTAAAGTACAAGCAGCATCTTACAGTTTGACCAACAGTGTGTCCAATCACAATTTCAGTTCTATCCCACTCCCTTTCATTTTGTAAATCCATATCAAACGTTCACCTTGACTCTGACCTCTATGGCATTCCACACTCCAGTCCCTTTTTGTTTTCCACTTTCCATATGTAGTCACAGCTTCCTGTCTTTGTTAAATAACTTTCTATTTATTGGGTCCTTTCCTGATTGTATTCACCTGTTGCTTGTTTCCTTCTTCAGTTTTTTGATTTTGTGTTTTCAGTGGTTGCTTCATGTTATACTTTTATTTATTTATTTATTTATTTTAAAAGTAGTTCTGCCTGTAATTTTCTTTCATCTAGTTCACCTGAAGTTTGTACTTTGTGTCTCTTCTTTTTGGTTCTGTGTACTGTGTGTTTTTCTGTATGGCTGTTTTTCTTGATTTTGAGTAGGGATCACTATACTGTGTTTTGTGACATGCTTTCTTGTGTCAACAAGGGCAGAAATTAAGTTAGTATTGTGTAATTACTATCACATCAAAAAACTTTATACCTAATGTTAGCCAGCATGCTGGTGAACTTCAGTACACAAAAAAGCTTCAGCTAACATTAGTTAGGTTATTATGATTATTATGATTATTATTACTAAATTATTGTGATAACTGTTGTTACTCTACGATGTAGGGTAAACTGTGGATGAAGAATTAGTAGATAACTCCTAGTAGTGCAATAAAGGTATTCACTAGGCTTAGACTTTGTATGATATAAATACTACAATGTCTTTTCTATGGGGAAGTGAGCAGGGAGTCATTTCTCATTTTCGGAACTGGAAAAGTCATTTGGATCCTTACTGAGTCGATGATGTCCTGCAGCGCCTCAAATCCGTCATTCACAGGAAAAACATGATCTTCACTGCCTGCAATTGTAGCCAGCTATGATGGATAAAAAGAAAAGTATGTTTTAGTTAATATTAAATATGTAGTACTGAGAGTACATGATTTAGTGCTATGATTTACTGCCATTCTGCTATTTTCTGTGTGTGTGAGGAGTGTGCCTATTGCCCATGAGGTACTGTAAATCAGCTAACCTTTAACACAGCTTTTACCAAGTTGGCTATGCAGAAACCAAGTAGATGAAGTAAGATAGCTAGAACTCTGTAAAAGTTATTTAACTTCATTTAAATAGTCATCCACAGGTTGTTATTCAATCAGACTCCATTTGAGTTTCGGGTGTGGCTCATCTTATGACAGTATATGAAGCTTCAAATTCAAAATATGTCCCCCAGAAATGCCTGTGTACCAAAAAAATAATGCTGGGTTTTGAAATTCTAATGAAATTCTTTCGGACATGTTTGGGACACAGCCCTAACAAGGCTGTGAGTCTTCTTTCTAAGACAAGCTTAGTGATGGATAAAATTTATTCAGCTAAGTGAAACTGAGTTGAATCTAATTTGAATATCTCACCTGAGTTTCATTAAAGTCCTTCACTCCCACGCAGTACACTGTGGCTCCCAGCTGACGCGAGCGTCCTGCCTGTTATATACAGTACAATAATAAGATAACATTAAGACAAACTCAGGCCTTTATGGTAAATAGGGTGTGTGAGGTTGGGACACGTCCACAGTGGTGAGGTGTTAATGTGACCTATATAGTGACCTACTGTATATACAGTATATGGTGAAACTAATGCGTTTACTGCCTGATTTGTATTTCTGAATAGATAATGTGTCATTGTCTATAATAAATGAGAGAAATATTTCTCTTGACAAAACTACAGCATCAGTAGCTCACCTCTCTCGCTGCCAAGTCAAACTGAGTCTCACGTAACTCTCCGTCTGTCAGAGCTATGATAACGCTCGCTATTCGATAACCTGCAAACAGAACATTGGTAAATACTAATTTCTTTGCTAATTGCAATGCACATTTCATCACATGTACTATATTTGCATATAAACACTATGGTGGTAATAATATATAGAAACCATGATATACCATGAACAAATCATTATCAGTTATTAACTATTACCATAGAGATAATGATTTTTGTGCTTTTGACATGGAAATGTGAACCCACAACACGCTTACCATTCAAGTGGGAAAAGTTGAGAGAACACTGTTGCTAGGCAACTGGGAAATATGGATGTGAGATTTAGCTAGTTAGCATGTACACTTTAGGTTGTTTATATACAAACAATGTAAAGGCACAGAAATATCAAATTTTCTCTCAGCTGTGTTGATAAATAACTAATAAAAGACTGTTACATATGCTAAAATGACATTTTAATTACATTTAGCTGTTAACCTAGCTTCCATGGGCTTTGCCATATTTAGGGGCCAAAAACATGAATTACACAAGAATGGGTCATTCATGTGGACTTCTTACATAAAGATTAACACATCATTTGAATGCAGCAATAAAGAGCTATCTCTATCTATCTATCTATCTATCTATATATATATACGGTATATATAATATACACAGTTTGTATAACTTTATAGTGTGAAAGTGTGAAACTTTTCACTGAAATACACTGACAGAATGTTGGATTATTTTTTGCATTTCCATTCTCCAATAATTTAAGCATAAATATCAACACTGAGTGTTAAGGTTTAAGGGCTTTTAAAAATGTATTTTTAATGTGGATTTTTTTTCTTTGTATCATCACCACTCACCATCACCACTTGCGTAGTAGATCTGCTCACTTGCCTGTGAAAGAGCAATAAAAAATGTATTTTATTGGGACAAAGATATGGATCAGGGGAAACAGAGGTAGGCAGAGAGAAGACTTTCTCACCCGCTCAAAGCCTTTGTGCATGAAAGTGTCTCCACCTGGTAAAACTCTCTGCAGTTCCTCCAGTCCTGCTCGTATCTGATCCCTAACACACACAAACACACACACACACACACACACAGATCATATCTGAGAATACACCGTAAATAAATAATCCTCAGAAAACCCATTTTAGAACTATTTAAATGGTCTAAACAGAACAGAACAGAGGAGATAAAGTACAAGTCTGGTAGTTTGTGAGGCCAGGTTGACCTGGACCTCTTGTTTTCTAAGCTCACCTGTCTTCTGTGAGCTTCATCAGGGTTCTCCCCTCTGTCGAAAAAACGATGAAGGACATCCGGAGCTTAGGACTGAAAAATAGAGAGAGACGGAGTCAGAAAGACAGAATATTGTGGTTAAATCTGTATCTGCTTTTCAGCCTTACAGTTACTGAAATTTTTACTCTTACTACACCTCCTCCTTCTTTATCTTTATCACTGTCACTACTAAATATGGTCAAGTCAAATGTTTAAACTGTATTTTTGGCGCTCTAGGGTATAGTAACTGCTGATAAAAATAAGTGGAATTAAATAGAGGGAGGCTTATATGAAACAGCATGTGGGATAAATAGACAGATAAAAACGACAAACCAGATGTTTGTTTTACTGCGCTCGTCAGCTGTTACTTATTAGCTTGAAATTTAATAGGAATTCTTTTATCAAATACAAGGATTTGGGATGCAGCTACGTATATACTGAGTAAAGACACTATTAATGATGGAAAATGTGGTAACAGTGGTTAAAGGGTGTGGTCAGGGTGGAGCTGGAGCAGCAGTGAGGAAAACACACACAACGATGTGATGCCAGTGCCAGATCCTGACACACTTCTACTCCTGTCCTCCAGACCTGCTTGATTTATCCTGATACTCTTTATCTGAGTGGAGCTTTCTGTATTTGTGCCTCAACCTCTGCCCTTAGATGGTACCACATGGACACCCTAAAGGTTTGCACTTCCTTTAAACAGAAAACGCCCAAGACTCACCTGAATACTGTAGATTTATATCAAAGATCTGCTTCTGTAGTCATAATGACTGTCCTGTGCTCATCCTATCACAATGTGCTTTTTCACAATGTGCTCATACTGAACATCCATTCAACACACTTAATCCTGTTTGTCTTTACTCTTCTACGCCTGTATACTGTAATGGTTTATAATGCCACTATCCAGAAGAAGATTAGTTCAATTTTAAGACATGACAATGGGCTAACTCTAAACTAACATTAAAATAAATAAGCTAAAACGTAAACTAGCATCACATTAAACAGGTAAACCCTGAATTAGCATTACATTGAACAGGCTAACCCTGAATTAGCATTATATTAACACACTAACACAAGTAAAAGTACATTAAACTGACACCGAGCCCTGTAAATAGCATTTTAGAAAACAGACTAACACAAGAATTGGCATTATGATAGGCTAATGGCAGTTATTGGTATTCATATATGTGCATATATTTTTTCACTGATTTTCTTTGTTTGGCTAACATAAGATACATGTTCATAAACATTTACACTCTTCACTGCTAACATTAGCCATCTAGCTAACATAAGCTAACCCAAAGGAAATTCTGACAGGATTTTAATTCATATTCATCAATGTTAATCTTCAGTGCTAACTAAGATGAGCTAACATGACTCATTAAACGTCAGCCCATCACCAGTCTGTGGACGAATGCTGCTGAAGATAGCAAGTGTTCATGACAAGGTCCTTCAGAAAAGTCTGGTTCACATTTTAAAACCTGGCACAGTGAAAAATCTCACCTGATGAATTTGTGTGCCAGATGATCCACAAAGTAATAAATCTCATTCCAGTGATGCTGAACACTTCCAGACCTGAACAAAACAAGAAAATGATTTATTTGTAACATATGTATATACATTGTAGAATACTTAAATCATTAGCAAACTCATTTAATAATCTATTTTACCTATTTAAAAGGGGGGGGGGGGGGGGGGTTCACTTGCACACTTGACCTTGGCAGTAAAAACATTGTATCTGAAGTGATTTCCTCAGATTTTACCTCAAATATTTACACACTGTTTCTTTCACACTCCGGCATAAAGTCAGGTTGCTAACTAAAGAGTAGCTAATTAGTAAATTAGCTAAGTTGATAACTTTCTTGCAGAATTAGCTGTTAGAGCGTCTTAAGGCTGATACTAACATTATGGTAAACATGCTAGCCACAAAATAGTCCACCAATTAGCATTAAAATAAACTCGCTAACACAAGAACTAAGACCATAAACAGGCTAACCCTGCTTATCAGTAAAAACTAACATTATATGGAACAGGCTAAATCTGATTTAGCATTACACAAAACAGGCTAATATATGAACTAACGATATAGTACAGGTTAGCTTTCTTCACAAGATTGTACAGATGCTAGGCACAAAACCACACTGGCTAGTGCTAAGATAGCATTAAAAAGGGATCTATAACTGGGTTTAAGACAAGAAGAGTTTATTTTAGTTAGAGTCAAAGTCAGAGCTGTTTTCTAACTGTTCTGGTGATTATTTAATTCATAAAACGCACATTAATCTTTTTCAGAAACAAATATGGCAGAAAAAGAAAGAAAGTCCTCAGAAAAATTTAAATGATAAGTATTCATGATCTTATAACATTAATGGTTTTATTCACTGTACAATAGACAAAAAGCTTTTGGCAGATATTTGAAATAAATATTTTGATTTGACTTTTGTGAGAGTGTGATGTGAGACAGAAGGTCCTATTTCCACATGCCTCAGGACTAAAATAGCCATAAAGAACTAAAATAAAGTGGTGTCTGGTTTGGTACTCTTGCTGTTTTCAGTCTGTGTGCGGTGCAGACGGATCAGACAGGAATTTTCGCCTTACCTCAGCGAATTTGGAATAAAACCTCTTTTTTTTTTTTTTTTTTTTTTACATATGGCACATTAATTTGTTGAGGTTGCTCTGCTAGAGAAGTTATTAAACTGAGAGTTTCAGCAGCTGTAAACGCATTCACGTGTAATATGATATGTTTTATAGTCACAGTTTTATGTTAGTACAGCATTCTGAGACACATTAAATACACCGCTATTGAAAACACTTGTGAAAGTTAGGTGTGACATCAGCTCATTCAAACTAGCGTTGTAGTAAACAGGCTAACCACAAACTAGCATTATAGAGTCAAAATGATTGGGTACTAGCCTCTTTTTCAAGCTCTGTGAAATTTAAAATCGCAGTTTATTTTTAAATGTTTGTTATCTAATTAATTCTGCAGCAACATTACAATTTTTTTTACAGGTTGTTCTTTTTTTTTGTAGAAAAAAGAAAGCCACAGCCGGGTATCAACCGCTCAAAGCCTTTGTCAGTAAGTTGATATGGGTTAGCCCATAAAATAAAGTGTAATAAAAATAGTACTTATTAGCATTATGCTAAAACGAGTAAAAGAATAGCAAAACAGCCATACAATATTTACAAAATGTTGGACTTTGGACTGAATACGTGTCAGTAAGTAATGATGGATAAACATTCCAGGGTGAAAACACTCAGCACTGAGGGAATTATTATAATCCTGTTATTGAGCTCACTGGGATTTCTGTAATTTTGGATTGCAGCATTGGCATTACTAGTACACTGATGTCATTATTTTTTCATTTCCAAATGCCGGGTTATATAATATTTGCATAAAACCACAGCTCTGTAGAGTTAATGACTAAAATAATGTCATTAAAATGTCTCTGTTCGTGCTGAATTGTGATTCTCCATATCCAAGCAGAGCTACCAAACATTTAATGAACATGACATTAAAACGTGACAGAATTTTTAGGGACAATAAACCCTGAAAAATGGAGGGAGATTTGGAGTCCTGAGGTTTCAATCAGCCGTGATATTCATGATTCACGATAGAAAATATTCCAATAGAAAACTTTGTCATGAGCTGCAGCAAATTAACCCCTTCTGTTCTGTAATTTCAAAAGTTTAGTGAAAGAGGACTGGAAATCCATTTTTCCAAGATGAAATTTGGTTCAAGCGGCTTCAATTCTTTAGTGAATATTCACATTTAAGACATGATTAAAGTTAAACAGAATATGGGCTGTATGAATGTAAGTTAAACTGAATCTTACAAGCTGAGCTACTGTAGTTAATTCTGGATTACTGTAAAGCTGCTTTGTGGAAATGTTAAATGTGCTATACACATTGTTAAAATGTGCTATACAAATAATATTGAATTGAATTGAAGGGAATGTGTATACAAATTTAAAACAAAGATTTCAAAGGACCAATACGTCCAGTATGTTCTTTAACAAAGTATTATATCTATTCATGTACAGTGGGATCCAAAAGTCTGAGACCACATTGAAAATCTGGGATTTTTTTATTCATTTAAAACTGGAAATAAACAAAAGTTCTCAAATTTTGAAATATTTAAAACAAAGAATTTAATATTCAAAATTCTGGACTATTTCTAGGCCACTATTTAAATGTAATCAAATGTGTGATACTGACCGTGTTAACTGCTTTGTACAAAAGGTCAGATTTTCCTCATGCCTAATCTCTTGTATTGAAGCATGTGTTCAGACGACACGCCGATGGATTTGATCTAAAATGGATCGTAAGGTTTTGCACAAACTTGTGGAGTCCATGCCAGTTCGAGTGCACGCTGTCATTAAAGCAAAAAGGGAACATACCAAATACTAATAAACTCTGAAAGCCAAGTTGTTGCTGATAATATCACTTGTAATGAAACCCTTTGTGTTAAATTGAAAAAATGCCAAACTGAAGAATTTTCTTTTTCATAGTGCTCTCAGACTTTTGGACCCCACTGTATGTATTTATAAGGAAGCCTCTGAGTTGTGGCATCAATCCAATCAGTTTTTATTCAGGCGAGAGCTCGGGTGACTGTTTGGGTTGAACCATTTTCTCTAGTTCACTTTTAACTAGACATTTTGTGCTGCGTTAATTAGCATCCATGCTTATAGTTCTTATTTATAGCTGCTTTATGCCAATATTCAGTATTAAACGTGCTGTATAAATAAAATTTGATTTGAACCAAATTATTCTTATGCCACAGCTCTGTTAAATTCTTCAGAAGGTCAGAAGGTGTTGATTAATTTGCCACAGCTCTGACAATAAATCCGGTTGTAATTCAAATCACAGATTTTTTTTTATATATTAAAGCGCTCGTTGTTGTTTCTGTAGTAACAGCTCATTCCCAACGACTTGCCTGGTGGATAATCAACGTGATCGAAGGATAATAATAAATGGATTAAAATGTGTTATTATTTAACAAAGAAAAACATATAATCATTGATACGTGAAGTTTTCTTCACTATAACAAGGAGATGTTTATTTAATGGTTAAGGAAGGAGTCTCCAGTGATTGTAACAATCAGTAAATTTCCCTCCACATCTTCTGGACAGAGGAGTTTGAGCTTTCCAGGTTCTTGGTAATATGACAAGCTGCAACATTAAATGTAACAAAAAAAACAATTAAAAAACATGAATTATCATTCATTAATAAATTTTAAATTGTAATTGTTGGCAAATTGTTGTGGTATTTGAGGAATAAAACACTTTGTGACATGCTGTTATTGGAAAATAATCAACTTCAGAGTGGTAAGAGTAGCTCCGCTTCACGTCGGGGGATATCACACCACCATGTCTTGGATTAGTTTCCTATACTAATATGCTCTATTGTGTTTTATTCCTTGCTTATTCTTATATAATCACATTATTTGACTGTCACATAATAACTTAGCTAATGCCCTATGACACCATGTTAACTGTAACTAACTATTTGAGTGCAAAAGTTTTCATACCCTTATCCCCTTTGACACACACTAGTTAATAGACTTAAATGTGCCTCATTATGTGTCTCTGTCTAATGATTTAAAATAGTCAGCACATGTTTATTTTGTTAAGTCTCCAAGCAGGAAAAGTTCAAACAGGTTCAAACTCTTGAGGGGTTAACCTAACACTCAGCTCTTGAGAGAAGTACTGACCCTTCACAGAGCTGGGAATAAAGTGCTCAGGGAGGCCATTTAAAGCAGTGGTAATCATCATTCAAAAATGTAAGAAACACACAAAGCCACAACCAAAATTAACTGCCAAAGAAAATTAGAAAAATCCAAAACAAACAGCTGGAGGCATAAAGATCCTCAGTCACATATAAACCCAAAATGCCAATAGGAACTTCTATGGATCTTCTGTGGAACTATAGGAATGTAAATACCATATGTACAAACATAAGACATTATAGTCCTATTGGGTTTAGTTGCACTTCTTTTAATAGTTCAGCAATTTTCATTTGTCTTTCATCTGCGTCGCAGCTGCTTTCAAATCTGGTTTTCATGCATGACAATGAAGTGACTGCACACACACACACACACACACACACACACACACACACACACACACACACACATTCTTTCTCTTTCCCTCCCCCTGGCTTCCTCCCTTATTTTCTTTTCTTCTCTTAGATGTGTGTGTGTGTGTGTGTGTGTCTGTGTGTCCGCGCACTGCAGCCACGCAGCTCTGGAACATCTGGTGCTGCTGGTAAAAAGGTTCTGTTTAATTCTGCTGAGCTCACTCTGACCTTTGACCTCTTATGGAATGCATTTATATTCCAAATGCAATTTTATGGGCACAAGTTACTTTTCTAATAAGACTCTATATAAAGCTTGTGATTATCTTGTGCTTTTGTTATAAGGAGTAATAGGACTGTGTCTTTTGCACTATGTCCTTGACTGTCTAGCACCTGTATGTTTACATGGTGTTATAAACTCTATAATGCATAGTATACTCATTAATTCTTTATTAATTCACTACAAGTTATAAACATGTTGTGCAAGAAGTGCTTTTCATCTTGATGTAGCTGATGTTTATATGTATAACAACATTGGTGTTTTTTAATAAAACTATTCCACAAGACATGTCACTTTTCACATATCAAACCCCATCATCTATTCATTAGAAGCCATTTAAAGTACGTTATGGAAAGAAATGGCGGAACAACGGTGCAGTGGGTAGTGATGCCACCTCACAGCTCCAGCGTCCCTGGTCTGATTCTAAACTCGGGTTACTGTCTGTGTGGAGTTTCGCATACTGTTTCCGTGTCTGTGTGGGTTTCCTGCAGGTGCTCTGGTTTCCTCCCACCTCCCAAAAACATACTGGTAGGTGTACTGGCTATGGCAAACTTTCCCTGTGTGTGAATGAGTGTGTGCACGGTGCTCTGTGATGCACTGGCATCCCATCCAGGGTGTATTCCCACACCATGTTCGGTGTGACCCTGACCAGGATAAAGCGCTTGCTGAAGATGAATGAATGAATGAATGAATGAATGTGGATAGACAATTGTTTTTCACAACTTATAGTCATAATGAAATTCTATTCCCCTCACTCTTAAATAATAAACCAATAAATAACCAATTTGGGTTAATAACCAATCAAGCAAATATGATGATTATAAAGAACACCTCAATAATGAGTTAATTATCTACTAAACCTGTTACTCATCAGATAGATAGATGAACAAATACTCAGTTAATACTGATTCTCATGACTCGTTTATGCAGCTCCACTAACATTAAGAAACATTTTTATTTTTCCTTTTTAATGTTGGGTGAGCAAATTTCCAGCTCAAACTATAAGCGCTCCATTCCTGCATGACAAACGGTTTCATTATGAGCAAAGTGTGAAGGTTAGAGGAGGAAACAGCGTCCCACGTGTTGCACAGATGCCATTACAACAACTAGAACAGCTACAATAACCACAACCGTCCCTCTGGTGTTCAGTGTTTACATTAACTTGAAGCGGCTGAGCAGGTTGATGGGAAACGTTAATTACACTCTCTGTGATCTGTGAACACAAATCATTATAATTGCTCTAGTATTACAGTATAATCATTAATTCAATGTGAATTATAAACACGCCTGGGTTACTAATCTGAGTTAAATTTTTGTCTGTAAAAAATGTCCTTATAATTTGTTCATGTTTTAGTTTGCTAAAAACTGCATTAAAATTGACTTCATTATAATGATAGTATCATATTATATTATATTATTATACACTGACCTAAAGAGTTATTAGGTACACATATATAATACCTAATAAGCTGGTGAATCAATATATATATGACAGAAAGGGACAAAAAGACACCCCTCATCCTGCAGAATAACACTCCCAATATTATAACTCAATTTTAGACCCTTAGAGCTTTATTTTTCCCTTAATTTTTTTTTTTTTTTTTTGATATTGTATTAAAAATAATACAATGGACCCCCATGACTTATGGGATTTCTTTCACTGGGAAAAACACATGTGATGATGTGTCCAAAATAAGTACCTTTTGAAAAAAAAAAAAAAGTCAGAACAAAGGCATGCCACAGAATCTTGAATATTGCATTGCATTGAGTTAACGATTATCAGAAAGTATCTAACACACACATATACATGTGCGCCATAATAACTTTCTGTTTTTATTAAATTTCTCTACTTCATTTGAGGAGTCGCTGGGCTCTCCTGCCTCAATGGCCTCTTACTCACCTGAGCTAAAGAACTCTTTATTATTTTTATTATATATATGTGCCTAATTAATCATGACAATATGAAGCCAAAGGAGGAAACTCACTTATCCAGGACGAAGTAGAGGTCAAATCCACCGTAACATGAGGGTCCATAACTCTGTCCAACACCGCCCCCAATCAACACAAACATCAACACACACACCTTGACACAACACACACACATTATTCCAGCATGGAGAGAGAGAGAGTGCAGCTCTGAGAAGGGACGTGTGTGTTTGATTCCTCCTGCAGCTGCTCGTAAAGCTTGAAGAGTTTATGAAGGACTGGGAGGAGAGAGAGAGAGAGAGAGAGAGAGAGAGAGAGAGAGACAAAGAGAGAGAGATAGAATAACAGAGAGCCCATGAAACTGAAAAAGAATGGAGGAGAGAGAGAAACAGAGAGCATGTGGAACTGAAAAAAGAAAGGAGAAGAGAGAGAGAGAGAGACAGAGAGAGAGAGACAGAGAGAGAGAGAGAGAGAGAGAGAGAGAGAGAGAGAACATTGGTATGGGTAATGAGGTCAGAAAAAAACTATTGCTTGGTTTGCTTGTGCCTAGAAATAAGCTACAAGATGTAGACCTTTTTTTTTTTTTTTTTACCAGTAATTTATACAAAATCTACCAAAATTTATAATAAAAAATTTATATTTACCAAAAAGTTAATAAATGTACAGTATGTGTCCACTTGTGAGTTTGCTACATGGAACCATGGCAGAAAAAGTTTATAATTTTATAATTCAACTTTAGGAATTATGTTTGGCCAATTATAGAAGAAAGCTAGTGGTCAAAATGAAAGGCAACAAAACATAAAACTTTCACTTTGCATTTATACAAAAACGCCTTGGTTTCTTAGCATTACCTCAAATTATATAAATAAATGTTCTTAAACAAAAGTCATATGAAGCTTTTTAGGTTACTTGATAAGGCTAGTTTGGTAGCTTGCTAGTGACATAGCGCAAGCCAGCTAGTCGTGTGGACATATTGGACTTCAGATTGCTTATTTTCACAAATGCCTTATTCAGACTGGATTACATGGGGCTCGTGTAATGTCATTTTTACTTCTGTAAATTTAGTCCCATCTGAATCCATCAGGTCAATGTGTTGTTACATACTGTACGATTCTGTGTCTGGAAGGATTACACTACTGTTAAATAATCTCAGTTATATCCCTTCTGAACTGACATGTCTGTAGCAATTTTGTCATATCCTGTGGGAAAAGAATTTTTTCTTCTGTAGAGACACTCCACTAAGCACTTTTTAAAAAAAAATAATATTCTGCCAAAACCAAACGGAAACCAAGCTTTGGCTTAGTTTATAATGCAACACTGCAAAACAAAATTATAGCAAGTATCTTAAGCAAATTCAACTAATATTTCTCTTTATTCAAATGTTTTTGAACAAAAAAAAAAAAGATTATAAATCTTATTTCCAGATATTTTTACTCATTTCAATCTTGAAATTCTTTTATTCTACTGGATGATATTTTCGCTTCTTTCAAGCTTCTTCTAGAAAGAAGCTAAATTACTATATCTGTTAATAGAATAAGAGGGATTTAAGCTTGATGTTAGTAAATATGTCTAGAAAAAAGATTTAATAGGCTTATATTTGTTATTTAATAATCTCAAAATGAGAAATATTAGATAACTTTTCCTTTATTCAAGATATCTTCACTTGCTAAGATACTTTTTTGCAGGCATATTAAATATAATCAGTGCTCGAAAGGACTTGTCAGGGAAGCAGTGCAGTTTTAGGTACTTTATTGAAATATTCAATATTCAATAGTACTGCTATAGTCCATATAATGTTATAGGTATTTAACCTACTACTGATCAAGTGCAAATTGCAGGACCACAAACCTTTACAAGTGGCTATAATAAAGGTCAAAGAAGTCAGGTGGATATAGTAACAGGTGGATATAGTGTGCAAGGAACATTTGGCTTGACAACCATATATACAGGGTGTCTCAAAAGTCTCCATACATAGCAGAAATGAACACTTTTTTTTATCAAAATGTAACTTTATTTACAAAAACATTCTCTATATGGTTGCCATTTCATTTTAAACACACACAGAGACGTCTCTCCCAACTTTGGCTCCCAGTTTGGCAACAGTGTCGTGTGTGATGTGCTCGCCATGTTTCCTGTTAAAGTCCATCGCAACCTTGCGACAGCTTCCCGATCCAGCCATGAGAGTGATTTCAATACGTTCTTCTTTTGTCAAAGTCATTCTTAAAGGCTATCTGTAAAAATATAAATATATAATATAAACAAAGTGTGAAAAAAGTGTTAATTTCCCCTATGCATGGATTCCTTTGGGACACCCTGTACAGTGTGAAGACACTCCCATCTCTGTAATTTACACAGACATGGCTTATCGTGTGAATATCTGTCACTACAGACAGTCATACTTACTGTTTTTCTGGAAAACTTATTCCATCCAAATAGTACAAAAGACTACTAAAATTTTCCATATGGTTTAGTTTTATCTATTTGATTTCCAAAATAACACTCGCCCATAACCACACTTGTATAAAGTGGGTACCACAACAGAGCGGAGTTTCTAATCTGAGCAGATATTTTATTGAAGCTGTCTTGCAGAGTAAGGAGAATGTGAGTGTTCTGACTTAGAAATCATTGACCGCAGCTTTAAAATAACTTGTTAAATTGCTGTAAGTAGATTGTGAGATATTGAATTTGTTGCCATGGGGTGGGGATTTAGTCACTATCTGAAATACCTGTGGCCTTTAGTATCATTAACCATGAACTCAGTTTCACTAACACTTTCCAAAAACTGAGCACAGGATTGCTACACCTTCTCATACACTTGGCAAATTTTTGCTAATATTTAAAATGATACTTATATCTATCTAAACATCTGCACGTCCATAATCTTCCAATATTGATCTTTTGTTTTCATGCTTTTTGTGTCTGTTCCTCGCTCTGAACCCTGAGTTCTCACCACTGTTGTATTCATTTTTGGCAGCAGGTTTTCCCAAAATCAGCAGGTTCAGTGTACTTTGGCTGAGCAAAATTAGCTGTTTGGAAAACTTTCACATTAAACTCTAGAGCTCTATATAGACATTCATAGTTTTGGTTCTTGTTTTTGGCTGAAGTAGTGTTTAGGAAAGCAAACACACAACATGCTTGGTGTTTAACTTATAAGAACACTATAGAGGTAAGTAGGAAGTATGGACACCCAAGTGAATGGAGACCTTTAGTCTAAACCACATGTATATTCCTATTTGTATTTGCAGCTATTTAGAACACATCTGTTCAGTCTATATAATGTATTTGTATTCAGCTACAGTACATCCCTAGTAAACATATAAAATACACATTATATAATATATAATGCAAAGTCAAAAGTGTAACCATTACCCTTTAGCACTAAATGTGTTGAGACAGACATGATAGAAAGTTTTTTATCCATATTTCAACAGAAATACAGTAAAAAGTAGTTCCGGTTACTTATGCTTTATCAGAGGTTTTGTAATTTCAGTTCTACATAACTACACTAGTAATGTGTTCCAGGTAAACATTTATGGCTAGAATTCAACAGCTGCCCATAGACTTCCATTAAAAGTGAGTTTGGAGTAAACCGTTTTTTTTGTTTTGGTTTTTTTTTTGGTCTTGTCTCAATCCGGGGAAACCTTTTTAAATTTCACATGTACTCCAGATCCTGTGGCTAGAGGTTAGACTGCATAGACAGCACTTCTGAGCACCTTTTGAATCTACAACTCTTTTTGAATACACAGAGGAGCCCCACAAGACCACAAGTGTGCCGTTTGGTACTGGGGATATACACTTCACTTGCCCGTTGGGCAGATCACTCTGCACAGTGTAAATGTGAGCTGATCATTGTAGTGAGAACAAGAGAAAGAGAACCACAGCGGAAACACATACTCACATCATACACATATAATACAAGCCTTGAGGTATAACACCGAATAAGAGAGACGCTGTGGCACCTACTATATCATAGTGTGTGTGTGTGTGTGTGTGTGTGTGTGTGTGTGTGTGTTTTGGATGTGTGTATGTATCGGATGTGTTCTCAATCAGTACATTGTAGAAAAAACAAAGTTTGTTGTTTAATATTGTATGATCAGTGTGATATTTTGTTGCATAGGTTTAAGTTAATTCATGGTTTTGGTGCCAGTGTCTCCATTCTGGTCACAAAGTATGATGTTTTGCTAAATGTCTGTATAATTTTCAGCAATGTTAGCGCATTTTTTGAAACTATTTGAAAACAGGAAGCTTTGAGCAGACACAATGATGGACAGAACATCGCCATACTGATTGGAAAAGAAGAACGAGTTGTAGCATCAGAGCTGATGCTGCTTCTACGAACACAGCATTTATATTTCTGTAAAGGATGTGGTTTCTACAGCAGCTTCCTGACACGTTGTGAGGTGTATGACAACTTAACACACACCAGTTTTTCTCTCTCTCTGTCTCTCTGAAAAAGCTGTGTTTACTTAGGAGGTTCTTTGGGGACAAGGGGTGTCTGAAAGACTCTTTTCGATCCTTTTTATAGAGGTTTGGGTGATTAGTTAGGGAGCAAGACGCAATGGCGTCGCTCCTGATGCGTTTATTTCGGGTGGGTGCAGAGAGGAAGAAGATTCAGCACTATGAGCACCTGCAAAGGGATGTTGACCCCCATCAGAGCTGGGACACACTCGGAGAACTCGGGGATGGAGCATTTGGGAAAGTCTATAAGGTAACTGTCTGTGGTGAATGAAGTTGGTCCTGCACAGTGTTTAAAACCTGTGAGCTGTATAAAAAACTTAAAGATGTTACTTCGCTCATCTTAGGAACTTTAGATCATGTTAGTGTGTGTGTGTGTGTGTGTGTTTTAGAGTATGCTACATTATAACATTATAACAATGACATCATAAAGTACCTTAGATGAATGGAAAAATAAATGTCTTCGATTATCAGCACATACAGACTCTGTAATTAAGCCTATTACAAATAGGCTATTGTTGTTTACCTTGAACCAAAATGATGATTTTGGGCTGGTAATTTGGTAAGTTTTACAGTGAACTGAGTGAACCGGGCAGGTTTTAAACTCTAAAGTCTATAAAAGAAGCTCTAAAGTCTTGCAGCTGCCTGAAGAAACATATCTAACACTCAAAAACCACTAACATTCTAACACCCTTTAAATATTCTTTAACACACAATATCACACGCTGGCATTTAGGATTGCAGTGGAAATTAGAGCTTATAACACCAGTGTGGTCATGTTGACTCACTCCTATCAGAGAGAAAATGAACGCTCAAGTGAACTAGGTTAATTTTATTTACTGATGCAGAGTTTATTGTGCTCTAAATGAAATGAAACCTTCTTGCTGATGTGTAGTGTCTTAGATACTGACCACAATCTGACATTTATATTGAAGATCTCAAGGCTAAAGGCCTACATTAACTTACTGAGAGCAATAAAACTGTTTGAGACACAAATTTAGGGAACATGTGACCTTAGATAGAACCTTATCATAACAAAGTGACAAACTGAGTAAAGTTCCATTTGTAGAGTTCCTGGTCAGGATAATCATGCATAGTATTTAATTTAGTTATATTGTGTTGTTTTGATGTGTTTGCTCAGACTTCTGACGTTCTGGCCTACTGTTCAGTATGTAGGTCGACTGCACATCCTGGATGCTCAGGCAGTCGTGCGTTTCTGTGTTGAATGGTTTAAGCAGGTTTAGAGTAAGGGTTTTTCAACTGAGTAAATGGAAGGATTTGTTTGCCATTTGGCAGCACGATGGTGCAGCCAGTATTGTTGGAGTCTCACAAATCATGAAATTTCATCCTGAGCTTGTCTTAATGTCTGTGAAGTTTTGAATGATCTGTGTGAAGCATGATCTTCAGCTGCTCTCGTTTCCACCCAAAAAAATATGGCATTAGGTATATTTGCCTCTTGGTGGGAGTATTTGAAAGAGTCCTGGATTGTTTTGGATTGGCATTCTGTCAAGGGTGTGGTCTTGCCTTGCACATTTTCTTTCATGGGATGGGCTCTGGATCCACTGCCACATTGACTTGGATAAATCTATCTAATTAATAAAATAAATTGTTAATTTTATAATAAATTGGTATTTCTTGCAATACAGATTGTTACATACATTATTGCCTTTACCCTGAGTGAGATAGTCAAAGGTGACAGTGGCTAGGAAGGAGCTAGGGATATGCTAAAATCTTGAGAAGAGCCAAGACTTATCTAGAGGAACCCCTGGAACACTATAACTACTATATAGTATTACTATATATAGGTGAAAAAGATTGGTCAATATCAGTTGTCTATCAAGGAAGGGGGTGTAGAGCCTGGTAGACCTCAAGAGCAGGATCCGGATGAGGGTATGAGCTTGTAGACCTCAGGATAGTATGAATGGGATATTACATGGGCAGTATCCAGATGGAAGTAGGAGCTCTTAGATCATAGAATGATAGAAGTAGTATCTGCATGTTGGCAAGATTTTGTAGACGTCAGGATGGCAAGAGGTTACAAATGAGAGCAAGGGTTTGTACGAATGAGGATGGTGGATGTAGGGTTTGTATGGGAGCAGAGCACTGGAGACCTCAGGAGTAGGATCCAGATCTGAGTAGGGGGTTTACACCTTGGGATTGCAGGAGTAGCCCGTAGATGGAAGCAGGGGCTTGTAGAGCTCAGAATGAACGGAGAAGGAAACCAGATGGAAGCAGCAGCGTGTAGGTCTCAGGATGGCAGAGGTAGGATGGAAGTAGAGGTTTGTAGATTCTAGAAATGCAGAAGTAGGACCTAAATGGGTAGTAGGTAGCAGTGTTAGCTCAGTGGTTAAGACGTTGGAATACTGAGCGGAAGGTTATGAGTTCAATCTCCACCACCACCAAGCTGCCACTGCTGGGCCCTTGAGCAAGGCCCTTAACCCTCAAATGCTCAGTTGTATAAAATGAGGTAAATGTAAGTCGCCCTGGATAAGGGCATCTGCCAAATGCCATAAATGTAAATGTAAAATGGAAACAAGAACTTACAAACCTCAGGGTGGTGGGAGTAGGATTTGGAGAAGAGCAGATTATTGTGAAACATATAGAATATGATGCAAATAATATGGGGGCTTGTAGAATATTCAGGCCTCTGTTGGCCTCAGGATGAGAGAAGACAGATGCAAGTAGGATTTTGTAGAATTTAGCATGGATTCAGATGGTAAAAGGGGCTTGTAGATGTCAGGAATAAGATCCAGATGGTAGCAGGAGTGACTCTTTTCGAGCTTAGGGGCCAATACCACACCACCATAATGGGACTACCTTTGGCTTTTAACTGTCCACAACCTGTCTAGTTCCTCTTTCACTTTCTGGTGTTTCTAAAAAGTAGAATCATTTCTTTATACATTCTATACATTTCAATGTAAACCAATACAATGCAATAAAAGTATTTTATTCCTAAACTGGGTGGCACAGCAGTGAAACAGGTAGAGTTGGTGCCTAACAGCTCCAGAGGTTCAATCCTAAGTTTTGATTACTGTACTATGGGTTTCCCCCGGGTTTCCTCTCAAAAGCATACCTGTAACACTAAGATGCCCAGAGGTGTGAAGGAGTTTGCATATTTCCCTACACTGGATTGGCATCCAAGGGTGAATTCCTACTTTGTGCCTAGTTTTACCAGGAATGATCTGGATCAGACATACAGTTATAGACAACAAATTTCTATACTGACTGACCTACTGCGATAAATAATCAAGATTTAAAAATGTTGCTGAAGTCAGTGCTGTGATGTGAGTGGCCCATCGTGGTGGGCCCCACAAAAAGAATACAAAGAACAGCAGCAATGCTCTTAATTAGAACAAAGATATTTCAATGCTAAAGTTTTATTCCTGGGTTTCCTTGGTAACTGTGCACATAGGTTCAGGCATACGCTGTGGTTAAATTCACTTCCTGTTCAAGCAAAGTCTGAAAGCTCAGTTAGAGATTTCCTCCCCCGTGTGTTTGAGTGTGTATGTGTTTGAATTTCTTTGTGTCAAAAACAAAAGGTGTCATTAGGTCAGTGTTTCCTGCTCACACAAAATAGACCTGATTTATCTGGCCTGTTCATTAACAAACCCTTCAGGAAGATACAGTGTGTGTGTGTGTGTGTGTGTGTTAGTGTGTGATAGAGCAGGGTACTGTGTGTGTGTGTTTTAGTATCAAGATTCAGCATTTTGAGTAATATCTCCCAGCGGTGTCCCCTTTCAACTGAACATTTGTATGCAAATGTTAATTCACAGTTACTTTATATTTGATTAAGTTAAAAATAAAAATAGTAATTGGCACGTAATTGTGGCATATGAAAAAGTTTAGATACCCTTCCAGTTGTAAAGTCTTAGAATGTATTTAACCTTTTAGGCCTTAATTGACTTATTAGGACTCATTAGGCAGGTCAAGAATTGCCATTAGGAATAACAATTCCAGAGTGTAATAAATTCTCTGACTCTTCAAACCTTGTGCTAACACTCAACAACCATGGGCTCCTCTAAGCAGATGACTGAGGATACGACAATGAAGCTAATTGATGCCTACAAAGCAGGGGAAGGCGTATCTGCAAAACAGTCTAAATAAGACAGAAGCATTTTGGAAACAAGTGCTGTGGACAAATGAAGTGTACTGACTGAGATGAAATGGTACTAAGTACTGATTTCGTAGGGTGTCTAAACCTTTACGCGTGTCACAATTTTTTTTCTATTTTTTTAATAAATTACTATTTTTTTCTATTTTTTAAGTTCATCAAATATAAAGTAGTTTGCTACCATGATTGTGTTTTCTTCTTTTCGTAACAAAAAATAAACAAAATATGTAATTTGGCGAGGGGTGCCCAAACTTTTGCATACAACGGTATGTTTACCTAATAAAAGGGCTAATTTTGTGTGTGTGTGTGTGTGTGTGTGTGTGTGTGTTAGGTTCAAAACAACAAAAGTGGTGTGTTAGCAGCAGCTAAAGTTATAGATGTTCACAGTGAGGATCAGCTGCAGGATTACATCACTGAAATCAACATCCTGGCAACCTGTCGCCATGGCAACATCATCTCACTGCTGGACGCCATCTACTATGAAGGATGGTTATGGGTAAAACTGTCTATCTATCTATCTATCTATCTATCTATCTATCTATCTATCTCTGTCCGTCTTATCAAGTGTGTTCTCTGTTTGCAGATCCTCGCTGAGTTTTGTCCTGGTGGAGCGCTGGATGACATCATGTTGGGTAGGTGTGGCCTGACACTAATGATCTTCAGAATGCCCTCACTTTTCTGAATGCCCTCATTCATGGACATGTCTGTGTACATGTGTGTGCATGTGTTTGTGTGTATGTGCAGAGCTGGAGCATGGCCTCTCAGAGCAGCAGATCAGTGAGGTGTGTTTCCAGACACTGCAGGCTCTGTATTACCTGCATCAGCACCACATCATCCACCGAGACCTGAAAGCCGGAAACATTCTGCTCACCATGGAGGGCCACATCAAACTTGGTACACATGAACATGCACACACACACACACACACACACACACACACACACACACACCACATACACAGCACACAACCCTGTATCCATCAGTCTGCTCATTTAAAATAGAACTGTCTTTATTGATTCCTGTGATCTGTATCTGTAGCTGACTTTGGAGTGTCAGCAAAAAATGACAACACCCTCCAGAGACGATCAACTTTCATCGGGACGCCATACTGGTAAAAAATTCCATTTATGTAGACTAAATATGACTCTTTAATAGTTTTAAGATCATCCCTAAGATGTTTTGTTACCTTAACCAGTGCTGTCTCTGTACTGTGATGAGGTGTAAATCCTACTGCAATTATATGATATTTAATGCATAATATTTATTAATGTATTATTTAGTCATATAATTATTAGTCCTGGGTGTGTAACAGTTAATGATAAACAAAGTCTGTGTGTGTGTGTGTGTGTGTGTTGCAGGATGGCACCAGAGGTGATCATGTGTGAGACATCAAAGGAGAATGCGTACTCGTGTAAATCTGATATCTGGTCTCTGGGCATTACGCTGATCGAAGCAGCTGAAATGGAGCCTCCACACCACACTCTGAACCCCATGAGGGTGCTGCTGAAGATCACCAAGTCTTCTCCACCCACATTGACCAACACTCGTATATGGTGAATCTGTCCACCCATCTAACCATTCCTACACCCACACTGACCAACACTCGGATATGGTGGATCTGTCTACCAATCTATTCCGTCAGTCATCCCTTCATTAATTCATCCTTCCTCCCACATTGTCCAACATGTGTCTATAGTGAATTCGCCCATCCATCCATTAATCCACACTATTTATGGTGAATTTGTCTAAACTATGGATCTGTCTCTGATTTTACCCATGGTGAACCTGTCCATCCATTCATCCATCTATTCATTCATTCCTCTACCCACATTATCACATATTCAACCATGGAGAATCTAGCCATCTTTCCATCCACACTGTCCAGCATACATCAGCAGTAAATCTGTCTATCCATCATTCATCTATATATCCACAATGTCCAACATGCACCTATGGTAAATCTGGATATACATCCATTCATCCATACTGTCCATTTAAACTATGGATCTGTCTTGCTTTCACCCATGGTGAACCAGCCCATCCATCTGTCCATCCATCTATCCATCCATCCATCTATGCATCCATCATTCCACCCTCACTGTCCATCACAAACCAATGATAAATCTGTTCATCCATCATCCATTTGTCCATCCATCCATCTGTCCATCCATCCATCTGTCCGTCCCACCATCCCTCCACCCACAATGTCCAACATGCTTCTATGTATTTGTATACTGTATCCATCCATTCATCCACACTGTCCATCTAAACGATGTATCTGTCTCTGATTTCACCAATAGTCAACCTGTCCATCCATCTGTCCATCCATTCATCCATCTGTCCATGCAGCCATCCCTCCATTCCTCCATCTATTCATTCACCCACTCACCCACAATGTAGATCAGCTGCTGGAAGTGGACTAAGACTTTTGTGCTTGTATTGCTGATAGAGCTGAGAGTACACAGGAGCTCGATAATAAATGCTCTTTTCCTCCATTTGCTGCTTTTTGCTTTTACCAGGTCAAACCATTTTCAGGATTTCCTGAAGAGGGCACTACAGAAAAACCCTGAGTCACGATGGGGAGCACAGCAACTACTTGCTCACCCATTCTCATACGCCGGCCGGAATGGACAAACCCTCAAGGAGCTTATTGCTGAGGCTAAAGCAGAGGTCACTGAGGTCATAGAGGCAGAGGTACAATAAATAGAACGAAATCATTAAAAAGAAAAGACACAGAAATTTTGTTCAATACTCGCTCAGGATATTAAAATTGTATTGTAATCATATTGTTACAATATTGTTTGATAAACAAATTTTGTTTAGATGAATGCCATTTTTGTTTGTTTTTAACCACCAATCCAAAATTACCCATTATACCACAGCACTGTTGAATTCTCGAATCTGATTGGTCTGAAGGTGTTGATTCATTTTCTGTAACAGCATACACGACAGTACTTCTGGCTACAAGGCAGATAATAGCTTTATATTAATGCGTAACATCTAATTCACAGGGACACTCCACATAAGCCAAATAATAAGCAAATTTAAAAATACATGCTTTTATTTCACAAAGAAAAACATATAAACATTGATATGATGAAGCCTTCTGTAAGATGACATTTTTATTTATGGAAGCGGTTTCCAGTGAGATGAGAAACTTTCCATTAGAAAGTCTTCAAGACACAGGGGGTTGTGCTTTACAGTTTCTCAGTAACATGACATGTCTTATTAAGTTTAAAAGAAAGAAAACAGAGATGCTGGTAAAGGAAATGACTGTTTGTTGTGCGAGGTATTAAACATTCTAGAGCATGCTTTTATAGAAAAACAATAACTGATTACAGAATTCTAGCTCACATATTAGGTCAGGTTGCGTTATGTAAGATAAATAGCTTGCTAGATGTTCGCTATGCAAACTACATAAATGTTCACATCAAGGATAGTGACTGTATTTTTAAACGTCCACAATAACAATATTGTACATTTTGAATGTTGCCATATATACAGTATCACTGGATTATCAGCAGCTGGAAGTCATGTACTGAACATAAATTGTTGTCTTTCTATAAGTCTCTCTCAGATCTGCATTCCTCTGTGGATGAACCGCCAACCAACACGGAGACGCCAGAAATGCAGGATCCAGCAAAAGATGAGCCAGAAATCCCTCTGACGCCATCATGTGAAGAACCTCCTGTGATTCCTACTAATCCTGAGCCAAACAAAGTCCCCAAAGTGACACGTCGGGCATCTAGTGCCCTAGATAAGGCACAGAAAAGGGTCAGGCGTCTGTCTGTTCCGGGAAACCTCCTGTCTTTCCTGGCTCGCCGTAAATCAGGAGTCTGGAATGATGATATGAAAATCCTGGGTAATCAGGAGCAACAGGAAGTCATTGCCAGCCACAGTGAAGTTGAATCAGAGACAAATCCACAAGAGACAGAGGACAAAGGGACGGAAAATGAGGAGAAACCTGAGGAGGTGAAAGATGGATCTGATCAGAGCCCGGATAAACCTGATGGAGAAACAGAAGAGAAACCAATGTTAGAGAGTGACATGGAGTGCAAGGACACTGATGCACACAGTTGCAAAGATGAAGAAATGCAACAGGAAGAGGATTTTTCTGAACAAGAAACACTACAGGATACAGAAGTTAAGAACAGTCCAAATGCTGATCAATCTAAAGATGAGCAAACATTTTGGAGATGCCTTAGCGGACCGGTAGAAAAAGACGATAAGCTTGGAGTAGCTGATTTGCAAAATGTTCTGATTGACACGTTGGATTTGGAAACCTTGCACTTAAACAGGAAACATGAAACAAAAGAGAGATGTTTACATGATTATCTGGATTTGGCTGGACATGGGACTCCTTCTAAATTCTCGTCAACAGTGGAGTTAGTCAGAAAGCCAGTTGTGGAAGTGTGTGTTCTGGCTTCTGCGGAAAAGACAAGCGAGGAACCGACAGAGAGTGTAATGCAGGAGGACTTGAGAGATGATGGAGAAGAACAAGTTGATTCTAAAGAAGAGGAGGAACAAAAGATAGCTGAGGATGGAGGCAAACACGAAGAAGGTGTAGATGATAGGAAAGAAATAATGGAAGACTTAGACACAGTGAAGGACCAACATTTTGAGAATGCTGAAAAAACAGTGCTAATAGCTGATTTAACTAGTGAAGAAACAGCACAAGCCCAAAATCAGCAAGAATCAGAACTGAGGGAAGAAACTGAGCGAGATGAACCATCTGAAGCAGAACCGAAGAAAGAAGAAGCACCGGCAGAGGAGGAGTCCAGACATGAGGCAAGTCCCGAGGAGATCCAGAGTGCAGGAAACAGAGATGAGGATGAGGAGATAACAACTGACCAATCAGATGAACCTAGGAATCTCACAGAGACTGATTCTCAGAACGTCACGCTTGAAAATGACACAGGAGAAACTTCAGAGATTCAAACTGACAGTCCAGCGGGTAGCGAGACACAGACAGAGGAAGTGAGCCCAGAAAAGACCAACGGTGTTTCTATAGACAAAAAGGCTACCAAAACCAACAAGCAGGTTAGCTTTGCACATGCACACGAGCAAGTGGAATTGACCGAAAAGTCACACAGCATCCTGAACGGCAACTCAAATGCAGAAGCACCTCACACAGAGTCAAATGGTTCACTACATCATAACATTGATCAGCACAATGACGCGGCAGCGCTTTCAACAAAGAATGAAACGGTGAGTCAGTGCGGTGAAAAGAGTTTACTTCCAATACAACACAACATTTCCTTCAAACAAAAATACCAACAGCTCATCTGTCTCTTATTGTTCATCATTTTCCTGGTCCTGCTCATCAAGCCCATTATTTCATGAGATTAGTTGCACCTATTCCTTGTTCCCCACTTTTCATAATTGGTCACACCTTTCTAAAGGTCTTACTGGTGAATGGTTCCCTCTGTTCCTTACTTCCTTATTTAAGTTTTTTGTTTTCTTCCTGCTCTTCGCAAAGTTCTCAGCTGTAGTTGCCTGAGCTTTTGAGTGTACCAATTGCAATTATTGGAATGACCATAATAAACCTGCTTTGTTGAGACAATAATGAAGATTTGAATGCTCTGTGTAATGTCTTGAGGTTTTGGTTGGCTGATATAATGGTTGTAAAATTTTGATTGGCTGGTCTAATGACTGTGAGGTTTTTATTGGCTGCAATGTCTGCTGTGTTTTGATTGGCTGATATAATAATAGCTGTGATGTTTTGATTGGCTGGTATAATGATTGTACAATTTTGATTTGATTGAAGACTAAAAGGCTCTGACACATGAATGATGATTGCACTGCATCACCTTATGTCTTCTGTAAAAAAGTTACACACCACAGAGACAGCTGATGTCCAACGCTCATCTTAACATGACCATTTCCATGTACATTACTAATAGCATCAGAGCGTTCATTTTTGTGTTCTGTGTTATAGAACTTTCAGCCAATCAGAAAACATTATATTGTATTCATTAATGAAGGCTGAAAAACATAAGTTGAAAATAAGTGATAAACTAATAACACCTTCTGGTAGTGGACTTAGACTTTACATGCTACTGTAACTCACTCCTTTGTTTTGTACTTGCAGAATTTACCTGTGGGCCGAAAAACGGTGAAGAAAACGCGAAAATTTATGGTGGATGGGCGTGAGGTGAGCGTCACCACATCAAAGGTAATCAGCGAGAGAAATGAAAAAGAACAGCAGATGCGCTCAATCAGGTACTTTCACTCAATAAATCAATTAAGTTAATTAAATAAATAATAGATAATAAAATATCTTTTTGTGTGTTTGTATGTATGTGTGTATGTGTGTATGTGCTTGAAAATGTGTCTGTATGTGCATGAAAGCACAAGTGTGTGTATAAAAATATAAATTTGTTTGAATTAAAGGTAAAGTGTAACCACCACACTACACACGTGTGTATATAAAAATAAAAATACTGTGTGTTTATGTATGTGCGTGTGTGTGTAGGCGGCAGGAGTTGCACGCTCTGAAACTGCTGCAGCGAGAGGAGCAGCGAGAGTTCACACAGCTGGAACAAAAACTGCAGCAACAGAGAGAGATGATGTTCCGCCATATTGAACAGGAAATGAGTGTAAGTCAAAATGCACACACATATACACCCATCAAAACACACATACACACACACACATACACACACACACACACATACACACGCACATCAAAACACACACACATACCAACCATAGATTTTATCAAGTTCAAAATCTGTTTGCATTACAACTAGTTTTTATTCCATTCATCCATTTCTTTGTGTCGCCCTCTGCAGAGTAAGAAGCAGTACTATGATGGTGAACTGCAGCGTCTGGAGAAACAGTATGAACAGCAGAGCCAAAAAATGGAGACTGAACACACAGCGCGTCTCCGAGAGGAAGCACGACGTCTCAAATCTCAGCAAGAGAAAGAGCTCCGAGCCCTTAAAATGGACTCTAAAGAGGTAATAAGTCACGTCAAACAAGATAAACAGATAGACCAACTACTGGATGGATGGAAAGTTTGTTCCTCCATGTTTGTTGAAACTTCAATAGAAATGGAATATGTCATGAAACTGATTTGTTTGCAAGTGCAGACTCTAAACTAAGTGACATGAAGAGTGATTGTGGAACTTGGAAAGTAGGGAGAACTCTTGAGAACTTGAGTTCTCAAGGAAAGAAATAGATGGGAATTTATAAGAAGTTGGAACCATAATGTGATCTACCAAACATTGAGGTTCACATGGCAAAATCCATGTGCTCATATTTGTTTGGCCCCTGTCATGACCCCTAATATGCACTCTTATTACAACAAGACTTCACTTATTTCAAAACCCTGCATGTCAAATAATCTATTTTGAGATCAGCAAAACCATTACATAGATAATAATAAGCATATGTAAGACCAAGCTAGTGGTACTTTATTCAATTAGTGTAATGTAAAGTGTGTTTCATCTAATAATTGACATTTTTTTTCTCCACAAAGTTCCCTGTTTAAAGAAGAAAAAAAAAACGGTGTGTGTATTACAGGAGCAGCGTTTCCTGCAGAAGCAGCAGCAGGAGCTAAATGAAGCGCTACAGAAAGCTGTACAGGAACACAAGAGGAAAGTGGCTTCCATGGAGTGGGACATCACTGTCAAATCTCAGCAGCTCAAGAGAGGTACAACAGCCACACCGTACACAAAAAACAATAATTAAGGTGTATTTACTTTTGAAACAGGAATTCAAGGATGTGTTAGTGGGTTTGACTTATTTCCACAATAACCAGTACACCACCTGCCAAATCTAATTGTGTAATGATGTACCGTCTACACATAAATATAGACTCAACACCACCTTCACCACCAATGAGGAAGATGTTCTAGACAGCAAAACAAACACTAAAGACATGTTTAGCTTTGTAGCAGTAGCTGCATTAGCTATTCAGGCAACAAGCTTACGATGGATAGATTGATTTTACCTTCTGAGATATCTGAGTGTGCCAATAAGAAAATGTTTGTGAGGCATTTCTATATTTAGAAATAAGAATAGTTATAATTGGGTGTGTTATTAAGACCATAAATGAGAATATAGAAATGTATCTTTGAGTCCTTATATGGAAGTGTTCAGGTAACTAACATGAGCTGACCTGACAGGATTTTTGTGAAGATTTTAAAGTCATTCATAAAGTCTAAAGTCATAATTCTTTTTCATCTAATCTTCACTGTGAAAACTAGCTAGACAAATCTGACAGGATTTCTGAAGGGATTTTTAAGTCATATAAAAAATAATTCTTTATAATCATCGCTGCTAAAGCTAATTGGACAGCTAGCATGCGCTACACCTGACAGAATTTCTGAGGGGATTATTAAGTCATCATCATAATCATTGCTGCTAATGCTAACTGGACAGCTAACATATGCTATACCTGACAGGATTTCTGAGGGGATTACTAAATCAAATTAGTAAATGATTAATAAAGGTTTATAACTTTTACTGCAACTAGCCAACATGAGGTAAACAGACAGAATTTATTTGAGGATATTTAAGTACTCATAAATAAATCTTCACCCCTATCTAGACGACTAACAAACTTTTATGTAACAGAAAACCTCCCTACATGCAGTCATAAAACTATTCAGAAATGTCATATATGGGCTAAAAGACACACCCATTTGTATCCCCCAAAGACACACCCACCAGTCGTGTGGTCTGCACACATATCTGCTTCAGAGTGTGTGTTTAAAGCTTACTCAGAGCAGAAACACTGCTATAAGGTGCGAGCTGAGGATTGTATGTATTTTCATACCTGCAGCACGTGAGTCGGTGATCTGGGAACTGGAACAGCGCCACCTGCAGGAGAAATATCATTTATTTAAGCAGCAGGTGAAGGAGCAGTACTCTCTCCAGAGACAGCAGCTCAGGCGGAGACACAGCAAGGTGACTTTTAGATGATCTGAACGGCCTATGTGGAAATACAAATAGAAATACAATTCTTATGCTTATTGTTATTCTTATTTTTAGTCTTATTCCTAATTTTTTTTTTTTGCAGGATGTGGAGCGCGTGTCCCGATTCCAGCAGGACCTTATAGATGAGCAGAAGTCTTCTCAAGCTCAGGAAAGAAGTCACTTCCAAAGAGCCCAACGTGCCGAGATCAAAAGTCACCTAAACCGGTTTAGGCAAGATCTGAGGAGGCAGGGGTTGAGCGGGGCCGAGCAGAGACAGAAACTCACACAGGTAACATGATGATGTACAAAATCATGCCTCTTTTCCTGATTCTAATGTATAACCCACAATACCATACAGGTAATGTTTTTGTACCTGTTCTGACAGCCACTCCTTAAAGTCATCCAACTTGGGATGAATCGGTTTGGGCACACCTCGTTTGTAATGACCAATCACAGGCTTGGTGGTGTAACGTGTTAGTTTGCAGAGTTTGCCCAGCTGCCGTGAGCACAACACAGAGAATGAAGCCTCAGCACAATGTAACTGTGCTCTGTAATTACATACAATATACTGTATGTGAGCTTCATCTACACATTAACTATGCTGAGGCCTTTAGACTGCTTTCACACTTGGTGTTTTACATGTAATACTATGTGGAATGTAGCTGTTTTTAAATAGCTCTGCCGCTGGTGTTTTTGGTCACAACAAAGATAAAAAAAATATGTATTTTCAGAAAAGTGATGTCAAGTGCTTTTTACCTCCAGACTAATCAGATCATGTGTTGGGGGTCAAGGAAGAAAAACAAACAATGGAGAACAAAGTGCTAGGGGGGAATAAAAGGAGAATTACAACATTAATTACAGAAAATATTTCATTGTCAATATTCAAACAATGACTATTTATTGGGACATTCAAGTGCTAAGGGAAAAAAAGGAGATTTATGACATTAAAATTGAAAATATCTCAGTGTTAATATTCAAACATTGACTATTTCTGGGACATTCACCAGTACCCAATGTGACGTTTAACTGCAAACAGTCAAGTGACACAAGCAGCTCGTCTTCAAATATACAGCAAGGACAAACCACCTCCTTATCACCAGAGTTAAGCCAATCTTTAGTCCATCTGTATTACTGATAATAATAAACCTAATCTAGGTCATCTCGATATCTTCTAGATATCATTTTTTTCATATCAACACGACATCAATCTAGTCAGCACTTTTTGTTAAAAAAAAAAAAAAAATCTGAAAACATATTTTCAAACCATTTGTTATGAACATATTCTACATAATCAGAGCTGGAAAGCGGAAAATAAAAAAAAAAGAAGCTAGAGAAAAGTTAGTACGGAGCTGAGGCTATGAAAGGTTGCCATCTTTCAAGGAATTTAATAGAATTACTTTTATGTAATCCTCTGAGGAAAGATGTACTCTCCATAATCCACTGAGTGATAGCTGATGGTTTGGTGGATTTCCAGTGAAATAATAATTGGCGTCTTGGCTAATAAAGATGTTTAACTGTTCAGAATTAAACTGAGTCCAGCCTCTGAGACCACTGAATATTGCATAGCAGGACAAACCTCAAGATGAATCTTAAGCGTTTTAGACATTATTTATTATCTCACTGATGGAGCCAGAAGCTGAAGAGCTTTAGGCAAGAAAAGAACATATGACTTAAATTACATAGGGATGGGCATGACATCCGAGGCATCTGCCATCTATATTTGTATAAATTCCAGACCACTGAGCTTTAGAGAAATAGAAAATGTGAAATTTTAATATTTATCTTTCTGCACTGTGCTTGAATGCATCCTGCTATGTGTAATGATTAATAAAAGCCCATTAATGTGCTAACTAATGCAAAAAATATTACATGCTCTGTCACTAGCTGGTTGTTTATATGCACACTAATAACACAACCATTATACCACAATGATGATTAGTCAGAAGGTGTTAATTCATTTTCTATACCAAGCACTTCTGAAAGTAGTGCCGTCTGTATTAATGCGCTCATTCTAATACAGTACGTTATTGTTTCTGTAGTAACAGCTCATTCACAGGGACTTGTATGGTGGAAGATTATATAAGATTATATACATTATATAAGCCTAATAATAAACAGATCAGAAAAGATGTGTTGTTATTTAATAAAGAAAACCATACAATCATTGATTCATATAAATATAATAAATGAGACGTTTATGAAAGGAGTCTCCAGTGTCAGAGCTTTGTAACAGTGAATACGTTTTCTCCCATAGGAAAGTCTTCAGTAGACAGAAATGTTTGTGCATTCCGAATTTAGGTAACATGACAAACTGTGTGTTTGTCATGTTACCTAAGAGAGAAGAGAGAGAGAAAAAAGAGGAGGGTGAGGGAATGACTGTTTATAGCTGCTAGAACGAAAGTGAGAACAGGAGCTGACTTGTTTCATGGACATTAAACAATGTTAAATGTAACTATAATTTGGTAAAAAGCACAATGTTTTGTTCATTAATAATTTAATAATTGTAATTATTGGAAAATTGCTGTGGTATAAGAGAAATAAAACACTTCAGAATGTGATTTTATGGGAAAATATTCCACTTCTGCTGCTTCACACAACCCCAGCATGGGTTATTTTCCTATAACGGCACTCCTGCCATGTTTTATTCCTTCCTAGTTAGCTAGTAGTTCTCCAGGAGATACATACAACTCGGTAATTATTGCTTAGTTCATAATGAATTACCGAACCATTACTTTATTATTATTTACTGTGTAGTTACGCAGAATTCATCAGTTGTTAACAGTAATGACGTAGGTATTAATGTAGCATTTTATAGTTTACTTCTGGTATCTTTTTACATCTTTTTCTACATCTACACATTTGAGCAAACATAACCAAACAGAGAAAAAAGCTTGAAGAAGAAGAAGAAGAGCATTAAGCAACCATAAAAAACTCTGATGTAAATATTTACCAGTGAAATGAAAAAAAGGAAGGAAAGAAGGCAGTAATTTGTCTTCTTTTTCTTCTCTTATTGGTGAGATACAAAGTGACTGTAGCCATATGGTGTGATGTATATAGAAAGAAATACAAGAAATATAATACAAAGAGATTAGTAATGACCCTAGGGTTTCTCATAATCAGATTATTGAAACACATGTAAACATTTAAATGATTATCACAATTTGCAGCATATCGGATTATTTAGTGAACATACTAAATGCAATACACACTCTACCTTCTGACTGCAAGGAATTATTTATGGTGAATGTCATGCGTATCATCTCATCTGGGCTCTTAGTTTATCTTTTTTATGGTCTGGTCTCTCTGTTTTTTTTCTCTCTCCATCTCTCCTGCTGTCTCCTTTTAGGGTTTGATCTCTTTATCTGTCTTGTTCTCTTTCCCTCTGTCTCTCTCTCTCTCTCTCTCTCAGTTTATGTCAGAAGAGGAGAGCAGGCAGAAGCAGGAGTTCAAGACTCTGCAGGAGAATCAGGAGATCCAGTTGAAGGAACTGCAAGACCAGTGCGACTTCAACATCACTGAGCTCCATCAGCTGCAGGTACACCAACACACTTTTATCAATCTGCACTCATTCACCATCACTCCAGCTAAAATCTTGGACTAAATGCTCTATAACTTATATTTCTTAGTACATATCATGTCGGAAGAGGTTGAACTGGAAAAGAAAGATGTGTGGTATAGATTGGAAACTCATCTTTACATACAGAGTGTGTGTGTGTGTGTGTGTGTGTGTGTGTGTGTGTGTGTGTGTGTGTGTGTGCTTTAGAATGAAAAACTGCAGGTTCTGGTGGAGATGGAGAAGAAGAAGATCAAAAGGTTGGAAGATGAGCACACACTAGAACTGAATGAATGGAGAGACAAACTAGCCTGTAGGAAAGAGGTAAGTACATGCAGCAAATATATAATACCATTTAAAAAATCATTAAAAATCAAAGGTCAATTAGAGCTGAGAGTGACAAGGTCAAATAAAGTGTGTTTGTAGATGTGGAACCCATTCCCTCCATCTCTTTTCTCCACACACATCTGCTCTCATGCCTGACATTGGGACATACACTGAGGAATTTAATTGCAGTTTGTCCTGCTATAAAGTCCAAGCAGACACCTGGGGTGTGTGTGTGTGTGTGTGTGTGTGTGTATTAATATCTTGGTGAAAACCAAATGTCCCCACAAAGATACAAATATCTGACAGTTTTGATCTTTTGGGAGTTTTCTTCTTCAGCTTTTAAAAACTAAAAGAGCTAAAAGCTTTCCTTTTTGTTACTGAGTATAAGGTAAGGGTTAGATTTAGGTGTAGACATAGCACTGATAAGCTGCATTAATAATTTTGTGTGTATATATGTGTGTGTGTGTGTGTGTGTGTGTGTGTGTCTGTAGGCACTGGAAGAAGACCTTGCTCGTAGAAAGAGAGAATATGAAGGAACAAGAAGACGAAGCGAACCAGAAGCCAGATACGCTCGCCGTTCCAGATTCTTCCCAAACCTCAGTTTTAACTGACCAACTCAAACTCAATGTACATGTGTTTCTGTGTTTATGTATATATGTTTTGAAATGGACTCTGATCATCTGGAACTGCGGATTATTTTGATATGCGGATTATTCTGATACACCGAGCTGCATTTCTCCATTACTGTCATGGAAGCCAGTGTGAAGTGGGGGTGAGTGATATGACCAAACTATATTACAAAATATATTACAATACTCATATACAGCATGTTGAGTAGTAAACAACAGTAAAGTTAAAGAACAATGTTTAAAGTTTTTTTTTATTTAAGATTTACAAAAATAATGTTTGTAGCAACTGAGGAAATATATCTAAACATTAGAATAAACATTAGAACAGTAGAAAAAATAGAGACAGACAGAAAGATGAAAAGAAACAGATGGGTTGATAGATAGATAGATAGATAGATAGATAGATAGATAGGTGGCCAGACAGTCAGGTATGTAGAAAATTAGACACAGACAATGTACCTAAAATGACAGATGAAAAGAAAAAAGAAAGAAAGAAAGAAAGAAAAATCAAGACAGACATATACAATATAAACTGACAGAGAAAGAGACAGACCGATGGACAGATTGACAGAGAGGGAGCAAGAGAGAGAGAGATGGATTGAAAGACCAAGACAGACAGAGAGACAGATAGATGGACTGAAGAGCGACAGACAGGCAGATGGACAGACAGACAGATAGAGAAAGACAGATAGATGGACAGAAGAGAGAGATATTGCTATAAAATTAGACAGAGACTGGAAAACATATATAAACTGCTATATAGATGGACTGAGAATCTGACAGATAGAAAGAAAACAGAGAGAGATAGACATAAACTGAGAGAAACAGGGATAGACAGCGAGACAGAAACAGAGAGATCGCCAACATTGACAATATTAACATACGACACTGATTAACTTTTAAAGGAACAATTTCATTCTCTTCATATTTATCAATCCTTTAGACATTAGAAGTTGAATGTTTTATTTTAAAAAATACAAATATATCCAAACAGCTACAGGTTTCTCTGAGTAATGGAGTAAATCAGCGTTGCAGAAGCACTGATGATATCCGTGATATCTCCGATAACTGCGCAAGGACATCATTTATTCCGATGTCACTATTATATCATCACATCACGTCACATCACTCACTCCTACTGTGAACTTCAGCACACCAGTGATGGCTTTCACTTATATAATGTAAATGTAGTAAATATATACTGTATGTGTATATAGATGTGTTACAGTGATTGTAAATAACCAGACTGTTTTTTTTTTCTTTAGTTTTTTTCTTATTTCTAGTTTGTGGTAAAACTATTCACGTGTCTGTGTAGTGATAATGCACTGTGTACATACCAAAAATCTCTTACTCATTTTTATAGCAGCAAGTCAAAATGACATGTGAAAATCACTTCCACTTGGAGAATGACACTTGCCCTGTGTTTCTCAATTATTTTCAACACAGTCTCATTAGCATGTCCTGATTTGAGGCAGAGCTTAGGTGAAATTCAGTTAACCAATTTCATGGTATGACATAGCAACTCTCACTGGCTTTAATTACACAATAAAAATAGTTTCACTAATATTGAATTTGGCTGCTTGTTTGAATTACACGATACAGTACTTTAGTCAGGTCATGCTGACTAACAGCTCCTGGCTACAACTAGAGTCTGGGGAAATGGTGTTAAAAAACAAAACTAGCTAGCAGGCTAACATTCACACAGTGTGTTTAGATGCCTGACTAGCTTATCTGATATAGCTAATCTGTTTTATTGTGTAATTAAACCCAGTGTTTCCAAGCTGAAATGGAAAAAAAATGAATAAAGGTTTGTTATACACTGTAATGAAATGCAGCCTGGGCCCTACTATTCTGCCAATACGCAACATATCAAACTGAGACTGAGATATTTTCAATTTTATACCAATTCAATTCTATGAAGCAACACTGTTTACACTATTGCCATTTATTTTTTGTGTGCTAGTTAGCTACATGTACTATCTGCTGTATAAACGCGAGTGTACTTGGCCTTTTTAGGTTGCTTTGTGTTGTGCAATGTGACTGACTCTTCACTCATCATGTTATATTTAAATTTGACATTTTTATATGCATTCATCCAACACAGCAGAGCATTTCCTGTTTACCATGAGGGGGTGAAAATATCTGATAGTGTTAGATACAGTATGTATGATTGTAAAAGATATGGACTCAATTCAGTAACCTTTCACCAGACTGATTCTCCAACTAATCTACAGCTGTCTACATATACATTACATGTTGTTTACTGTCTTTTTGTTTTATTGTAGCTAAATCTCAGACTGATTATTGTCCCAGTCAACATTTTGTTCTCAACACATTCAGAAGTACACCACCATCTTCTGTTTAGTTTTCATTTACCAAGGATATTTATTCCAACTGACAAACAGAAACACCCACAAATATTAAAATTATAGTTTCTTTTTTTCCTTCTTTTTAAAAATCCCATACCAGAGCACCGTTGAATTCCTGAATCTGGCTGATTAATTTTACATTTTTTTTTAGGTTGATTAATTTTCTATAACAGCAGTTATAGTTATATATATATAGTTATAGTTATATATAAGTTCTTTTTGCTGTTATCATTAAAAACTGCGAGTGGTGGTGCCGGCACCCCCGTCGACTCCAGAGGGTTAATGCACTCGTTTGATTACTTTATGATCGGTACAGTAACAACTTACATATGGACTTGCATTGCAGACACTCCACATAATCTAAGCCTAATAATAAACAGAATAAAAATGTGTTGTTATTTGACAAAGAAAAATGTATTTGATGATATGGTCAAGTTTCTGTGAGGAGACGTTTATTTAACATTTATGGGTGGAGTCTCAATTGTCAGTGCTGCAGTTTTCCGCCACAGGAAATTTTTCTGGAGAGAGAACTTTGCGCTTTCTGATTTCTCAGTAACAAAAAGCTGCATTTTTTTCATTTTGTCTTATTAAATTTAAAAGAGCAAAAAAAGAGAAGCTAGTAAGGAAATGGCTTATTATAACATAAGTGCAGTCACATATTTTAACAGTTTATAGTTAGATTGTGGAATGTCCAAGAGAAGTTAGTTCCTCTTCTCACTTACATTATAGCGGTGAAAAAGTGAGGTTTTCTCTCTCTCTCTCTCTCTCTCTCTCTCTCTCTCTCTCTCTGAAAATATTAGTTTCTTATGTAACAAACCTGCAGTTTGACCTTCAGCATATATTTGACTCATCTTCTCTTTATAATGACATTATCATCAGTGTAGTGAGTCAGAATAAACATGTGATCTGTTGGCATTGATCTTTATCAGACACAGGCAGTGGTGTAAACAGTGAAATCATTTCAAGGGGATTTTATAGCAGAATGAGAGAATGTATGGTAAAGGTTAAACCTTTAAACTGTAGCTATAAATATTTTTAGGGATATCCCATGTTCCCATACTCAATACTGGTACATGTACTGGTACATATATATATATATATATATATATATATATATATATATATATATATATATATATATATATAAAGTAATAAGTTTTTTGACTATTAACACCACTGCTAAAAGTGGGGGAGAAAGAAAAAGGGGGAAAGAAAGAAAAGGAAGAAAGAAAACAAAAAGTATAAAGAAATTAAATTTTCATAAAAAGAAGAGAAAAATACAGTTAAATTCAATTTGGCAGCAAAAGAGGAAAAAATATAAGGGAGAGAAAAAAGGGGAAATTATTAAAGCCACTCCTAAGAGAGGGAGAGGGAGAAGAAAGGGAAGGAAATTGCTGTGGTATGAGAGGAATAAACCCATTCAGGATGTGTTGAATTTTCACTGGGAAAACAATGCTGATTGTTTTCCTGTACCAGCATGTCCAGGCTGTTTTATTCATTAATTAATGTCTTTATTTTTGACAAAACTCAAGATTTATTTACGTTTTGTGAACTTAACTGACTAACAGCATTCCCAGGAACGGGAAGTCATACCCGTTAAAAATCCGTTTGGTGGCCATTTTGGTGAATAGTTTATATATTAACCATCATCACCGTTAAACAGAGTGTTACAGAGCAGGTAGCGGTCAAGCCGCAGTACCCGGATGAGACGTCAGCCTCTGATTTGTCCAGACTTCCCGGAAGTGGATTACAAATAGCACATTCAGTCGTAACTTCTTTTCATTTTTGAAAACTGTGCATTTAAATGATGTGTTTCCAGCACAGAGGCTAATCCGCGAGCGAGTCGATTCACCAACCGAATCTGAGAAAGAGAGTTAACGGAGCTGAGTTTAGCAGGCGCTCCATCGGAAGTGTTCGACTGTTTACGCTCCTTTTTGACCCAGCGGTGTAGCCGTAGGAGCGACAGCGAGCCTGGTAGGATCTGATGTTTTTAATGTTCCATTAATGTGGCATGTAGCATTGACTGGTTTTATACAGATTTGACATTGTAATCAGATCGTGTGTTTTAATATTATTTCTATTTTAACGTGAACATTTTGACTTATTTACTCTTGAATTTAATAATGTATTCTATAGATTTAAACCACAGCTGGAATTTTCTGAATTAAGTGACCTAGTGGTTGGGAAAGAGTTTCCAGTGGATTATAGTCTGTTTTTGCTGTCAAAGATATAACTGAAAGTAAATAACTGATCAAAGATAATAATAATAATAATAATAATAACAACAACAACAACAACAACAACAACAACAGTGACGCCTGTTTGTACATGGCTCCAGTTTGTGTAGGGTTTTTTACACTTAAATATTTTACACTTATATCTCTGTAAGTCAGAAATGATCATCATACTGTACAAGATTTAAAATGATTTTGGGCTTCATAGATTGCCTGTAAATAATAGTTTCTTATATAATAAACCTGCAGACTGACCTTCAGCATGTACACTCCTGGGCTGAAAAAAATGGGCCAAGCCCAAAATGGCAAAATATGAAGCTTTTAATGGTCTTAGCAACAAATCAGTGGTCAGGAAATTAGCAAGAATGAACCAACTAGATAAAGGAAGTTAGTATGGGAGCTTTTCCCTTTGATTTCTTTAAATGTTTAAGTCTTGATGGGCTGCATCAGGTGTGGCAGATAACCAGATAATAACTAATCTTTTAAGAATAAACCTTTACCTTTCTCATAAGAAGACTATAGAAGCGAGTTTCCCTTTTTCTAGCTTTTCCCCAAACAAACAGGAGACCTCAGGAGTGCATTTGCTTCATTCTTGCTCATTTTCAACAAATGATTTGTTGTTAAGACCATTAAACATATTTAGCATTGTGGGCTTGGCCTGTTTTTATTTATTTATTTTATTTTATTTTATTTTTTTGTGCCCTGGAGTGTATCTGACTCATCTTCTAATTATAATGACATATTATTATCAGTGCAGTGAGTCAGGATAAACATGTGATCTGCTGGCATTGATCTTTATCAGACACAGGCAGTGGTGTAAACTGTGAAATCATTTCAAGGGGATTTTTCAGCAGAATGAGAGAATGTATGGTAAAGGTTAAACCTTTAAACTGTAGCTATAAATGTTTTTAGGGATATTTTAGGGATATCCCATGTTCCCATACTGGAGCTGATATTGGACTAAGAAACTGTATACATATCACCTCTGATTTGAAGTTTGTTCATTTTTGTTTGTTTCTTTATTCTTCCATGTTGGATCAGATTAGAATTTATTTGTTTGTTTGATTGATTATATAAGTTAATAACCCATCATCACCCTCTTTGGAGGACAATAAGGACTTTGTTATATATATATAATATATAAATTAATTACTTACAGTGTATATATATATATATATATATATATATATATATATATATATATATATATATACTATAAGTAATTAATTTTGTAGACTTTTAACACCACTGCTAAAAGTTGGAGAGAAAGAAAAAGAAGGAAGAAAACAAAAAGAATAATGAAATTTCATTCTCATAAAAAGAAGAGAAAAGAGAAAAATATAGTCAAATTCAATTTGGCAGCAAAGGAGGAGGAAAAAAAGGGGAAATTATTAAAGCCACTTCTAAGAGAGGGAGAGAGAGAGAGAGAGAGAGAGAAGAAAGGGAAGGAAGGAAAGGGAGAAAAAAAGAAAAAAATGTTAAATTAAAAATAAATAAAACAACTATGAAAAAGGAGAGAAAAGAGAGGAGAGGGAAAAAAATGTTATGCAGGTGACATCCCAAACCCAACTGAACATGGGAGAATAAAATGTTTGGGAAAAAAAAAAAAAACATGAGAAAAACAGTACAATGAGGAGGAAAATTCTAGACAGGGAAAAAAATTATTGTGTTAAATGTAACTATTAACAGATAAAAATAATTATGCCTTGCCTTGATAAATAAAAAAAACTTATTAGCATTTGCAGATTGCTGTGGTTTAAGAGGAATAAGACACTTTGGGATGTGCTGTTATAAATAAAATAAAATAAAATAATCATCTTTAAGGTCATAACAATCGTTGATTATCTATCTGTCTGTCTAATTATCTGTCTGATCTCTCTCTCTCTCTCTCTCTCTCTCTCTCTCTCTCTCTCTCTCTCTCCCTTATCCTAAGCCTTTGAGACATACTGAAGGGGGACGGAGGACAGGTAGGCCATCCCGTCCTCATGTCCTTGTCCAGTTTAGTCTGATATAAAGTGACTCTGACTACACTGTGGTTTAATGCTGATTGAATGATTAGGATTAAATAAAAATAAATCGATAGATGTATTTATTAATAAAGCACCCAGACCACCTGAAGCAGTCTACACAGTAGTGAAGATGAAGGATAATGTGTGTGTAACGTGTGTAAATTTGGTGTCAGGGACAGACAGGAAGGAGGATGGACATGCAGCCTGAGCCGTATACACCGGTGCGGCGTCACTGGTTCTACAAGCAGACGGAGGACAGAAGAGACTCGTGGAAACCGTTCAGTAGTGAAGACTCGCAGAGACTGGAGGAGGCTCACACACACGGTCTGCGTGCACATTTATAATACAGCCTCATAGTGTGTGATGCGATGCAGTGGGTGTTCATTTCATAGGGTGATTTATCGTCTGTGTGTGTTACTGTGTGTTAATGTGATTTAGGGTTTATTGTGCCTAACTTATTACAGTGTATTTCAACACACTAATACACTCTACCACAATTACAGACACACACTTTCAAACTAACACACAATAGTATACTCCAGTACACTCTAAAACACTAAAGTACTCTAACACACACTTACACACTAACACAATATTCTAATACACTCTATCACACACTAATACACATCGATACACACTAACACAGTAAAACACTCTAACATATTCTATTAAACACCAGTACACACAGTAATATACAAATACACACCAATACACTCTAATACATGGCAGCGCACACTGACGCACTAGTACGCTCTAATAAACACCACTACACTCTAGCACACATTAATGCGCTCTAACACACACTGGTAGTCTCTAACATATTCTATTAAACACTGATACACACTAGTACACTCTAATATACACCAGAACACACTAACACACACCAGTGCACTCTAGTACACTCTACTTCACACTACTGCCCACTAATATGCTTTAACACACACCAATACACACTAACACACTCTAATATGCATTAGTACACTCTGACCCTCACCAACAGACATATACACACACACAGACATACACCAGTACACCCTAACATATAACACACTGTAATACCTGCCAACACCTTAAGACACACCAACTAACACACGCCAACACGTCAGATCCATTGACTCATTACTGTTACACTCTACTACAACGTGTGTGTGTAGGTGGTGATGATGAGGTGGTGGTGGCCACAGAGGGCAGGCGTTATGATGTGAGATTAAAGGAGCGACGTCGTTATGCCGTTTATTGGGATCAGGCTCCCTCTGAAGTGCGCAGATGTTCCTGGTTTCACAAAGGCAGCAAGGAGATGAACTTCACTCCCTACACCGAGGAGATCAGTGACCTTCTGGAGGTCAGAGTCTTTTTCCCATATTCAGGTTGCTGCTGTGGATTAGGCATATGCTGACAATCGATTATACAATATAACACCAGATTCTCAATCTTCATAAAGCAGCAGAAGGACAGCTGTCCTCTACAAGTCTTTATATGGGACCAAATGTTTAAAAAAAATGTATGTCTTTCTCAGAGAAAGAAATTCCCATAACCCTGTAGAATTACCTGTATTTCTGCATTAATTACTCCTAAAATATGGTCTGATCTTCATCCAAATAGACAAACATATTCCTTCTAATCTAATGACTAAACTATATGAAAGACGTTGGTTAACAATCCACAGTCCAAGTAAAAGTATGTCAACTGGTGTAATTACAAACTTCACCAAACAACCTTCACCAAACACTTTCTGTAACTGCTGATCAGGTTTGCACAACAGTTAGGAAGAATTGTACGCCATGATGCTACCTCCACCATGCTTCACAGTTTTTGGTGTGGACAGTGTATGTTCTGCAGAAATCCAGGTAATTTCAAAAACATTTGCTCTTGGAACTGGAACTGTCTGTTTCCAGAAAAACCTTTTCTTTTCTGCACTGATTAACAGTTTTATATATAAATAGATGTTTAAGCATCCCAATGGGAGTAGATACAAGTAAATACAATGTCATTATGATATCGCACATCTTGAAAAAGTTTACACACACACACACACACACACACATATATATATATATAACTTAATGAGTTATAGCACATACATAAGTTTTTGGGAAGAAATTAATAAGCTCTTATTGGCATCTGAATTTTGCATTTTTCCTTTTGTACTGGAGCTGCAGAGCCATTTTACTTGATCATTTTCTTCACTTTGACTTTGGTATTTTTCCCGAAATGTCTCCTTTTCACTCACTTTATTTTTGTTCTTCTTTAAATGTATTTTAATTTTTACGTCTGTGGGGTATATGTTAAAGCATACTTAGCCGTATGTTAATTTGATAAATAAAATGTGCTATGGAAATAAAAACCACATGGCCGGTGTTAAACAGGAGTACTACATGATCTCTGTGTCCCTCAACGAGTGGAAAAGAAACGTGGAGCTGCCGACAGGGGAAACGGTCATCCTTCACAGCCCAAAGGTATTCTCACGATCTGTCGCATAAGGCACAGTGCCTCCTACGGGGCACAAAGCATATTCCACTCGGGATAGCATTTTAATTGGAAAACCCACTTTAGTTTGTTGTCTGTGTGTTTTCTGCCAGCTGATGACCCAGCACCTGAACTTTTCCTTGGACTGTCCTCCATCTCCGAGCGAAAGAACCCAACCCAGAGCACTAAAGAGAGGAGTGGAGAGTATTTTGGTGGAAATCCCACAGGGTGATTGCACAACTCAGATAGCTATATACAGCCATCCATGACTTGGTTTTGGATAATAAATATTTTTCTGTATTGAATGATAAATGGCTTGATGTGGTGTTACTACTATAAAAACATGACTCAAAAGGAACAGAAAACAAAAATCCAGATTCTGTGAACAGTCAAATCAGAAATGCCCCCAGACGTATACATTCAGTCTCTTGGTGTTGCACAGTCTCCATTTGCATACTGGATTTTGATGCGTCATTGCCTGTAAAAAAAAAAAAAAAAATCTGAGTTAGCCCGTATCACTAACTTAAATGTTTCTTAAAAGAATTAAAAACATGAAATGACTGCACAGACAATTTTTTACACTTTGATCCTCTGCAAGCCCAAAATTATTTCCTCAAATGGATTTAATCACAAAAACCATGTTGTATAAAGTTCTGGGTTACTTTAAAGTATGTTATTTTTATTATTCATATGTAATGGATTTTGTTATGGTTTACTGAGAGGATCATGGTGCTAATTTACATTCACAGTTGCGTGTATGGGTGTGTGTGTGTGTGTGTGTGTTGTACAGGAGAACCAGACACTGTGGATCACCTGGTGTTCATGGTTCATGGCATTGGGCCGACATGTGATCTACGTTTAAGAGGAATCGTGCAGTGTGGTGAGATTGCACACACTTCACACATTCCACACAGAGATTTTCTTTCCATATTCCTCTTCCTATTTAATGTATGAAAATTCTGATTTTAATCCGATTTTAATGGATCAATGATTTTAAAGCAATTTTAATGGATGAATGGGTTTTTGGTCTGTCATTCAGGCAGTCAGACAGTTAGTCCAATAGCTGGTCAGTTTATAAATGTGCTGCTTTGACAGAGAGTCAGTCACTTGGTCAGTTGGAAGGTCAGACGTTTGGCCTTTTATTGTTGCTGTGATGCAGATAATTGAAGATCTCAGTGCTGAAATAAATGCATTTTTTTTGTGAATACATAAAAAGTGGTGAAAAATGTACATAAATAAAAGTGGTAGATGAAATATGTTATTTTACATTTAATCAAAAGGCACAATCTACTGACCCCATAAGTGTAACTCTGTTTTCACAGCAGTGTTTGAGGTTTACTTTCTCTCTCTCTTCAGTAAATGAGTTCCGCAGCGCTGCCCTCGCTCTCACCAAAAGTCATTTCAGCTCCAGTGATGACGACAAAGCTGTCGGTCGAGTGGAGTTTCTGCCTGTTAACTGGCACAGAGTTCTACATGGAGAAACCACAGGGGTCGACAGGTTAAATATGGTTAAATATTTTGGTAAAATAGGGATTACAGAATACTTAATGCACAGGACTAACGAAGTCAGTGTCATGTGTTAGTTATCAAGAGGCAACAATAATTAGTTATAACCTAATTTACAAAAAAAAATCAGGGTCTTAACTCTGTTAGACTGAATAAAACACTTATTTGCAGAGATATGGAGCGGATCACATTGCCCAGCATCAGGGGCCTGCGCCAGTTCGCCAATGACACAGTGCTGGACCTGTTCTTCTACAACAGTGCCACCTACTGTCAGACCATTGTGGACACGGTAGCTTCAGAGATCAACCACCTATACAGCATCTTTCTCCAAAGAAACCCACAATTCACTGGAGCCGTGTCAGTGGCAGGACACAGCCTGGGTCTGTAAAGCAACTGTACACAACTACTTTACAAAACTAATTTTCACAGCCTGGGTCTGTAAATCAACCATATAAAACTACTTTACACAGCCTGGGTCTGTAAAGCAACCTTACACATCTACTTTACAACACTAATTTACACAGCCTGGGTCTGTAAAGCAACCTTACACATCTACTTTACAAACCTAATTTACACAGCATGGGTCTGTAAAGCAACCTTACACAGCTGCTTTGCACAACTACTTTACAAACCTAATTTACACAGCATGGGTCTGTAAAGCAACCTTACACAGCTGCTTTGCACAACTACTTTACAACACTAATTTACACAGCATGGGTCTGTAAAGCAACCTTACACAGCTGCTTTGCACAACTACTTTACAAACCTAATTTACACAGCATGGGTCTGTAAAGCAACCTTACACAGCTGCATTATGTATAGCCTGAGTCTGTAAATCAGCCTTACAAAAATATTTTACACATCCTGAGTCTGTAAACCAAACTTTATACAGCTGCTTCACACAGCCTGAGTTTGTAAATCAGCTTTATACACCTACTTTACACAGTTTGGGGCTTGTAAACCATCTCTAAAAAGCCTGAGTCTGTAAATCAACCTTAGACAGCTATTTTACATAGCCTGAGTCTGTGTATCAGTTTTACAAAACGACTTTACACCACCTGGGTCTGTAAACCAATCTTATACAGTTACTTCAAGCAGCCTGAGTCTATAAACCAACTTTGCACAGCTACTTTACACAACCTGGGTCTGTAGATAACAGTAAAATGATAACAGTATATAACATGATAACAGTAAAATGTTGCCACCATTTAAGTTTGGTATACGCTTCTGTGATTAAACTAAAAATAAAGATTCTTGTCCTCTTAGGTTCATTAATCCTCTTTGACCTCCTGACCAATCAGAAGACAGGAGCAGAAAGCACCAATGCAGCACAGGTTTGTTACATGGCTCATTTATGTGCTCATTATAACATTTATGAAGGGAGGGTTGGCATCAGTAGATGATTGAGTTTGTTAAGATTGTATTTTATTCGACTTTCCTTCATTGTAACACTTTTATTTCAATAATATTGTGTACCACCCATGAGGGCAATGAAAGTTTAAAAATGTGACTGACAGAACTGAGGACTAATGTCAGCTTTGTGTGAATGTTTGGATGGACAGCATGATGAAGATCTGGGCTCTTCCTCTGTGTCAGACTGCACTTCCTGTGAGAGTCTAGACGAGGCGCTAATGAGCATCGGCATGGAGGAACATCTCAGAATCCTCCAGAAGGAACAAATGGACATGGAGTCTCTGGTGTGTTTTTTTTTTTTTTTAATTTCGACTCAAGTGCTTACACACTGTGTTTGGGCCACATTAATTATTCCTTTAAGCTTACACATCTGTATCCAAAAGAATTGTTTTTATTCCATCAGTTATCAAACTCTAATTTTTCAAGCTGCTCTCCTTCATTATTTCCTAATATAAAAGTCAACAATGATGTGCTTTAAAGGTCCAAGATTAGATCTCTGACAGTTAGGTGGGTTTGACATTCAAATGACTCCCGCCCTTGTTATTGAAGCTCCAGGATCTGTGTTGGCCCTTAGAGTAAAGGAAGTCAGTTTTCCAAACAGGTTTTCTCAGCAAATTAATATGCTTTTTCTAAGGCCATGGCTTAATGCATTGTTGTTGGGTTTTTTTTTATCATGTTGTACATATCGTCCAGGTTATTTGTACAAGTAAGGAATACAAAAAAATCGACTATTGCACCCTTAATTGACTGAAAGTAGTAGAGAAAAGAGAGAAAACACATAGAGGAGCATAATAATGAAGTCAGTATTAACGCCGTGTGTGTATGGAGTGTATACTGTTACCATCTAAATAAAATATATGCCGATAAGCAGTGAGATCCAGGTAGATTTTGTAAATATTTAACGCGGGATCTGCCTAATATATTGCTTATTGATTCAAATTGTTGCAGATGCTGTGCTCTGAGAGCGACCTGAGAGATCTAGGAATCCCACTTGGCCCTTGCAAGAAGATTATGAACTGTGTGAAGAAATGGAAGGTATTAAATGCTCTGGGGGCTTTTGAGATATTACCGTCTTCCTGTTTAGTTATCTTGGCTGTTAAATGAAAGTGTGCTCACTTTCTCATTTGGATGTAATACAGAAAAATCTAGACCAAAAAAAACAATATTAAGTACTGATAAGGGAAGATGAAAAGTTACAGATCATGTTAGGAGAAATATATAGCTAGTATATATTGAGAATTATAGATTACATGTTATAGCCTGCTTTAAAGAAAAGAGTCAGCTACTAATAAAAATGTATACAAATTCTCCATTTATCCCAAATGTAGTCAGGCGGCCAAGACATGTTTAGTGTCCAACATTCGCTTATTCAGTTTTGCGCTAGAGCGATGAGGCTAATCTATCTAACAAAGAATAAAAGTCTCTCTCACCTAAAATCTTTTCCATAAATACGTGCCTCAAACCTCCTCCAGCTCTTCACTGATGCCACACGTGGTAACTTCCTATAATCTGTAACCATGAACAAAACGTGACCTTATATCTAAACCCTGTAATGTTATAGAGCAGCCATCTTGGGCAACTGGAATCATATTTTTTTCCTTAGTGCAATCTGATATCATTTTGACTAGATGACAAGAGAAAGAGACGATTAATTCACAACACATCTTCTTAGTTATAACTCACATTAGCCCTCTGTATGAATATAAAATGTTAATGTGCCCCTCCTGCCATAGACTGAAAGTGGAGTTTTTACAGAATGCTGTGTGGTTATCCAGATATATTACTATCCGCTCTGAACTTAACTGTGTAAATTAGATATACAATTTACCTGCTCTTTAATACAGTCGTTTCTTTCGTAATTGTATTTTATAGATTGTGTAAGCTCTATAATGGCATTGGAAGCGGGTGCACAAATATATGCCTTTACCACCCTGGAGTTAATTATTTTCCCATAACAGCATGCCCGCAAAGTGTTTTATTCCTTTTATACTACAGCAATGTACCAACAGTTATACTTTTTATGCCTCTGCCACTTATAGGAAATTAGTTTTTTAACCAGCAGATGAAATGAACTGATTAGATTTTGAATTTGATACAAACAAGGTCAAGGTCACAGCAAGGTCAAATGTCCGAAATAGTCTTTTTTTTCAATAGCTTTCTTCCTGTTTGAAGTATATTTTAAGGGTAATTTTGGCATACAAATTAGTAACAAGAAGACCAGACTTGTTGGTGGCGGAAGCCGTTGGCGTTGAGTTCGATTTGTTTATTTAGAAAAGAACCCAAGAACACAGCATATCTTAACATATTATTTATAGTTACACTTAATGTTGCGGAACATCTGTGAGTTAAGTTGGTTCCTGTTATCACTGTAAGTTACAGCTTTACCTCTAACTGGCTGCATAAATGTCTCCATACAGAAAGCCTCACCTTCAGCAAATACACACCTTTTTAGAATTTGTTTTTGTGGTGTGTAAGTTGAGTCTATAGATATAATAAGATATTAGAATGAGCTCATTAAGAAAGACCTTGCAGCTGAAACTATTGTTAGAGCTGCTCTTATAGAAAATTAATCAACGCTTTCTGCCCAATCAGAATTCTGAAGTGAACAATGCAGTGATATAGAGTTCTTACAATTGTACCAGTCATGGCACTAAAGCTAATAATACTGAAAATGATACGTAATACTAAATGATAGTACAAATATTAAAAAATATAATTATAATAATCTTTTCATATATCACATTTCCTACAGAATAAATTGTTTTACAGTCACTCTGGTGAGAATTATATGTGACTTCCTGTCAGACAGCGTGGCGCTGCAGAGTGTTTGTCTGGAAGTTTGCACTGATGTGAGTCCATTGTCTTGGAGTGAGGTGTTTTTGTCCTGACCCTGATTTTCCCCTCACTGATCCAGCACAGATCTGTGGCCCACACCGGAACACATTCCTCTCACACGGATGAGAGAAATCCTCCTGAAATTCAGAGTCTCATCCGAGAGAGTCGGCCAAAAACCAGCTCCATTGACTACCAGCACTTCGATGTGGGGATTGGACAGGTACTAACATTATATTTGTTATAGTGAAACTTATAGTAAAGGTTAATGTGGAGATAATCATATTTCAACATGGTGAAAAAAATTTCAAAAAGAGAGGTGATGATCCACAGAATTGGCCTATTAACTTTAATTCAGTTACAACAGTGATTGAAAACGCCACATTATTGTTGTCTGAATAAGTTGTTTAATGTTGATTTACACACACACACGCACACACACACTCTTGTACACAGGATTTACTTAGAGAGCTTGATATGACACTAGATGTTGTGCTTTACACTTTACAAACCCATTCCAAAGCCCTCTGTGTTATAAAATTAACATTATTTATCTCCTTTTTCCCCCCCCTGCAGGTATCTATTAATTACCCACAGCTCAGCTTCCACCCCCAGGCCTTCTTTGCCTTCGGCTCCCCTATTGGAATGTTCCTGACCGTCCGAGGCCTGAAGAGAATCGACCCCAACTACAGCTTCCCCACCTGCAGCAGATTCTACAACATCTTCCATCCTGTGCGTCAGCTTCACTAAAACCAACTCAGACCACGTTTGTCATTAACCACATTTATCATTAATAATACTGTAAATAATGTACAGAAGATCGAGTAATGGCTTGATTGATAAAAGCGACACTTTCCAATTTCAGTTCAATTCAAAAATTTAAGTTCATTCAGGGATTTTTTTCACTAAAAGTAGAAAAAATAATAAATAACTACTGATATAAATTTTAATTTTAAGCATAACTATATACAGGATGGTATTGTTGCACAAGGCTAAAACTGAGGCTATAAATGTTCCCTACTTGTTGCCTCGTTGCTCCCAAAGCAAACGTTTGGCTGATGGACTACATTTAGGCTACGGAGGAAATTGTGTTTTATTTTTGACTGAACTGTTTCTTTAATAAACACTTTGTTTAGCTGAATCAGATGCTAAAACATGCTCCTTATTTTGTGTAGTTTGATCCGGTGGCGTACAGGATCGAGCCCATGATTTTGCCTCCAGATGTGGAGGTAGCACCCATGCTGTTGCCCCATCACAAGGGCAGGAAGAGGATGCACCTGGGTAAATTCTGCTACTTTATTAGCAAAGTGTTTTTTTTTTTTTAATATATGTGGGGGTTTGCGTGTGAGTTTGAGTGAGAATATGCATGTAAGTTTGTGTGAGTGTGACTGCTAATTCAATTTGAGAGCGAGTTCAGGTTTGACTGAGAGTGTGAGTATGAGTGTAAGTGTAAGTTATAGTGCAAGTACACTGCGTGTCAGAGTATATGTTTGAGTGCGAGTGTGAGTTTTAATGTGAGTTTGAGTGTAAGTCTGAGTGCGAGTTTGAGTGGCAGTTTGTGTGCAAGTGTGAGTGTGTTTGGGAGTTTGATTGGGAGTTTGATTCTGAGTGTGAGATTAAGCGTGAGTGTGAGTTTGATTCTGAGTGCGAGTGTGAGTTTGATTCTGAGTGCGAGTGTGAGTTTGATTCTGAGTGCGAGTGCGTTTGAGTGCAAGAGTATTAGAGTGTGTTTTAGAGTGCGAGTAAGAGTTTGAGTTAGAGCATAAGTTTGAGCGTAAATCTGAGTGTAAGTTTGAGTGTAAGTTTGTGGTGTTCTGTACAGAGCTGAAGGAAGGTCTGACACGCGTCGGCTCAGACCTGCTGGGGTCTTTACGGACAGTCTGGCAGAGTTTCTCCCAACTTCCTGCTCCGGCGCTGGCTGAGGGAAATGACATGGCTACAGCAATGTGCATAGCCGAGGAAATGGAAAGTGAGTCATTAAATTCCACACTTTGTAACTGCTATGTGTGTGTGTGTGTGTGTGTGTGTGTGTCTTGGATGACATTTGCCTTGGGTTGGTTGGGTCGGTATTGTGGTATGCTTGGGATTTAGAAAGATGCTGTAAAAACAAACTATGTATTATTACTTAAATTCAAAATAAATAACCAAGCAAGATCCTGTTTAAAAAATTATGTTCCTCTTACCCCAAATGTAGTTAATCAACAATGACATGTTTAGTGTCTGAAGTTTGCTCCTTTAATGTGCACTACAGCTAAGAGGCTAATGTAATTAACAAGTCCTGAAATGTTAGAGCCACCAGTTTAGCCTTGTGCATGCTGCTTACATCATCAGACATCACATACTGCTGCTTTAATGAGCCATATTTCCATGTTTCAGCCTCACCACAGGAACAGGAGGAGAAAAAAATGATCCAGGTGGGGAAGCTGAACGGTGGCCGGCGTATTGATTACGTCCTTCAAGAGAAACCAATCGAAAGCTTTAACGAATATCTGTTCGCCATTCAGAGTCACCTGTGCTACTGGTGAGAGAAACACAAAACACACACACACAGACAACATCAATCACAATCAGTTGAGGCACAGAAAATACATTGTATGATCATGTGTTCATATAACTGTGAAAGTAAAAAAAAAAACACTTCTTTTGCAGGGAGTCGGAGGACACTGCTCTGCTGGTTCTCAAGGAGATTTACGGGAATGGTGATTGCAAATCTCCTCAGCAGTAGCAACTCCCAACCCATGGAGTTGTCTGTAATGATAATGTTATGTGTGATAATAACTTTGTACACAGCCAAAAATAAGCAACGCTCATTCTCCATGTTCAGGTTTACATACGTAACCTTTTAAAGATGCAGTTTGTAATTATGCAGGCCTATAATAATTACTACATTTCAAAGATTACCATGCACTGGCTAGTTTCTTCATTAGATAGATTGATGATGATGTACTTTATTACAGGCTTCTGTGTATGTTTTCTGGCCCAGAATTGGCTCTGCCCCTAGCCGTTATGGAGCTGCTCAACCCTGCCCGTTTTTTTTTTTTTTTTTTAAAGGAAACCCACAAGGCATATGTAGTGTCAAGGAGTTTGTGTGTTTTTAATCGCAGTTAGCCTTGCAAGGAGTGCAGGCCACTAAAAATTACAAACTGCTCCTTTAAACTTTCAGTCCTCAAGGACCAGGTGCTGTAGGGTTTCCACACTACCTGTATAAGAGTCAGGTGACAATAAGCGCACAAATTATTTAATTAAGTAGTAGTGATTTAGAAACATACAGGAGTGCATTTAAATATAAAGGCCAAGTTTGATTACTTGTGGTTACCTCAGATTTGTGCCACGTTCACAGCGAGGCCAGTAATCTGCTGATTGTTAGAGTTTCACGTGACCAAACTGCGATTCAGGGCAGAGAGGAGTGAGACTGGTTAGATGTGAAAACCACTGAAATGGGCAGGAGGTGGATTTGAGATGCCTTCAATGGAACTGGTCATTTTTGACATTCAACACATCACGCTTGCTAATGAAGTCATGAAAACACTGTTGCTAGGCAACTGGAAATCATGGATGGGGAGCATAAGCTAGCTAACAACTAGTTAAATTGGAAAAAAAAAAGGCAGTTAGCATTGACCGCTTGTCAAATTTCAATTGACTCATCTGTATTAAGGCACGTTTTTTGTAATAATTTGTAATAATCAGTGTAATAGCCATGTTGTTAGCTAACTGTATAAATGTTTATACTATTTCTTGATTAAAAACATATTTCTGTAAAAGTTTAAACTAACTAGCCAATACAGAAAGAAAAAGTTCAGAAGTAATGTGACGTGACATGACCTGATTGCATGCGAGCATCACACTGACTAGCTAGCAGAGAGTATTTTTAGCTAGCTGGCTAAGAATGAATTCTTATGAAATTTGTGCTAAATATTTCTATACGGAAAGATTTTTTTCCTGGCCCTGTTCTAAATGTGTTTGTATTAAGAAAATGTCTAAACGCTAAATATTGGGATCATGTTATCTCTTTTTGAACTGTTGAAGCTAGCTGTGTGGCTAGTTTTTAGTCTCGAGGCATCTCAGAATCTCACCTCATCGCAGAATCTTCTCCGACATGAGAACAGTTTTGCCAGTAAAACAACAATTAATTCAGTGAACCTAGCCTGTGTGTCTGTTCCAAACGCTATAATTAACATTTATAACAAATCTTATTTTCAGTCGTGTGTATTACCTGTGCATAACACACTCTGAGCCAGTTTCAAGCATAAGATCTAAAGTATAGCATTACGTTTCACAGACAGTTTATACCATATCAGTATTGCAGTCTCAGGTCTGGAGACTATGTCTACTACCAAAAGCATTACACAGTACACCACTTTATGAATGTTTTATTTAGCACACAGTGGTTCTCCTGGGACTTTGTGCACTGCCTGTTTTAGGGTTTCTGTTGCTTTAACACACTTTTTATTACTTCATTAAGGCCTTAACTGTTGGGGTATGAGAAGACTGACGGAGCTCATGAAGGATTAATAATCTGATGAGGTGTGTCGGATGTGTTAAACCAACAGTAAATTCCATGCTGTGTCTGATATTGCTCCCTCAATCACTGGTTATTATGTAGATTGTTCTACATAGTGCACTCTATATAAGTCCGCCACGCACCAAAATATCTTTGGTGGCATCCCTAAAAAAATCTGGTTAACTGAAGTTAATTCTATACTGGTCTAATGTTAGCTGAGTTGAACATACTCACCTTCCATTTTAATAGGAACGCCCGTACACTTCAAACACCTGTACTAACTCAATAATCACTCTTTACAACCGTGGTGAGCAGAAAAGCATCTCAACATCCACAAAACAACAAGCCTTGAGGTAGATGGACTACAACAGCAGAAGAGCACATTGGGTTCCACTCCCGTCAGCCAAGAACAGGAATCTGAGGCTATCATGGGCACAGGCTCACCAAACTGGACAGCTAAAGATTAGAATGTGAACTTTAATGTGAACATTATCTGAAGCTCTTGACCTGTATCTGCATGATTTTATTTTGTGCTGCTGCCACGTTATTGGCTGATTAGAGAACTGCATGAATGTGCAGGTGTACAGGTGTTCCTAATAAAGTGGATAGTGTGTGTTCATCGATAGATTGTATTTCACATTAATGTACTCAAAACATTCTCCAGTTAATATCAGAGAGTTCAAGATCATTAATCATTTAGGATTCAATAATTAAGTTACAAATTAATAACCATTATTTGGTCCTTATGCAACAACTTTTAATTACATTTATATATGACGTTTGTCCAGGTTACATCTTGATGTGGTTTTTTTTTTTTTGTTTTTTTGTGCCACTTTGTGCAGAAGTAGTGTTAATTGATTGTAAAGTTTTATGCTGTGGGTAATTACATAGTTAACTATTCAAGGAATATAATTCTCCACTGAGTATTTAGACACCACTACAAATTAGCTGTACTTCACATAGCGCACTATATGGTACACGGGAAACAAATTCAGGCACATACAGGGTTTTTTGTGCTGTAACACATCTAATTCAGTTCATCAGTTCATTAACACACTCTTCATTATGTAAACCGTGTGTGTTAGAGAACAGCAGAACTGAAACAGGATAAGGAATTTCATTATTTCATACACTACTGAAATATTCTTATTAACTTACTACATATTTAACCAGTGTTTTAAACCTTTTCCATTTCATCACTGGATTGCAGTTTACAAATTAATATTTTGTTATAATAAATATTTTATTGTCTCAATGTATTATAATAAATATTTTATACACCTAAAGTGTCTGAATGTCTCCAATACTTCCTGACAATGTGCTACACATGTATAGAAGTGTTTCTGCTAGTGTTGTGGTACTCGAGACCGGTGTTCGTCTTGAGACCACAAATCAATTGTCTCGGCTTTGTCATAAACTCAGCAAAAATTTTATTCAGTCTCAGCCTGTGAAGATACGAATATTTTTTTTAAAACCACCTAAAACCATAACATCATTTCCATGAACTTTGTAATGTTCCCGTTACAGTACAAAATATAAATATCCATCTCTGCATGCAGAGTTATATAGCGCCTGCTGTATAAATGTCAAGTGACTATGCTTCAGAATACTTCATCTTCTTATGTTCAGAATAATATAGCACAAGCAGTTGTAATGCATAGCTGTATTTGGTTTCAGAAAGTTGTATGGGCCAAAACAATTTGAAGTTTTTAACACATTTTACCTGCTTTGTGCTTAAATCAAAGGAAATATGCTTTATCATGTGCTGTACTGCTTCCTGTTGCATAAAAAAATAATCTTTTGTATAACTATCAATTATACAAATGTGTGTTTTATGTAGCAATGATATAAAATAGGATTACACTGCAGCACTTGCTAGAAGAATGGGCTATGCTTAACATGTCCTATGTATGTCCTGTGTACTTATTTCTACAAAATGGTAATACCAAATTAGATACCCTTGTCAAAAAATCCTGAAGGATTCCAATACGAAACTTGTACAGGATTCTAATCATAATTTCTATCATATTTTGGAACCATTCCTATAAGATTCCTATAGAAATTGTCTTATAGGACAAGACATAAACATCCTGTAGGACCACTTCTACAGGATTTTTTAATGGGATCCATTTGGGTTCATATTCAGGTCTATTGGAATACAATGTGATATTTTAAGAGTCCTAAAGCTACACTTTTCCACTGTAATTTTTTTTTTACTAAACAGTTAGCACTTTTTTGACTGTGTCTTGCAATTTGATCGAACTCACCTCAATGTGGACATTGTACAGAGAATATCAAGGTATGTTGCACACTGGTCAACCTGCAGTAACATCATAAACAACATGAGGTGATCGGAAAACAAATAAGAAAGAGCCAGCAAAACGTACCTATTTAATTACTAATGCTATGTTCGAAATAGCATACCACCAAACTCTTCTTAACATTTCTGCCATATAGTGTTATTTTGAAAATAGCATTATTGCACCAGTTATTCAGGCACTGATAATGGATTGATGAAGCATAAATGACAAATCAACAAATGCATATTGTTCTATTTTTTAATTTTCATTACTTTTTCATTAGTATTTTATTTACGTTAGCCTTTCTACTTTCATTACTTTAATTACTTTTTTTTTTTTTACTTGTGGTGTTGGTCTCATCATAGACTCGGCCATGTGTGGTGATGGTCTTGTCATGGACTCGGCCATGTGTGGTGTTGGTCTTGTCATGGACTCGGCCATGTGTGGTGATGGTCTTGTCATAGACTCGGCCATGTGTGGTGATGGTCTCGTCATGGACTCGGCCATGTGTGGTGATGGTCTTGTCATGTTCTTGCCCTCTGTCATTCTCAGTCTTGACTCAGACTCAACAGGTTATGGTCTTGGTCTTGACTATGGTGGTCTTGAACCCAATACTAGTTTTTGCATATATACATAATCTTTTATATACTCTTATTTCAATGATAGACCTTTATAACTGGCTCTTAATGTATTTTTAAAGATTAAAGTTTTTCTTGCCATTGTCTTTAAATTTGTACTGTAAAATATAATGTGTTTAAAACAACTTTTTTTGCATACAAGTTGTTTTCGAAGACGTAAAAAAAAACTACATTTCCCATACACCGTAGTTAGCATTAGCAAGAGGCTTCGCTAATTAACTAACCGGATAGCTCGCTATGATGTAGTTTAACGATGTTTAGGAGTTTAGACTGAAAAATACAGAAAATGTTATATTCAGTAAAGTTTTCATGCTTTTTTTAAAAAAATATATTTTACTTAGCTAGCTAGTTAGCTAGCATGTGAAAAAGTGTACGGCCACAATGCCCGGATGAGGCGGTGAGCTCTGATTGGTTGAAACGTCTACTGCGTTGCTGCAACGAATAAGCGCAGAGAAATTGACAAGGCGATTTTTTCACTGTTTATATATTTCTGTATTTCTTTCGAAAAATAAATAAATAAATGTTTGATAGGTGGGAAATAAAGAATTAAACCGCACAAGCTAATCTGAGAAGATGAGATCATGAAATGAATCAGATTGCTGTAAAAGATAAATCTGTAGCACATTCATTCATTCCATTAAAAAAAAAAAAGTTCCTGAGTAAACAGACCAGTGATGGCGCAGTTCCACACTGTGCATTTAAAACCCTCCTTTTCCTCTCCTCCATCTGCCTTCCTCCTGGACTCACTGAAAGTTTCTCCCTCACTGAGGCTCAAACCGGACACTTAAAACCTTTAACAGCAGGAATAAACACTCTTATTAGTTTTTTTTTTCTGGAGAAATCCACAAACTCTTGTGTCCAATCACCGGCTCGCAATCAGAGGTGAGTGAACAAACCTCTCCCAGATGTTCACAGTGTACCTTTAGTGCACATATTCCTGTAGAATCTCTCACACTTTTATAGCTTTACATATTCAAATAGTTATCATTGTACCTTCTGTTTGATGCTCATGTTAGTCTATCCAGGGAGTCTGAAACAGCTGAAACGATACTAGATTAGGAAGTTAGAACCGCGATACTGATCCTGATACCAAATATATTACAATTTCCGATATCATGACAAGACTTCTCATATTATCAAATTACTTTATATTTAGATTTTTTTGTGTACATGATTGTTTCTAGGACTGAAGCTCATGTGCATTACTGAATGTGATATTACTGAATTACTTTTCACCTGTGTATTTTAGAGATTTGTGCAGTTCTATGCCATCCTCTTATTGGTGGCTTTTAGATTAGCACTGTTTTAGCAACAATTGCACTCTGGGATTATAATAAAAAAAAATTGATACTGTCAGTACTTTGTCGCAGGCTGTGTTTGGACACATCTGTACTAATTGGTTCTGGCGATCTCAACTGACCACCGAAGATTTATTTTAGGATGTGCGATTTTAGTCTTTGACCACAAAACCAGGTTGAGAATCATACAGTGTGAACCTGGCTGTTAGCAAGATCAGTGATCCCCACTGGGTTTGGCATCATTTTTCATAAAACCCTAGGTCAGGAGTCATCAACTGGTGGACCGCTGTCTGGATGTGAGCCCAGGAAAGTATTTTCTATCTGATCTGATAGTTTGTTTATTAAAAAAAAGTTGACAATGAAAACAGAAGGTTTAAAGATGAACGCAAAGAGGCATATGCGTTTATTCTGCTTGAAAATAGACATCTCATCATCCATGGTGTATGGCTTTAGCCAAAAGGAGTAACATGAAACGCCAGTACAAGACAAAACATAACCATTTCAGATTGTCTTCTTATAGCTGTAAACTAATCAGTAATGGTTCAACGTTGAACGGTGACAGCAGTTACCTTTTAGTCATATAAGCTGCTTACCTGGACCTTTGTGAATTGAACATTTTATGTAACTGGACCTTTATAAATTTGAGTTAAGTACCCTGAATTAGGATGACATAAGCTGCTGTTTTAACCTAATTTCAGTTCTAGACACAAAATGCATTATCCAGCTAATTCAAAGGTACACTACATAAAAATAATCCATGAGCCTGTTGCTAAATACCCTACATCAGTGTTGCCAGGTATGCAGCATTTCAGTGCAATTGGGATTTTTTTGGTTGAGTGTTGGTCACTTTCTATACATTAGATGAAGTATATTTATATATGAAAACATGCACCAGTGACAGAAAAGACATGAAAGTACTAAATGTGTTGAACTAGTATTGAACTTCGATCCCCCATGCAACGCTTTACTAGATTAATACCTGTACTCGCATGTAGTCCAGTTCTCCCCTGCTCTACTTTATGAATGTTGTGTTCCCTGGTTTGTATGCTGTGTCTGACATGGCTTCTGTTCTTCATGTCTGAAAGCTCGAGACATCGCTGCTGTAATTTATGGAGTCCGAAAATGCTTTTACCTTTTGAGGAAAAATTAGCCTCTGTGTCCGAGCCTGAGACAGATCCGTGTGGGAATGGTTTAGTTTATATAAACTTACAGCAGCCCAGACACAGAGTTTACATCATGTTCTTTTTTAGCGGAGAGGAAATTCCCAGTACAGGCGATGATGTGCCAATATCCAATTATACAATATACAACACTATTCAGCACGCAATATTGTTATTGTGGGAAGACTGACACAAAGGTGCTTTATTTTGGGCACATGTGTAGGAGCATTCTTCTTGAAGAGGGACGTTTCCTTTCTGTTGAGTGGCGAGAGTTTGGTGAATGTGAAAATAATAATGATAATAATAATAATAATAATGTAGACAGAAGTCTGATATTTCTGTGACTGAGCCGTGAATAAATTAAGCAAGCTAACATAGCACAACCTGAAATACGTATTTTGTTAAACACAATATAATAATAATATTTTAACCTTGAGAAGAGATTAAGCAATAATTGTAAGACATGCCACATGTCCTACTCGTACTCTATTACTTTTAACTTTATTTGATTAACCCAGTGTGTATCTAGTAACTTCGGCTGAGTTAATAAACTGGATGGGTTTAGGCTTTGATTTAGACTACCTTTTTAACTTAAACTGTACTGTAAATTTGAAATTAAACCTAACAACAGGAGAAGGACATGACTCTTTATACTCTACTGTAGTACAGTTTAGTAAGACATGCATTAGATTTAATACTTGAGCCCGCCCTATGACGAGATGTGTAAAAAATATATAGAATTTCCACATACTTAGGGACAACACATATTAATTTCGACATAAAAGATGTTTTTAAATGATAAACACACCTGTGATGCATTTTGTCAATATGCTGCACATCATATAGCCTTAGCAAACTCAGTCCTGGGTCGTTTTTGGGATTTCATTGGTTAGTGCTGAGAAGTCTTAATGCTCATCATCATGGTCTTTTAATCGTAGCAAGGTGCAATATGAATAAATTTAAACTTAATTTTTATTCAGGTTCAAGGGTTTGTGTAGCTCTTCCCCCTAATGGAGAGTCATTATCCTCACATTTGTGCTGAGTTAAATATAAGTCGGAGGGAGCTCATGCTAATCTCACAAATCTCTCAAATCCTCGGCTGAGGGAGCGAGAAACATTCCTGTGATCATTATCCCACACGCTGATCAGAGCTAGAGAAAGGTTGAGAGAGGTAAACACCACCACAGGTCTCCTCTTTACTGCTGAGTGCTGTAACTGCGGTTCTGAGAAGATTTCACCTCAGCGGCTCACTCTTGTGCTATTTGCGTGGCAAGACTTTGTTGCTATTTCAGCATTGATGTTCAGTTAGCAGTCAATGCTAAGTGTCATTTTCACATCATATAGAGTCTTATTTTAGGGATTTATCAACACATCTGAGGGAAACATTCATACTCCCAATCATTCTGTGTTATTTCCACTGTTACTGTACCTTTACATTGTGAGAATAAAAGACTTAATGACTTAAAGACTTAGCGTGCTAGCTAGCTAAATCATTAGCCTCAGTTACTAGCTAGCATATTCTCAACAAATTGATTTCCATTTGCTGAATGGACTCTCCAAATGTTTCTTAAAAGTGACTTTCCAAAAAGCCCTCAAAGCAACACACACACACACACACACACACACACACACTATTCCATTCAGGTTTTCTTGTATGTGTATATATTCAAAATTCCCATGAGTTTGAGAGCCATTTTGACCTTTGATCTCTCTCTCAAAGGCCCTCACTGTACGCCCACTCTCGAAACGCTCTCATTTACATGGCTTCCTCCCTGAATGCCTCAAACACAGATGCTATTGAGAAGTTCTGCCAAATTCCTGTAAGATCTGAGTATAAAATCTTGCATGTGCATTGCATCATTTAGCATTTTTTGTTGCTTGGTGCTGGTAGGACATTGTGTTCAGAAGGTTTGAACTATTCAGTGCACTTTTACCACGTAGTGCACTATAAGGAACAGAGTGTGCGAGGGATTTGTCAGTCCACTGTGGGCGTGTCTCAAACCACACACACTCTGTTCACTGTGTCATCACCAAATGCTACAGTGCACTGTGGTATTTTGTAAGTGCACTGCATATGATTCACTATGTTTTTGTGTTTGGGGAACAAAATAATGCACAATATACACTCACCAACCACTTTAATAGGAACCCTGTTCATTCATGCAATTATACAATCAGCCAATCATATGGCAGCAGCCTCTGATTCCTGTTCTTGTATCCCATCCATCTCAAGGTTTGGCATGTTGTGTGTTCTGAGATGCTTTTCTGCTCACCACAGATGTAAAGAGTGATTGAGTTACCGTAGCACTTCTGTCAGCTTGAATCAGTCTAGACATTCTCCTGACCTCTTGGACATTCTCCTGTCTCTCTCATTAACAAGGTTTCCGCTTGCAGAGCTGCCACTAACTGGAGATTTTTTGTTTTTCACTCCATTCTGTGTAATCTTTAGAGACTATTTTGCTTGAAAATCCAAGTTTCTGAAATACACAAACCAGCTCATCTGGCACTAACAGGCATACAAGTCAGCGAGATCACATTTTCCCCATTCTGATGTTTGATGTGACCATTAGCTGCAGCTCTTGAGCTATATCTGCACGACTGTATGCATTGCACTGCTGCTACATGATAGGCTGATTGGATAAATGTGCACGTGTACAGTGGATGGTGGAGGGTCATTTTAAAATCGTGTTAAAGTTATATCTGTAATTGCTGTGTTTTTGTTAACCCTCAGCAAAAAATGAGTACATGCAACTCATTTGCAATAAAGTGGGCGTGGCTAGATTTAGCAGCATTAGTATAACTTTTTTCTTTACACGTAACATCACAGGTGTGCTTTAAGACAGCCCAGTTAGCATTAAGTGACAGCCTGCATTTTCCCACCATCATCTGGACCACATACCGCTTTGGAATAACAGCAGTGACCTCATCCGAATCCAGCTGCCTGAACACAGCTGTAACTCCACCCTGATGAGAACCAGAACTTACCGTCAGTCCACTTTCAGGCCAAAATGAAAACTCTAATGTGTTAGCTTTAGATTTAATTTATTGCTTTTGGATCACTTATTGGCCTTATTTTTAAACACTATGACAATCTTAAACAAGTGAGTCACTTTTGAACCACACTGTAGCTGAACAGCTGGATTTTGACTAAAACCTGATGATTCTGAGGGGGCGAGTTTGCATGTTTTGGCCTTTATGAAACCCAAACCTATTTTTACCATGTGGGAGAGCTGCTGAGCCTCTCTACCTCCTACACCAAGACTTCCTGTCATGTAAAAATACTTAGAGGTGGCCTGTGGCTTCACTTTGGAGTTTCCTAAACATATCTTCATTATGAGGCTAATTCAGGAAAGTGTAGTTCCTTTTTGAAATGTTTCATTCTTCTGTAGACGTGACACAACAGGAACGCCTTACAGTCATCAGTGATTCTCTGGATTTCTCACGGTTTCTCTAGGTGGCTAATTTTGGAGTTCCTGAAAGCTCTTCTTTTCCGAGACTGTGTTTTTTTTTTTTTTTTTTTTTTTAAAGTGGCAGGCTGTGCACTTTGGGTCGAGTCCTTCACCATGGTTTGTGCTGCAAGAAAAAAAAAAAAAGAAATCTAATAAATCAAAGTTTGGACATTTCAGAGTCTACGTCAAAGTTGCAAACATATTTCATTTCATAGAGCATATTTCATTATATGTCCTCAAGTATTGTTTTTAACTTTATTACTATTTATTACCTATTATTATAATACTAGTTATTTACTACTGCATGGGTGCAATTTTGATAGAGAATAAATAAATAATTTTTATAAAAGATTAAAGGTCTATGGAACGTTCTCGAGATGTTCAAATAATTTAAATGTTACAGGAAAGTTCATGAAATGTTCTCTGAACAATGTTTCCATAAATAAAACTTTCCTGGAAAACCAAATGGGAACCAAATTGTTTCAGGAACCAAAAACAAACATTCCCAAAACATTACTGGAACCAGTAATAGTTAGCTGTGTAAATAAATAAAAACCTTATTTGAACAGTGACAAACTCTGAAAGACTTTGGAAAAGATACACTTCCATTCTAACTACTGTTTATAATCACACCAGCTTTTTAAACACTTCCCACAATCACAGAATAATGGGATGCTTTGGAATTCTTCACTCTAAACTTAATACTCAAATTGTTTATGTAGAGGTGTGCATTGGCTTCTCAGCACACACACATTACACACTTGATTGCACTTGGGTGTGAGAGCTTCAGGACTCAATTTATTTCACTTTCACTGTTTTAACACTAGAGGACAGCCTACACACACACACACACACACACACACACATTACACACACACACATACAAACACACACACTGAAAGATACGTACATTAGAAGCTTGGCCACTGAAAGTCTCCCTGATCATGTCATTTAATAACTATTCAATTAAACTGTGTAGAATAATAATTTATTTAATATTTTTTCCCTGCCCAGGAAACTGGTCAGGAATATCTCTAAATCAGGAATATCTCTAAATCTTTGCTCTCATTAAAAATGCCAGCATATAGGATTATACGCTAATATGCAAGTTGAAAACACTAATGTTCTGCTATCCGTATTAATGCTAGCCTAATATTATTAGCTAGAGGTTGATGAGAGGTGAATGGGATTTCAGTATCAGGCACTGGATTTGCATCGTCATGTTCTCAGACCTGAGTAATAAAAGTGAAATGGGATGTGTGTGTATTTGTGTGTGTGTCTGTGTGTGAGTACAGTTCTGAATACTGTACACTGTGTTGTAGCTTCACTGATGCAGGGAAGTGTAAATACAGAAACACAGTGTGCACTGAGAGTGAAAGTGCTGCAGGTTAAAAATGTGACAACCATGTGAGGAGTTCTCTCTCTCTCTCTCTCTCTCTCTCTCTCTCTCTCTCTCTCTTTTTCTCTCTTTCTCTCTCTCTCTCTCTGTAGATACTGATAGCTGTTATTCAGCGTTCTTGTCTTTCTTGATGAAGTGCAGCGTCACATTGCTGAAGCTGTTAATTTAATTCAGCGGTGAAACAGCAGCATCATCTGTTTTTAAATCAAGTGCAGGCTCTCTGCAGGTTCTTATTATATAAATCAGAAATTACATTATTCAAAAATAAAGTCATGAATATACTCAACTTGTCAAAATCATGACAGTCGGAAAGACATGATTGTATTAAAAAAACATTATACCCAAATATTAAAGGTGCAATAGGATCATCTAGTTGTTACAAGGTGAACTAGAAAAAACACTGGAATGATCTGTTTGCTTACTGACCACACCTCTCATCCGTGCCTGTTTACACAAAGACCCATCTCCTAGTATCTGCAGTGGCAATGTTAGTTTGGTAGCTAGCTAAATTTCATTTATCTCAATCTACTTGGCCAGCTTGGTAGCTGAGAGAAGAATTTGAATTATATACACATCACATTAAAAAAAATTCTGTGTTTATTAAATGTACATTTTTGGTAATTGTTCTTTGTTTTGAGCTTGCTAGGGCTAAGATTTGCTTTTAAAACCATATTCAGAATTACAGGTTACGGTTCTGATAATTAAAAAAAAAAAAACCAGAACACTAATTACAAATTCAACCCTCAAAAATAAAGAAAAGTAGGTGCTTTATGACTGGCCAAAAAACAAACAAGAAGCTTTTATATTCTACTCAAGTAGAGTTTTCTACACTGATGTTAAACACTCGACCCAGCGTAACTATTTAAATAACGTTCTAGCCAGTTAAGCTGTGATGATTGTTATCTGGCTACCAGCCAAAGTTAGCTGCTTAATAGGAATTTAGCTATTTCTGTAGAAGTTTAGATGCATTTACCTGATTACGGTTCATATCTTCCATTTTAACTCTACATAACTCTACTCCACGTCTCCTCACTTCACTTCATGGACGTGAGCGTGGCAGATGACTGTGACTGGCGTTATGACTTTAAATGAGTTCGACTGCTGTGAAAGCATCTACTTTTTCCTGGGAATCCCAGATGATTGACCTTTAACCTAATTACATAAAATCTGTATTATTGAGTTTTAAATTTTTTTGTATCTGTATTTAGAGTTCAGAATTTGTTAAAATATTAAAACTGTAACCCATAATTTTAATTTTGAATTATATATTTTTAAAACATTAGCAAAATGTACATTTTTGTTTAATGTGATTGAATTGAAATTCATATTTAAATACTTTTATCAGTTTCCCAGCTCTATAGTTATGACAAAGTTAGGAGTAAACAGCTAAGAAATACAGGCACACAAAATAACTTGCTGATTTGTTGCTGAAGTCATTGATCCAAGTCAGTTTATGTACCAGCTTATACAATTAAATTAATGATCGCATGACCTATCAAGGAGAAATGTTGCCAAGTCCAACTTCATTCCCTTCAGAGTCAGCAGGTTTCTCTCTCTTGGAAAAGCAGTTCCCAGGTTTCCTGTTGTACTTTTTTTTGGGGTCATTAAACTTTTGTATAGCAGATTGTGTTCTCCCCCCATAACAATAGGTATCTTCTGGTTCTGGTCATTTAGCACTGGATTGTGGTGTAGTTTTGCTAAGCAGTAAAGATAAGGGTGTGTCTATAATATAACTGAGAGGAGGGGTGTAAAGACAAACAAATCCAGCACAGAACTGCTGGAACTGTTTTTTCAGGTGCATTTTTTCTCTCAGGCCTAAAGTACACTTGAAAGAATGATCACATTATTTCAACAAATGGAGTTAGGGAATAACTGAAGTTTAGAAGACAGATCATGGCTGAAGCTCCACATTCTTCCTTGTTGACTTCCTATAAATTCCCATCTCTCACTTTCTCCACTTGTGACAAAGTTTCCAGACCCACCACCTCCCCGTGTCCTCCCTACCATTCAACAACTCCTACCCAAGAGTTTTTAGTGGAGTGGCTGTGTGCAAAGCAGAAGTCACTCAGAACTCTAGCACAAGTTCTCAAAAGTTCCTCCAACTTCTCACACTTCCACAATGGAAAACTGCTCTCGCAAATTATGTTTCATTGAAAAATTAGATTCAGTTTATTTCAGTTTACAGAAACTCTGTTGTTCTTGATCTGTGGCTCTGAGGTATGAATTAGGGCTCATGGCTTCTCTTTACACCAATGACACACAACTTTGCTCTACTGACCTCCCAAGTTATTCAGAAGATAACTGACTGTCCTTCTGACATCTCTTCCTGGATGAAGACCCATCATATAAAACTCAACCTTGACAGAGCTGATTGGTTCATAAGAAAAACTACCTTTTAGGGAACCAATCAAATACTTACTTAGCAGGAAAATGTGTAACAGCCTAGGATTACAGAGCATGTCATTATAGGCGAATTAAGCCAGATTTCAGTAGCGAGCAGATATTTTATTCAATGTGAGGACATAAGAAAGGGCGAGTTATGAAGACTAATCTTTGAATTATAGCAGCATAATTAAGGCTTGTATCTTTTGTTATCTTTTCTTGTTATTATTTAAAGTCTAAGCATGTCTTGTTATTAATTATAGGAATATTGTGATATTGCTGTCACTAGCAAAGCAGTGTCTTAGTTCTGCACATGGGTTTTGTGAAATACATGCACTGCTTTTGGGTCGAGGCTGAATGGAAAAGGTCAAATTCGAGTCATGAGGAAAGATCTGTTGAGAAACACTGCTCTTTAACACACAAGAACTGTACTGTTCCTCAGATGACAGGTTCAGGATTTGGAAGTCAAAGTTGTGTGTGTGAGTGTGTGTGATACACTAAGAGTAAACACTCAGGTTTTATGATCCACGCCCAGAAAGACTGATGAAACAGGTTTGTCCAGAGAAGTCATGAAGTCATAGAGGCAACAAGACTTTACATGAGCCAGAGGGGCACTGATTATCTGTGTGCTTCTATGTGTTGAGCTGAGATCTCAGACAAAGCAGGAATCATCCAAACCAATATGGCACGTATATTTACCAATATTTGTATATAATTTTCCAGTTTTAGAGAGTATGACGTTAAATGCTTCCAGATGTGACACAAGAAAATGAAATGGTTCTGACAGAGAAGCATAACCTGTTCTGACCTGTTACCATTTCCATCAATGAATAGAATAGAATAGAATAATGTATTATTGTATAGAAGAGAATTGTACACCAATCAGCCATAACATTAAAACCACCTGCCTAATATTGTGTAGGTCCTCCTTGTGCCACCAAAACAGCTCTGACCCATCGAGGCATGGACTCCACAAGACCTCTGGCACCAAGACGTTAGCAGCAGATCCTTTAAGTCCTGTAAGTTGAGAGGTGGAGCCTCTATGGATTGGACTTGTTTGTCCAGTACGTCCCACACATGCTCGATCAGATTGAGATCTGAGGAATGTGGAGGCCAAGTCCACACCTTAAACTCTTTGTAATGTACCTCAAACCATTCATGAACAATTTTGCAGTGTGGCAGGGCGCATTATCCTGCTGAAAGAGGCCACTGCCAATAGAGTATACTGTTGCCGTGAAGGGGTGTACTTGGTCTGCAACAATGTTTAGGTAGGTGGTACGTGTAAAAAGTAACATGAATGCCAGGGCCCAAGGTTTCCCAGCAGAACATTACCCAGAGCATCACACTGCCTCCACCAGCTTGCCTTCTTCTCATAGTACAACCTGGTGCCATCTCTTCCTCAGGTAAGCGATGCACACGCACCCGGCCATCCCCATGATGTAAAAGAAAGTGTGATTCATCAGACCAGGCCACCTTCTTCTATTGCTCCATGGTCCAGTTTTGATGCTCACGTGCCCATTGTAGTTTGTGCTTTCGGCAGTGGACAGGGGTCAGCATGGGCACTCTGACCGCCTGCGGCTACGCAGCCCCATACGCAGCAAGCTGCGAAGCACTGTGTGTTCTGACACCTTTTTATCATAGCCAGCATTAACTTTTTCAGCAGTTTGTGCTACATTAGCTCTTCTGTGGGATCGGACCAGATGGGCTAGCCTCTCCCCATGTGCATCAGTAAGCCTTGGGCGCCCATGACCCTGTAGCCAGTTCACCAGTTGTCCTTCTTTGGGCCACTTTTGGTAGGTACTAACCACTGCATACTGGTAAGACCTCACAAGACCTGCCGTTTTGGAGATGCTCTGACCCAGTCGTCTAGCCATCACAATTTGGCCTTAATCAAAGTCACTCAGATCCTTACGCTTGCCCATTTTTCCTGCATCCAACACATCAACTTCGAGAACTGACTATTCACTTGCCGCCTAATATATCCCACCCCTTGACAGGTGCCATCGTAACAAGATAATCAATGTTATTCACTTCACCTGTCAGTTAATGTTAATATATACAGTCAGGTCCGGAAGTATTTGGACAATGACGGAGTTTTTGTGATTTTGCCTTTATACTCCACCACAATGGATTTGAAATAAAACAATCAAGATGTGATCGAAGTGTAGACTTTCAGCTTTATTTTAAGAGGCTCCACAAAAATATGGCATTTACCGTTTAGGAATTACAGCCATTTTAAGCAAAGTACTTCCATTTTCAGGGGTTCAAAGATATTTGGACAATTGACTGACAAGAAGTTAATTGACCAGGTGCGGTCCATTCCCTCGTTACTTCAAGACAAATGAAGCAGATAAAAGGTCAGGAGTTGATCTCAGGTATTGAGTTGGAATTTGGAGGTCATCATTAGACTGAAAAACAACATAAATCTATAAGAGAGATAGCAAAAACCTTAGGTGTGGCCAAATCAACAGTTGGGTACATTCTTAAAAAGAAAGAAAGCACTGATGAGCTCAACAACATCAAAAGGCCTGGAAGACCACGGAAGACAACTAAAGTGGATGATCGCAGAATCCTTTCCTTGGTGAAGAAAAACCCCTTTACAACATCATCAGAAGTCAAGAATACTCTAGAGAAGGCAGGCGTATCATTGTCAAAATCTACAATCAAGAGACGCCTTCATGAATGTAAATAAAGAGGGTTTACAACAAAATGCAAACCACTGGTAACATTCAAGAACATCTCATGATCCAAAGTATACCACATCATGTGTCAAACATGGTGGAGGCAGTGTTATGGCATGGGCATGTATGGCTGCCAATGGAATGGGCTCACTGGTGTTTATTGATGATGTGACTGCTGACAGAAGTAGCAAGATGAATTCTGAGGTGTATAGGGCTAAACTCTCTGCTCACATTCAGCCAAATGCTACAAAACTGACAGGACGCCGCTTCCCGGTGCAGGTGGATAATGACCCTAAACATATT
>CM040991.1:18332171-18434994 GCA_022985145.1 Pangasius djambal
CAGTGTTATGGCATGGGCATGTATGGCTGCCAATGGAATGGGCTCACTGGTGTTTATTGATGATGTGACTGCTGACAGAAGTAGCAAGATGAATTCTGAGGTGTATAGGGCTAAACTCTCTGCTCACATTCAGCCAAATGCTACAAAACTGACAGGACGCCGCTTCCCGGTGCAGGTGGATAATGACCCTAAACATATTGCGAAAGCAACTCAAGACTTTTTGAAGGCAAAGAAATGGAATATTCTTCAATGGCCAAGTCAGTCGCCTGATCTCAACCCAATAGAGCTGCTTTTCACTTACTGAAGACAAGACTAAAGGCAGAAAGACCCACAAACAAGCAGCAACTGAAGGTGGCTGCAGTGAAGGCCTGGCAAAGCATCTCCAGGGAGGAAACTCAGAATTTGAGTTTTGAGAACATGGGCTCCAGTCTTCAGGCAGTCATTGACTGCAAAGGATTTTCATCCAAGTATTAAAATTATGGTTATATTTACAATTATGTCACTTTGTCCAAATATCTTCAGGCCCTGAAAATGGAGGTACTTTGTTGAAAATGGCTGTAATTCCTAAATGGTAAATGCAATATTTTTGTGGAACCTCTTAAAATAAAACTGAAAGTCTACACTTCAATCATATCTTGATTGTTTTATTTCAAATCCATTGTGGTGGTGTATGAAGGCAAAATCACAAAAACTCATTGTCCATATACTTCTGGATGTAACTGTGTTTGTGTGTGTGTGTGTGTGTGTATATATATTTATATATATATATATATATATATATATATATATATATATATATATATATATATATATTATGGTTTTTAGTATATTATAGTATATTTAGCATATTAAAGTATTGAATGGTAGCACAGTATAGTGTTGTATAGTGTACCATAATATATTGCACTATGGCATAGTATATGATAGTACAGTAACCTGTGGAACAGAGTTGTATAGTGTAGAATAGTATGGCAGGATATAGTACAAAATGGTATATAATGTAGTATAGAATAGAATAGTGTAGCATAGTGTAGCATAACTTTTATAGTATAGCACAGAATAGGATAGTGTAACAAGATATGTTATACTATAGCATAGCATAGAATAGTATACTATTGTGTAGAACAGAATTGTATAGTAATGAATGGTATAGAGCACAACATAGTATAATATAATAGTATATAGTGTAGTGTAAATAGAATAGTATGGTATAGGATGATATAACGTAGAATAGAATAGTACCAGAAAGGATAGCATATTGTATTAATGTATAGAATAGTGTAGTGCAATATATTTTATGAAATGCATGGGATAATACAGAAAAGGATAGCATAGAATAGCATGATATAGTATGTATAGTATAGCATTAATTATAAACTGTTTTAAATGTCGCTTTCAGGATGTGTCCTCACATCTTGAAACCTGAAATCTGATTTTAAAAGCTGATGGTAAAGTGGTGTTAGAGGAGAGGAAGTGATGTGTCTACATTGTTCTGAAAGAAGTACTGAAGCTCTGTAGTTGAAGCTCAGATGGGAGAGAAATTAGCTAATCTTCTACATGCTGCTTTTTCAGTGCTTTTCATCTCATCCAGACCCAAAAACAGTAACAGCTAATGGGATCTGACCCACATTCGACACTCTCAGGAGAAATCAGCTTTTCTGATGTTCATCATCATTTGACCTCGGTCATGTGACTGTCAGGCGTCTGTGTTTATTCAAACCAGAATCTGATTGGTTTAGACTGGTGATAAGTTTTAATGCAGTTAGTTAAGCTTGTTAGAAAAAGACTCCTCTTGCAGTGGAGTGTGAAGGTGTGTGTGTGTGTGCATGTGTGTGTGTACTGGAGCTATGAGGCTAATAAAGCCAATAATTAATGGAAAATCTCTCTCAGCTAAAATCTTTTCTGTAAATGTCTGCCTTAAAACTACATCCAGTTCTTCAACAATATCACACAGACTTGCTGAGATAGCGTCATTTATCTTTAACTGGAAACTAAATTTCTCAATGTGTCTGAATGCTGTAATGTTATTGTGACCCCACGTTTAAATGTCTGAAGGTGGAATTGTACCAGAAAGTGATGCAGATGGTAATATACAGGACAGTGCAGAAGTCCTAAACATCATCCATTTTTTGTACAAATTTTGTCTTGGATGTTTATTTCATGTGTTCTATAAATGAGGTTTCCAAACATTCCTTCTCCCAAAAATTAAATATTACAGATAAATGTCTGTATGTCTTTAAAGAAAATTTAACATTGTTGTATAATGCAGTTATTATTGCAGTTATAGGAAAATAATCAATAGTGGGGCGATGTTATGCAGCATGATACAAAGCAAAGTTACTGTTACAACCCTTAAGTTGATTATTGTTATATAAAAGCATGCCTGAAGTGTTTCATTCCTCTTATACAACAGCGATTTGCCAGTAATGTCTTTGGTAACTAAGGAATGACACAACATACTTTTTATCCATTTATAGTTACATTTATAGAAAATAAATAACCATATGCTGTGGTTCAGATAAAATACAATGGATAATTTATCTGCAGAAACAGAAGCAAGTGCAACAGCCAGTTTCCTGAAGAACCATGTCAGTTTCTCCCAAAGGCTTCGAAAAACACAATCAAATTTAATCAAATTCCCTTATAAAACTGCACAACAGTGTTCCTGAGGGAAATGATGCAGCATTAAAGCTTTACAGAATCGTCACACTAAATACTGATTTGGTTTAGTAGATAGTCGTCATTTTTTTACAAGTAGAAATGTTTCATTTCATTATTTCTAAAGACAGCGTTGCCATATAGAATTGCTATGTATTGCCAAAACATTTGCTCTTTTATTATTTTTTTTTCTGCTCCTTTAATGTTGAGGCATGAGTGTTTAGAGGCATGAGTGTTTAGGGAGTCTGTTGAAGTTGGTGAAAAGTGTGTGTGTATGTTTTAATTACCTGTGTATTAATGGACAGGGTTAATAAGAAATGATTGTGGATTAAATATTATATGGGCGGAGTTAACTATAGCCATATCTGTAATGGGTGGGTTAGTGGAATATGGGTGGAGCTAAGAAAGAGTGTGTGTGTGTGTGTTTAGACAGGAGTGTATTGATGGTACTGAGAGGGGTGAGGCAATACTACTAGGTGGTGGGTGGGGTTTGGCGGTAGGTGGGTGGAGTTATGAGTAGGTGTGAGTGGAGGGGCTGAGTCTCAGCTGCTCGTCTTTTTGCTGCGTCACTTCAATCAGAGCTGAACATGAGCAAGCCGAGTTCAGCAAGTGCCCTACAGCATTGTATCTGATCCTCACACTTTCACACACACTCCCACAGACTCTGCCACTCACTCACACACACACACACACACACACACACACACACACATTCACATACACGCTTCATCATGGGTGGCTCTTTATCCCAAAACAAGAAGAGCAGCGAGGTGACGAGTCAGAAGAGTGTCAGTCCGTAAGTTTGTTTTCAAAGCAATCATACTCTAATGGATATTAGTAATAATCATATTAGTATGTAATAACTATAATCACTAACAATCCATTGGGTTGCTATTAATCAGTTATTCCTCTTTAGATGTGATTTTAGATGTGATTTTTTTTTTTATTTGACATTCCAATTTACAGACTTAAGACTGGACAGACCTATGTTGTTCTGAAGCAGTCACATGCTGTGTGTGTGTGTGTGTGTGTGTGTGTGTGTGTGTGTGTGTGTGTGTATGCTGACACTCCTATACAAACAGCTCTCCTATAAAAGACAATATTCATTACAAGGATATCAGCATGGATCCTTGTGCTCAGATCACTCCCTGTTACATAATAATAGTAATAATTATTATAATAATTTTTTTGTTTTTGTATAGCAGTTTTCATACAGTTCAAATGCCTTTACATGGGATTTAAAGAAGACATTGTGTGTAAAATATAAATGTAAAAAATCAGTAATACACATCATGTGTTGGATTTTTCAGAAACGTATGACGTTTCTTTTTTAGCTTTATTCTTGCTGCAAGTTTGCTGGTTTCAGAGCAAAACTGTGTGTAAACTGTCCTCTGAGCCTCTTATTGATCACACTGCCGTCTGCAGGTCAATTAAAATGCTGCACCCATAGCATGAGCAGGTAAAACTAGAGTTTGACAAAAAAAAAAAAGGATGTATATACATCTATATAAATAGACTGAAGGAAGTTGCAGAGCTAAAACATAGTGGCTGTCTTGAAATTGTCGATTTATTTATTAGCACAGAACTTTGTCACTTTGTGTAAGCATCGGATTCAGACACAGGGATTCAGTTTGTAAAAGTGTGAAGGTACTTCAGAAGTGCATTACGTAACAAAATAAAAAGCATGCGGCTACTAAAAGCAGCTGTGTAGCTACGTCCTTCAAAGGTTTTGGGGTAAAATTTTAGCTGAAAAGGAACCGTCTTGTTCAGGACACATTTTTATTTTTTCATTTGCTGTCACTTTTTTATTGGCCTACCTGAGGATAGATTCCCAGCTAACAGTAGCTGTTTTTATTTATTTGTTTGTTTGTTTGTTGTTTGCTGTTAAACACAATTAAAATAGTCAATAACAGAACTAGTTTGCTAACTAAGGCTTGCTAGAAGGTTAGCCTTAGTGGTTAGTAAGTTAGCCTAATGTAACTGTGCTTTTCAAACCATTCTATCATAGTAACCATGGTAAAAGCATTGTTATATTAGAGTAACCATGGAAACACCATAGTTAGGTTGTTAGATTATAAACACTAATAAGACCATTAGTTATGTAATGAGTGTATCATTTACATCTGTAAGCAACTGTTCACTCAGTGTGCAGGTTTGGTCTTCCCTGTTTCTCCAAACTTTCATGGATTTCTGGTTTGGTAAACAATTATGTAATTGCTTACTTTGAGAAGGACACATGAGGTGGACACAAGTGTTCAGAAAGAAGCTGTGTAAAGAATGGGACAGCCTTTATCTCGGGAGTGCACAAACATGGTGCCTAACTAGGGAGCTGCATTCTGACTGGGGCACAACAACAGTTATACGGTTAAATACAGACTTTTTTCTGATATGTTATGAACGTGTTTATGTACAAAAGGTCTTTTGAGGTACACGTGTGATATGTTAGACGTGCACTTTGCACAGTGCTAAACTAGTGGCTATAAGCTTCCTTGTATTTCACTTGTTAGCTACAGTCGCCTTCTTGCTCCAGTGCAAAATCAAAATAAGTATACCTCAGACGCCAATCACATTTTACCAGATTGCATTTGGGTTAAAGGGGAATATGTGGATATTTGATTTTTGGCTCTTCTAATCAGCTGATGGTTTAGTGCTGTTCGTAAAGTTTATTTGCATATGCAAACACAGGCACAAACTCTCCTCTTTGCTATTCTGCGGAAATGTAAAATGAGTGTGGAAACATGCAAATGCAGTAGGAGTGCTGAGCTTACTTTCACTTGAGTAAGTGAAAGTAAGCTCAGTGTACTTGAGTTTCAGGCTGAGTTTTCAGATTATTTTATTCTCTCAGGATGCAAATGGATTTGGATTGGAATTATTAGGATTTCATTCGAGTTCACAACCTAGTTAGCATCTTTGATGCTCCCTTGGTGACTTTTTAAGGGTTGTTCCATTACTTGATTAACTTGACCGAAGTGGTATTGCGCCTCTGTCTTTTTAAGATTCATCCATGATCTTGACATTTTTGACAGAATTCCATAAGAAGTCTTAATTCACAAGCTGTGACCCAAAATGTGTCTCAAAACCTTTGAAATATGTAGTCTAGTACCTTATTCTTAACAGTTCCTGCTCTAACACACATAATCAGCACATGTTGTTGGAGAAAGAAAAGTGCAGTGTTTGCTGTTTACTTTATTATAAGCTGGTTTATTACCGTCTCTGGTCCACGTCTCATTTTAAGTCCGTCACTTATTGTTGCTTTTGCGCTATAAAGCCATAAAAGCTGACATAATGTTTAATCATTACATAGAAAGAATGCTCTTTTACATCCTTCTCTGGTCTGTTATGGATGCTGGGTTTACATATTAGAGCCCTAGATGCTCTAGGTGCACAGTATTCAAAGCTCTTTATTGTCATGTGCACAGAAGCACAAAGAAATTCTTAACTGCATGTCATTTAATGCATAGAGCAATGTAGACATATTCACAGCGAATAGGGTGTTTGCTATGTGGTTTGGGACATGTCTACAGTGGACCAATGATACTGAGGTCTTTGTGATATTATATGTGTCCTATATAGGGAGTAGGGTGTGTGGTTTGGGACACATCCACAGTCAGATAATGATAGTAATGCAGTTGTGAGTGCATAAAAACGTGCTATTCCTTGATCACCCCGACGCACTGGTTTCCATGACAACAGATTGGAGGACAACTTACTGTACTTCAGTTGCCGTGTCAACAGTCTGATTGTTTTATTAGAAGTGTGTGTGTGTGTGTGTGTGTGTGTGTGTGTGTGTGTGCGCATATTCACAGCTCAAAGCCATTTTCCATTCAGCATGCACTGAGAACATACTGTAAGCTTAAAGGGAAAAACAGAATAGCATTTGTGTTTTAAATGTTCCTAATGTGGTTATTGAGCCACCTGAAGGCTTGAGGGTAGAAACTGTCTCTGAATCTCATGGTCCAAGTGCTGATAGTTCTGGACCTTAATCCTGGTAGGAGAACAATGGATGTGCTGGGCGTCTGGGGACTATTAGGAGCCGGACTGTCTTATTGAGACAGTGTGGATGGGAAATGCCGTGCATCGTGGGATGTTGATCCTCTGAGTGGTCTTCACCACCCTCTGCATTGATTTCAAATGAAATGAGGGCCCTTCATACACACCTCTATCCTCTCCATCCTCTGTGCTGTGGACTCCAAAAAAATCTGACTACCTCACAAACTCTGTTAATCCTGGCTGTGAAATAATCTCCCCTTATTTATTATTTATTACTAAATTATATTGTCTGAGGTAGTGTAAGTGGGGCATTGTGTACATTGCAGTTCTGGATAAATTGTTTCTAAATGCAAAATTATTAATACATTGTCAAAACATAAGTTCTTGTGGCTTTTGGGAATCTCTCCTTAAATAGACTGAATGTTTTGTCCCATTTTCATTGGTGCAGTTTGCTTTTTGACCACTAGATAGCACCATGAGTGTGTGGTAATGAAGACATTGTGATGTAATGAGTCACAGTGCAGATGATGAACTGTTTATATTCCATGTCTTTGTTTACATCATTTCTCCTATGAAAATATTGATCCTACATAAATTACCCAAAAATAATAAAACAGAAATACACTGTATTTCTACACAAGGCCAATATAGTGAAAAGGTATAGTCGTTTGGGACACATCCATAGTGGACTTTTAATAGTGAGGTTTTCATGATGTGGCCTACATAGTGAATTGCACCCATGTACAGAGTGGACTGTGATGGGGATTATGATGGTGGCTGGGGACATGTCCATGATGATGATGTGTCTGTGATGGTTTTTATAATGAATAGGGTGTTTGCTATGTGGTTTGGGACATGTCTACAGTGGACCAATGATACTGAGGTCTTTATTGATAGTATATGTGTCCTATACAGGGAGTAGGGTGTGTGGTTTGGGACACGTCCACAGTGAGATAATGATAGTAATGCAATTGTGAGTGCATAAAAACGTGCTATTCCTTGATCGCCCCTGATGCACTGGTTTCCATGACAACAGATTGGAGGACAACTTGCTGTACTCCAGTTGCCTTGTCAACAGTCTGATTGTTTTGTTAGAAGTGTGTGTGTCTGTGTGTGTGTGTGTGTGTGTGTGTGTGTGTGTGTGTGCGCGCGCGCCACTATCAAGCCCAGTTAGAAGTGTGTGTGATCTTCAGGGTGTGATGTGATGTGACACAACTCTATATTATTGGGCATATTAAATAATATTTACACACTCTAGTATCACACACATCTAGTAAGATGATTAAAAAAATCACCCCCCCCCCCCCCCCGATTTGAGGGCGGGGCTACAGAGCTCAGTTAATGATGAGTGTTCTTCTGTTCCAACTTTTGCAGAGGATCCTTAAAATAGTCAGTTGGGTCATTTGGCAGGAGTTCTAGTGTTTGGGAAGGAGCCTCATTCTGCAATTCTGTATTTATTAGCCTACATTTTTAACAAAACAGTGAGGCTTTTTAATATTTCCTAAAAGAAACTCCAAGCCGATGGAATGATTTCTGCTGAGAGTGAAACAGAGCCCATTGTTTGTGTGTGTGTGTGTGTGTGTGTGTGTGTGTGTGTGTGCGTGTGAGTTTTTGGGGCATCAGTCCTGTCTGACTCACACATTCGTCCCCAGTGCTGCTATTTGTGGCTCCCTGAACACTTTTGGCTCAGTTGCTCACTTCCTGTTCTTTCTGTTTCAGTCAGGTCTGTTTTCCGTCCGTTATTCCCCCACTGCAGAGCTTCCTGTGACCTCGACTCGCCCTACTTTACCCTCCCAGAAGAGATTATACTGATTTCTGCTCCTTTTCAATTTTAAATACACAAACACATGCAACCATTCATGTGTTAACAGCCTGAGAACTCAGGTTTAGCTCGTTTATAAACAGGTTTATTGCATGTGAACAAAAGTTTTTGCACCCTATTTATGTAGCTGAAGGATCCACCTAGAGATAACTTAGTTTAGGTGTCTTCATAAAATCTATTCATGAGGAACCTTTACTGAGGAATTGGAAGGGTGAGGTCAGTCCTGTTGCTACACATTAAGTATTTCAGGTGTTCATTTAAACCTTATTAGCTGAATTTTCTAGTCAGATTTTGCGTTCGTGGGTAAAATCCATTTCCATATTTCAGCTGAGAACAAATAAATAAATTATATAAAATAAATAATTAATATTTAAAAATGAAAGTGCAGCTAATTTCTAAATATTTCCAAATTGTTACCTGTATATGTGTAGCACATCGTAAATTATTTACGGTATTTTTTTAGTAGTATTTAATTTATATTAGATAGTATTTAATTTACTTTTAACTAGAGAATCAGTTTAAACAGTTTTCCCAAGTAGGTGAATATAATGCAGAGGAATCACAATCTGTAGCTGAACATCTACATGAAGCCATATGAATTGTTGGAAAAGCAGTAATTCACATCTAGTTCATGTATCTGCTATAACATCAGACATTTTAAGGTTCTCAAATGCAGAAATTCATATCTAGTCAGTGTCTCTGTTTCCTCTGTCAGGCTTTAGCTGAGGGTGCTGATTTATGTAGAGCATTATCTCATGCACTAACTGCTTATTAGCCAATTTCAGGAACTTCAAGCTAGTCGTTTCTCAACTCTCCACCTAACCCTCATTAGAGGCCTGTCTCTGTAAATCAGTGTCAGACTGTAACACACCCTGCTGTGGCTTTTTGAGATTCCTCACATTTTCACCTTTCACCTTCTTTTCTATTCTACTTCACTCCTGTGACAAATAAACTGAGAAGCACTTATGATAAGTTGGACCTAACTGAACTAAACCAAGCCAAAAAAAATAGGACAAACTAAGTCAAACTCAGCCAAAACCAAAGAATAAACACCAAACTCAGTCAAAAAGGAAGAAACCAGGGCAAGCTCAGGCAAAAAGGAAGAAACCAGGCCAAATTCGGCTAAAAAGGAAGAAACCAGGCCAAACTCAGCCAAAAAGGAAGAAACCAGGGCAAATTCAGCATAAAAGGACCAGGGCAAATTCAGCCAAAAAGGAGAAACCAGGGCAAACTCAGCTAAAAAGGAAAAAAACACACCAACACAGCCAAACAGGAAGAAACCAGGCCAAACCCAGACAAAAAGGAAGACACCAGGGCAAATTCAGCTAAAAAGGAAGAAATCATGCCAAATTCAGCCAAAATGGAAGAAACCTGGCCAAACCCAGCCAAAAAGGAAGAAACCAGGGCAAACATGAACTAACATGAAAATCAAGAACCAGGCCAAATCTGATTACATGACACCAAACAAGCACCAAAAAGAAAAACTGGTTCTACAGTGCTAATCCTGGCTCAAAATGAACCATGATAAATTGGGTCCAAAATATAATGAGTCAAGGCATTCCAGCCCAAACCAAAAGTGAACCAAACCAATCCAAACCAGGCCAGATGGAGCCAAATGGATTAAAAAAATAATAATAAATCCAAACTAGGGCCAAGTCAGAAAAGGTCAGACTATAACCAACTGAGCCAAACCACACTGCATTTGGTTGAAGCAGGGCAGGGCGTTTCTGTTTGTGGCTGAGTGGAGTCAGTTTTGGAGCACCACAAAAATCCTTTACTCTGTAATTAGCAGGTCACACACCGGTTTCAGCTTTTTTTTCCCTGGAACAACTCTTTATTTTTCCCTCTGTGCAGTGCTCAGCCCTCGAATGCTTGACGCTAAGCCTTGATTTGGAGCACAGCCGGTCAGACACTCAGATGTGTTATTGTGTTCCGTACTGTGGCACAGGAGGGTACTAAAACTCACAAAACAATTGTGGCAGGGTGTTTTCCAGAATTTCAGACTTTGCGTGTTAAGAAATTGTTGTCTCACACACACACACACACACACACACACACACACACATTTAGGCCTTTTTTCTCTGGGGTCTCCTTTCCTTTTTTTTTAAATTCCCCTGTCCCTGGCTCCTGTTATGGCTCTTGTCCAAACTGTTTGAAATCTGATCCGTGCTCATGCGGTTCTGCTCGGCCGCTAGAGTGGAATCTCAGCCTCACGTCCTTCACAGTTAAAAAGGAAAATAAAACATAAAAAAGTTCCAGGAGGGTCTGGGTGGCCGTCTGGAAAGAACAAACCTCATAAACTGTCGTCAAATTCAAAACACATTTCCTTCAGTCTCATTTCTTCTAAATGTGCCTTATACAGTACTTGTGTCGCAGTACATAGTTTGGTGTCACTCGGTGTGAGCGTCAGATTCAGATAGGAGGCGTGGCTTCTGGAGTTTGATGATAAAGAGTTTATATCTCATTTTTGTAAAATGAATCATTCTGCTATTTTTTTCTTTAACTGATTGTGTTCAAACAGTCTTATTGAGCTGCATGGTGACTTTGGATGCAAGTGTGTGATAATTTACACCTGCAGTCTATGCTAAGCTGATAGCTAATCCCACACTAAGTGTTAGCCTCATAGTCGCACAGACTCCAGTGCAAAACAAGAGAAGCAAACCTTACACACCATACATGTCTTGGCTGATCGAATACCTTCAGGGGAAGATTAAGAGAAGTTCCATAAGCAGACAAAACTACTACACCCTAACTAGTCTACTATGTGTCCAAAATGGAGCCATATATAGCTATATATAATTTGACAGTCAATGCACCAAAAAGATTATTATGAAATAAGGCTTTTACCTCCTATGTAGTGCACTACATGTTTACTTGAGAACCATTTGGGATTCCTCCATTACTACATAAAAAGCGTATAAAATAATGGCTACTACTGTGTAGCCCAATATATATCCGATAGGAAGAGAGTGCACTACAAAAGCCATGAAATAATGATGTCCTTTTCTGATATGGGGCTAATTAATATTCAGATCTTTAGTGCCCATATAAGTGCACTAGATAAGGCGTGCCATGAGTTCTACTCCCAATCTAGGGAAATATATATCCAATATACTGTATAGGCATTTGGGATTCTGCTCTCTTTTCTTATATAAGTGCACTACATAGGGTATGAACTGGGATTTTACACCAGTTGTGATGCAATATATATCCAGTAAGGAGCCATTTATGATTTAGGTCACTACTTCCTACACAAATGCACTACACAGAAACCATTTCTACAGACTTTGTAGTTCAGTGGGGTGTTAGGATTTATTTCTAACTTCACTTTTTGAATTATGTTTATGTTATGTTATATTTGAATAATGGCTCCTACACTCTAGTGCACTGTATATCCTATAGGAAGCTGGACCATTCCATATACCATATATTGGTACACTACCTAGGGTGTAATATAATGAGTTCTGCTTGCCCTGTATGTCCTAGGGAGCTATTTGGGATTCAGCTCCCTACTTCTTATGTATAAGTGCACTTTTTAGTGCACTATAAGATCAATAGGGAGTCTTTTAGAAGTACTCTGATTATAAAAACACCACATAGGGTATAAAATAATGCAGCCCCCTTTGTAGTGCCATTTGGGACTCAGTAGGGAGCTTAGTAGCAGTCAGCTCCCTATTTCCAGTATGTGTTAAACAGTCTAGGAAATAATATTACACACTGGCTATTTGAGATCAAGCCACAGCAGGCTTACAAACTTGCTATGTCACATCACTTCCAGTCTAGACACTGTCATTTGTCAGTTAATCGGGTAATATCGGCTTAACTGGGTTTAATTTCTCAGAGAATGTGCTCACACACACACACACACACACACACACACACACACACACACACACACACACACACTTCAAATGTGCATTAAAACCAACTAATGGCAGCCATCCACTGAGATTCTTCCAAAGATTGAAACATTTCTACAAAAATCACATTTAAAAAAAAAAACAGTACGATACAGTGAAATATCATCCAACATTTTCCAGAGTATGAAATGTCTGTTTCTCACACTCCACTGCTCAGCTGCAGTCTGATGACACACCGTTACATAAGCACACAAAGCTACTGGCAGTGATCTATTTTCCCGTTTGACCTATCTGAGTGCTCATTAGAGATGCAGCATGTCAGTGTTCAGTGTGTGATGGGTTTGTTTCTGCTGCTGAGCTTAGCAACAGCCACCAACACACACGTGCTTTATTTTTAGCATGTTTATACGGGCTGGAGAATGTAGTCTGCTGTGTCTCTGACAGAACAGAGACGCTGTATTGTTCTCGGTCATAATTCCTCAGTTATAGGCAAAACATTACATTTCCATATTTCATATCAATAATTTCCTGACCCTTTATCATGGTTTACAATATCATTATACAAAGATGAAATCTTTCCCATAGTTAGCATTAGTTAATTAGTTAGCAAAGAGAGTGCTGAGAAACACCTAGCTAACTGTTAGGTGATGTTAAGCTTAATGTAACCAAAATAACTGCTCAGATACAGTTGTCTATTCCCTGTGTTTGCTAGAATCTTCCTCATGAACTGCTCACTTTTGTGGTATAATTCAAATGACAAAAAAGCGTTCCTGACAGAGCTGAAGTCAGTTAGCATTTGATGCTAAGTGTAATTAAGATGTTATTATAGCTATATGATGTCTTTACCAACATGTCTAAGGGAAATGTTTGACTCTCTCTGTCTTTACACTCTTCATATAAACTACTTAATATGGCTACTTGCTAGCTAACTGTTAGCAGTTCATATTTCTCAGTTGCTAGGCAACATTATTCATCTGACATTAACTACTTGAATGCGTTGTGTGTTCACCTTCCTGTGGTAAAAGCATGAACTCAGTTCTATTTATTAATACTAATATTAATCAGAATAATAAAGAAAATGTTCATTACAGGTTTTCACACTTTCATGAACAGAATTATGGGAAGTACATGTGCAATGGGCTTTACAATATGATGCACAATGAATATTGCAGCTTATAGGGCACCTCTTTTGAATTCTCGATTCTGATTGGTCGGATGGTGTTGACTGGTTTTCTATAACAGCAACACTGACAGGAAATCTGGCTGCAAGTTTATATAATCATTTGTTGTAATACATCTTGTTTGCATTAAAAATGGATTAAAAACATGTATAATCATTGATATTGTGAAGTTTTCCCTTTGAGAAGACATTTAGGAAGCGTTTTTGTAAGGAGCCTCCAGTGTCAGTGCTTTGTAACAGTGAGAGGAAAGGCTGTAAATTTATGTTTTATGCTTTAATTAAATTATTATTATTATTATATAAATTAAAGTTTATGCTTTACGTTTCCTTAGTAACACGATAAGCTGCTTTTTTTGTCTTATTAAGTTCATGAAAAAGAGAGGCTGGTGAGGGAATGACTGTTTATAGCTGCTTTAATGTAAGTGATACCAAGAACTTGCTTCACAGACTTTAAATGTAACTATAAACAGATAAAAAGTACAATGCTTGTACAATGCTGTGAGGACGCACACCTGGCCCCTCCCTCCTCCTTGTCACACTGCTGTTCTTTAAAAATTACCAAATTGTAATCAGTGACAAATTTCTGTGGTGTAAAAGGAATAAACCACTTCAGGCATGCTGATATAGGAAAATAACCAACTTAAAGGTGGTAACAGTAACTCATGTTGGCCTCGATCACCAGCCATCATCGATTCTTATAATAGCACTTCCTCAGTTGATTTATTCCTAAACTCCATTAAGATCACTTTTTTCTAAACTAAATAATATTTTCTTAGTCTTCTTGCTACCATGCTTTACCCACATACAGTTGTCCATAAACCCCTTTTAAGTTCCCTTGTTTCCACATTCATTTAAGTCCTTTTGCTCTTGAACCCCATTAAGTTCTATTGGTCTAAACATTTTGTTGTCTGTGCACTTTGCATGGCTGTTTGTTTTGTCACTGTGGATGACGGGAAATAGGGGCATATGTATGGGAAAGCGCTCACTCAGCCCTGGGCGGGGGTTGTGAAGTCGCTGGCTTGATGAGAACAGAGATTGCCTCAGGCAGAGCACTAAAAGGCATGCCGAACAGGTACTCGTGTGCGTGTGAATGTGTGTGTGAGCATTCAGGATTGGAGATGGTTAATGGGGAACCCAGTGAGGAGGATTTGCATTCCACAGCTTCTCTGCTGTAACCATGGACACACACACTCACACACGCATACACATGCACTCTCTCACATTCTCTCGGTCTGTATCTCTGACACACACTTTCTCACGCTGTGTTGGTTCCCCCTTTTTTGCATTTTGATTGACACTGGCCAAGGTCTGCCTGACTAGGACCGTACCATTCATGATGAGAAAATTGGGGGTGGGCTGCTAAACCAGCCAGGCTGAAAAAAGAGCTTTTTTTTTTCAAACCTTTTGAACAGAATATCTTTGGTCTCCCCCCCCCCCCGTCCTTTTCTCCCAAATAGTCCGATCCAACCCTAGAGGGGAAAGAGGGAGGGAGAGTGAGACAGCTGATCAGTGCTGTGGTATTCTGAGTTTAGAGAACAGAGAGAGAGAGAGAGATTGAGGAAGCTGACAGAAAAAGAGGAAGAAGCTGTAACCGTCCGTAGAGAACAAACAGCCTGAAGAGTTTCAGCGTCTTTAGGAAGATAAAGAAAACAAGAGAATGTATTAGAATGAAAGAGCTAGAACAAGTGTGTGCGAGAGAGAGAGTGAGCAAGGGCTTGACATCAAAAGAAGAAAACAAACGTCTTGAGAAGAAGAAAGTGGCATGAAACGTGATTCGAGTGCCACGTGAAGTTTCCTGCTGCTGGAGAAACACATCTCAAGAAGGAGAGAGAGAGAGAGAGAGAAAGACAAATAGAGGGTGAGCAAGCTTAAAATAAGAGGAAGTAAATTTTAAGAAGCAAGAAAATGCGATGAAACACGACCCAAGGACGTAGGAGGATAGAGAGAGACTAAGAGAAAAAAGAGAAAGAGAGAGAGACGAGCTCAGCTGCAGATCTGTGAAGACGTGTGTGTGTTTTTAAGAAGAGATGTCGTGGCTGTCGCCTGTGCAGTGGGCCAAATGGACCTGGTCTGCCATGAAAGGAACAGGAGAGGACGAGCTAGAGGAGAACAATGTCCAAAATGGAGAGATAGAAGAAGAAGAAGATGAGGAAGAGGAGAGATCTCAGAGCTTCAGGCAAGGCACCTCTCATGACAGCAGGACTAAAGATCAACAGGCATTCAGGCTGGACAGGTTTAACTCTTTCTGTTCTCCCACCTGCACACACACACACACACACACACACACACACACACACACACACCTGCCATTAGGAAGAGACTTGAGTTTTGGGCAGGGGGGTAGGGGTTCCTCTGTTTCCATCAGGATTGTTTATATTGAGCTAAAGAGAAGACAGATTGAGGATTTTAAACACAATTATTCACAGCTATGAGACAGTCTGAGACAACAACTGTAGCTGTGTTTACATGTACAAATTAGCCATATTCTCATTTTATATACAAAATCTGATTAAAGTGAGACGTTTACAAAGACCGTTTGCATAAAACAAGTCCATATATAGTTGTGTTTATGGTCTGACTCAACTACATTAGCTGTGTTTACACACAAGTCAGCCTCGAGCATACACATATACAGGTATTTTTGAAAATATTTCGAAAATATATTTGCCAACCATGTAGGTGGCGATAGTACGTAATAATGTTATGTCAAACGCCTCAAGAGTAATGTTAATAGCATGTGTATTGAGCGAGAAAAACACCAGCAGAGTTTTAAAACAAAAAATGATGAACACAAGGATTCATGTGTGAGGAATGACGATGATGCGGAACTACTGCTTAAGGTTAAACTTGAGTACAAAGTCAGCAAGACCTCAGTCTCATCCAAAATCTCTGTTTGCACTGTGGATTGTCCTGCCAGTAACAACCTGTAACAACTTGTAGCAACATGTAACAACTTGTAGCATCCTGTAACAACTTGTAACAACCTGTAGCAGCCTGTAACAACCTGTAGTAACCTGGAGCAACCTATAGAAACCTGTAGCAGCCTGTAACAACCTGTAGCAGCCTGTAACAAAATGTAACAACCTGTTCAACAGCCATGATGAAGTCTTCACACATTCTTAGGACATGTAAAACTGCAACAGGCACACGCAGGTTGGCGCTCTGATGTTGGCATTTTTAAAAATGTACATTTTCCAGTCCACATGAAAACAGTGATGCTACAATATCACACAGAGTAAATAAGGATGTCCATGCTTAAATGGTACATGACATCGGGATATCTGCTACTGATATGGAAACCTTGCTGTTTGGTTGCAGAGATTATTCAGATTAATCCAGACGAACTACAAATGTGGGGGTTTTTTTAAGTAAAAGGCTCAGAAATAGAACAAAAATATCAAGGAAGCAATAATCTGGTGCCAGTGCTACTTAATTGTAAGCAGTTCCTTGATTTTGCTTTTTTACAGCAAGAAATGACTGAAGCCCCGCCTTCTTGTTTTTATTGGCTGGGATTTATAAAATTGCACAGTATTTTTTCAGGAAAAACTCGATACAAAGTGAAGGGAACTGCCACCTGAAGCAAATTCCTTCTGTCTCCTGCATCCTTTCTCATACAAGTGACTGGCTTTTTCACCAGACAAAAATGTGTGTGTGTGTGTGTGTGTGTGTGTGGATAAGGAGAAGAGCAGCTGTGGTTTGGCAGTTTAGTGAGAGCTCTGCTGTTTACATCCTGTCTTTGTGCTAACATTCCTTTCTGAAGACTTTCTCTTTTTCTCTTTTCTTTTCCTTTGTTTTTGTCTGTTAATTTTCTTTTCTTTCCACATTCCTGGAACAAATGTGGCTGTTCACACTGATGAACACAAATACACAGAGCACTTCATTAAACAACAAGGAACACACACACACACACACACAGACACACACACACACACTGAGTGTGACTCAGTTCTCTATCTGACTCACAGCTGCTCAGAAACACAGAGAGACACAACTAGTCATCATTTTGTGTGTGTGTGTGGGTGTGTGTGTGATTGGGTGTGTGGGTGTATGTCTTCTAAGCTCTTGCTCTGCAGATTAGCATGGCCTTTGTGTCTGTCACTCCTAGTAAAGTAGGCGTGACTCTATACCTGTTAGTCCCATTGAAGAAGGTGTGGCCTCTGTTCCCATCAGTCATAGTAAAGTAGGTGTGGCCTAAGTGCCTGTTGTTCAAGGTGAAGAATGCATGGCCTCACTAATTGCCACTCCTTGTTTACACCTTGATGTGTGAATTGAAATTTATTTATTTATTTTTTAGCTCGGATTCAGAGGGTCAGTTTGAGACGCCTGAGACGGAGTCACCTGTCCATCAACCACTGGCTCCACCCACAACACACATCGCAGGTAAAGAGCAATACTCTTTCCTCAAAGATATTTTTCTGCATGGGTTGTAAACACACACACACACAGGTACAGACACGGAGCTATATTCTCTATCTTCTCTCTGTTGTTGCCTTAGCAACAGTGGTGAGTGTGAAAATCACCTGAAGATTCTACCAAGCTCCATCTTCATGTGTTTGACACGTGGCCACAAGCAGTAAATCTGCAGCAGTGTGATTGGACACAGATGGGTTTTGCCAACGTGTTATTAAGCTTCTTTAAACGCTCATAAAATTTCAAAGCAGAAGCAGCGCTACTATAAAGCAGCACAGAGTAGACTTATGAAGAGAACTTAAAGGAAAAACACCATCACATTTGTTTTTGTTTGTTCGGTTGCTTTTGCTTGCTAGATAGTTTTCACTTGATATGTCAGCTTTTGTTTTTAGTTACTAGGTTGACGTTTAGTTGCTTTGGCTCACTAGGTAGCTTTCACAAAGCTGTTTTGCCTTTTACCTGCTAGCTTAACTTTTACCTGCTAGGTTGCTCTTGCTTGCTAGCTCTGCCACCGGAACATTTTTTTGAGCTTTACAGCTTTATCGACTTTTTGTCTCTAGAACATTCAGTCTGTCTGGGATTTCTGAAGACCTTTTTACATAATGTTCATAAATATTCCCACAACATATCTACAGATATTCAGCTATGGGAATTTTAACACAGTCATTTCCATTCGGAAAGCTGTATGAGCAACAGCGTTATTGCAGCACACGTTTAACGTTGCAGTAACGTTATATTTGTATCATTGTAACCAAACCTTGTTAGAAACGGGTGAAAATATTATTGAATGTTCTGTCTCAGTTGGTAGGTCGCTTTCATTTGCTGTGTCACTCGGATTTGAAGAGACTGTTCAAATATTAACGACCTCAGCATCATGTTTGGTGAAGCTGAAGCTTATGTAAGCGTTACTCAAGGTTAGCCCCTCCCACTTTACAGTGAAAGGGGAGAAACTGTGTTACTTTGTACATCATCTTGTGAGAGCAACCTTAACCTGGAGTTCTTATTCTTTTCTCAAATGGAAGAAAAGACGTTTATTGTGCTCGATTACTAAAAATAGTTTCCCAGAGTTCAGTGTGTTTGGAGTGTGTTTCAGTGTGATGATGTATTTGGTTTTGGTGCTGATGTGTTTATAAAGGCTGAGGAGAAAAAGGAGGCCATTGTTGGAGCCTGAGTGTCCTGAGTGATGCGTTTCCTCTCTTAAACACAGAGGAAGTCTGTTCTGCTGCTTTAACAATACACTTCCTCTAAGAACTCTTTCACCGCAGCTGAACTACATCATATGGAGTATTCTTACACAGACTGTTAACGTTTCTTTATTTACATGAAGATGTGTAGGTGTGTTTTGACTGTGCCTGGTGTGAAAGGGAAAAATAATTGTGGAGCTTTTGAATTTGTGAATTTTATTCAGCTATACATTCAGTTTTTACTTTGATCTTTGAGGAAAACCCCCCAAAAATCAAGGTGTGTTTTTGTTTGGAATGGAAATTATTTACAGTTTGGCTGCAAAAACTAGAATTACAGCATGTTAATGATGAAATGTGGGTGTATCCTGTAACAGGACAACAGCACAATGATCAATATAGGCAAAAACAATAGTAAAATATTTAAAGAAGAAGAGTTTGTCTTCAGGGGGGCACAGATTGACTCGCACCTCCGGGGTTGGGGGTTCGATTCCTGCCTCCGCCCTGTGCTTCAGGGGTTTCCTCCAGGTACTCCGGTTTCCCCCTCCTGTCCAAAGACATGCGTTGTAGGCTGATTGGCATTTCCATAGTGTGTGCTTGTGTGTGTGTGAGTGTAATTGTGCCCTGCGATGGGTTGGCACCCCATCCAGGGTGTCCCCCGCTTGTGCCCTGAGTCTCCTGTGTATGTACAGAGAATGGATGGATGGATGGTCTTCAGAGGATCCAAAAGCTGCTCAGCAGTGGAAAACAAAATTCATTTTCCTTTCTGATTTTTCACAGCACTTGCTCATACTAAAAGTGTGTAAAAAAAAAAGTGCAATTTTTTTTTAATGAAATTTCAAACTGTTTCCTTCTCCCCTGTTCACAAACACGTGGTATGGATTAAATGTAAATTATGCTATATTAAGAGTCTGTTTATTTTCTGATGGTGTTAATAATTTTAGAACCAGATTACATAATGCTACACCGGTGGTATTAAGCTACTGTTATTTGTTAGTAAAATTAGCTTTATACGTACACGTACACGTAAATAATCAATTCTTCAGACACCAAACATGTCAAGGAGGAATACTGTAACGACAAATTATATAAATAACTCTACCACTAGGGGTGCTATAACAATTAAATAACTGTTTCAGTCTATTTTCTGATCAAGTTTAATTTCACGTCAAATCATTGTGCTCATTTGTACATGTTTTTTTTAGGAATGTAATGATAATTAGATAATTAGAAAACCATTGCTGCTGTTGACATTGCAGCAGGTATTTGACATTGGCCAATTGTCTTGAAAGTTGGACGATTGATATACTTTTGCCAAAATATTGCTTTAAAATAAAATCTCTCTCTGTCTCTCTTTATAGAGGAGGACGTTGTGTCCATCACCGTAACATCAGAACCAAAACTTACAAACCAGGACAACTGTCCAAAACCAGAGACCGATGATTTGGATTGTAACAGCCTTCTTCCGGAAATTCCGAAGATGAAATCTCCTCTCATTTCTGAATCCACAGAGGTGGAAACAGTCACACCCAGTCCTGTAAATGTGGACGATATTCCTCTTCCCAAAAAAACGTACACCTTCGAACCGGAAAAAGAACTTCAGGATGAAGACGATGGTGGATCTCAGAAACAAGGAAGTAAAATGGAAAATGATATAAAACAGAAACCTATAGAAACAGAACTGGGATGTGATGTGGACGATGTTCCTCTGCCTGAAAATTCACACAGTTTAGAACAGACGTCTGAATTCCAAGACAGCAATAGAGAATGCAAAAAATCTCCGTCTCAGAAACGAGGAAATAAACCTGGAACCAAACCCACATCTAAGAAACAGAAGCCCAAAGCGACGGTGGTAGAAAACGACACACACACTCCTCTAAATGTGGACGACATTCCTCTCCCCAAAACATCCTACAGTTTTGACCCAAGCCAATGGGACGACCCCAATTTCGACCCGTTTGGTGGGAAAAACAAAGTCTGCAACTCTCAGACACTCCCAAAAGCATCATACGATTTCAATCCGGATAACTTCGACGACTCGGTGGATGCCTTTAAGCCGTCTAACAAGATCACTGGAAGCGGCGACTCGGAGAGAACCAACGATGAGAAAACGAAGGAGGAACAGAACAAAGGACACCCTCTGGTGGATGAGAGGAAAGTGAGGCAGTCGCCCAAGAAGAGCAAAGACAAGATCATCACGTGAGTGACGTGTAAATGGATAACAGTCTATCAGTATTCTGTCTAACTATACATCTCTGTCTGCCTGTCTGTTTATATGTCTCTGTTTGTCTGTCTGTACATCTGTACGTCTGTCTGTGTCTCTGTCTGTATGTCTTTGTGTCTATACATCTCTTGTCTGTCTGTCTGTCTGTCTATACACCTCTGTCTGTCTGTCTCTCTATGTTTCTGTCTCAGTCTGTCTGTTTGTCTATACATCTCTTTCTGTCTGTCTGTATGTCTCTGTCTGTATAATTGTGTGTCTATATGGCCCTGTCTCTCTATCTATACATCAGACATACAGACAGAAGTAATTATGTAAAATTATGTAATTCTGTATAATTACAAACTGCACCACAAAAAACACACTAAGACCATGATGTCGCTCAGCCTGATTGATTGGTCTGGGCCAGTTGTCCTGGCAGCTATCAACCAGAGAGGGTGAAGGCTAACATGTGCTTCATCCAAGACACGTGAAGCCACCCACGACTTCTTTTCAGAAGGCAGCGTAACGCATACACGAGCCTACAGATGCCCACGATTGGCTAGAGTCACTGTGATTGACAGGGAGGAGAGAGTAAAGCAATCGTTCGCGCCCAGACAGGACGAGTCCCGCCCATGAATAGCTGTGGCTTCCTTGGGGGATCACAATTTCTAATCCTGTCGATACTACAGCCATCCGTGGTGAACACTGTTCTGTTACGCCACGTGGAAGCCCCTGCTTACGTGACATTTTGAGATATTTCACGTTCAGATTCCACTGTGATGTCACTCTCTGCTCTTTACTTGCGTTGATAGATAGACATCTCAACAATCAAATCAGCACAAGTTGTAATTTTACACCACAAATCAGCACAAACAAATGACATGTTTTTAGTTTTCTTTTTAGAATCTTTGCCAACTTCACAACTCCACATCGCACTCATCGCACTGATTATTAAATGTGCTCAAGAAGACTTCACTAATTAAAATGAGTGTTCATTACTTCACTTCACTGAGGTAGTGTTTGATCACTGATGTCACTGTCGAGCTGTGTAAGTGTTTAGTGTGTGTATGTGTGTGTGTGTGTGTGTGTGCTGGGTACTAATCTCCTGTCCCACCTGCTCTTCTCTTTTCCTCATTCCTCCACTCATGTCTAACACTCCAACCTTTTCTTGTCTTCCTCTCCTCATCCTTTTCTTCCTGTCCTCCTGTATGTTTCTCATCAGGACCAATGAACAAGCGCGCTTTCTCTGTATGCTGCTGTAAGTATCCACTCTCTCTGTCTCTCTTTCTGTGTCTCTGTTTCTCTCTGTCTGTGTGCTTTATCGGTTTCCTGTCAGTCATGAGCAGATTGTCCTGTGGTGTCTCTGTAGCTGAGAAACAGGTCGTGTGTGTGTGTGTGTGTTCTCATTTTTCACATGTCCGGTCTGCTTATTGATTTATTCTGGTATGTATTGATATGCTGTTGTGTGTGACAGTCGATATTTAGCCAGTGACAGTGATGAGGTCAGTGGGATGCGGTGTGTGTGAAGTTTGCCTCTTTAGTTGTGCTCTGGAGCTACAAGGCTAAAGAAGCTAATAATTAACGGAAGTTTCCTTTTAAATCATTCCTGTAAATGTTTGCCTCAAACCACATCCAGTTCTTCAGTGATGTCATACAGATGAACTGATGTGGTTTAAGGGAGTTACAGTCATCTCTAAACATGAACACAACTTTAGCATGTAGCTGAACACTGTAGCCTTGTGGCAGCGGCCATCTTGGACAACCAGAATCACTTTTGTCCCCTCAGCACTATTTAGTGTCCTTGTGCTCCCCTAGGCCCCACCTCCTACAATATAAAAGTGGAAGTGATGCGGGTGATAATATAATGATATAGTGTCTTTAACCTTAGCCCTTGAACTGTCTGTGTGTGACTTGAGTTCAATTATAGGTCACTTTATTACTTTACTATTTTATTACTGTACTACTGTAGGGTTGAGGTGTGTTAATAAAGGCAATGTGAACTTTCTCTCTCTCTCTCTCTTTCTCTCTCTCTCTCTCTCTGTCTCTCACTGTGTCTCTGCAGGAACACGTGCAAAGTGAAGAAGTATGAGAACACGTCGTTAGCACTGGATGTCTGCAAGCAGGTATGACACTCGTTTACTAGAGAGAGAGGGATGGATGGATGAGGGGGGGAGATTCTCTGTGTTTCCTGTATATGGAGATGCTGAGTCAGTGTAATCAGGATTAGCGCAGTGACTCAGCAAAGGTCACTCGCTCTCCTTCTCTCTTTTTTCTGTTTAGCCCTCCCTCCCTCGCTGTTTTCACCTCGTTTTTTTTCTCTTTCATTATTTCATCACCTTCGGTCTTTTCATCCCTCTTTCTGTCCATCATTTTCAGTTTAAGCCGTAATATCTCTTCATCTTCTTTCTTCGACTTTTTTCTTTTCATCACTCTGTCTCTCCATCGTTCGTTACTTTGATGCCTCTGTCTCTATTTTTTCCTTATTTCTATTTCCCTATCTGTGTATCGTTTCTCCCGTCTTTCTCTGTCTCCTATCTTGTTCTCTCTCCATTACTATTTTTGTTGTTTTCCATTTCTCTCTCTCTCTCCATCCTTCCAGTTCTTCTTCTTCTTTTCTCTCTCACTCTTTCTCTCTTGCACCCTGGTTGACCAGTGCTAGTACTGACACACTGTCTGATCTGTGATTCGTCACTGTATGTGTGTGTGTGTGCGCAGGTTGAGGAAGAACAGGAGGAGCCGGTACGTCACGCCACTGATGAGGAGAAACTCGCATCTACATGCACGATGCAGAAACACGATAAAACATCGAAGACGTTAAAATCGGAAGACGGTGAGAGCAGGAGCTACGCGTATAAATGTTGCAAACACTATAATATGCCTTCCCCAAAAAGTTTTAAAACCTTTTTCCCCAAAATCTTTCATTAGTACTGTAGTTGCATTGCTTTGCCTTTCTCTGCTACATCATTGGATCGTATTTGGCTTTAACCACCAAAAGTTACACATTTACTCACAGTGACAGTAGAAAAATAAAGCGTCCTGAGGGAATTCTGAGGTGCTCACATGACTCTAATACACCAAATGATCATTCTCACATACTGAATACTATACTACATACACTCCTGGGCAAAAAAAAAAAAAAAAAATGGGCCAAGCCCAAAATGGCAAAATATTAAGCTTTTAATGGTCTTAACAATAAATCACTGGTCAGGAAATTAGCAAGAATGAAACAACTAGATAAAGGGAGTTAGTATGGGAGCTTTTCCCTTTGATTTCTTTTGAATGTTGAAGCCTTGTGGCTCTTGATGGGCTGCATCAGGTGTGGCAGATAACCAAATAATGACTTATCTTTTAAGAAAAAAAAATCTCAGAAGATATTTTTGGAAAGATTTGTACACCCAGACAGACATGTGTTAGTTTAAATTTTACAGCAATCAGTATCATGATGTTACCTTTGCATACAAGAAGTGAATTTCTCTGTTTCTAGCTTTTCCCCAAACAATCAGTTCACTGCAACAAAGGTAAATGAGCAAATGGATGCACAGGAGCTCTCAGGAGTGCATCTGTGTCATTTTTGCTCATTTACTCACCAAGGATTTGTTGATAAGTCCATTAAAAGCTTAATATTTACCATTTTGGGCTTGGCCCGTTTTCTTGTTCGCCCAGGAATGTACTGCTATTACATGCAGAATACTGTATGCAGTGTACAGTATATACCAGCACTGTCTAACTCATTTTAGGTAACGGGCCATTGTTACTCTTATTCCAGTGTCAACTGAACTGGACCAGAAAATCATTTTAATAGATCAATAACACATCAAGAAATCCTCTTGAAGGTGTTTGTTTTTTCATGGTTTATGTGAAAGGTTCATTCTGAATTCTTTTCCACATTTTTTAGTGTTACAACCTGGAACTGAAATGGACTTAACTGAGATTATGTACAGATTTTTAGCTTGCTAATGTACAATTATGTATCATTAGCACTAAGTCTATAGACCTCTGTTTATTGCTCTATTTTGCCCCCTAGTGAAATAGCTAGTGGAGACTAGCTCCTTTTATCAAAGCTTTCCACTACAAGATGACTTTATTTAGAGTCTAAATTCATTTGTTGGGTCGGATTACAATTTTCAGACATGCCCAGGATATGACTGACACCCCTGGTAGTGTATAATATACTGTTGTAGTGTATAATATACAGTTGACCAGCACAAACCCGCAGTGTATGTATGTGTTACAGCGTTTACTGCAACACAGTGCTGCCCTCTAGTGGCTACAGTCAGGTCCAAACATCCAAGTGCTCTATTAAACACTCGTCATTTATTTATTTATTTATTTATTTATTTTTCAGTTTCAATCACTAACCCAACATTGTCGGTCAGGTATATAACATCTTCATCTAATGTGTGTGACGTGATGTCCAATGGATTACAAACAGAATCTCATAAACAACAGACAATATAATCTGTGTCCTAAAATACCATGTAACTTCAAATTAAAGACAGTGTAATACTTCATAAAGCCTTTGTAAAATATAACTCCAACATATTAATGCTGCATTCGACTTACCTCAGAAGTGGTTTGACCTCCGTGCATTCAAGCTAAAAAGGTGGGGGGAAAAAAAAACATGGACGCATCCATGTTCATCTTTATTTAACAACAAGCTAACCAGCTATGTTATATATTTACCTCAAAACAGTGAACTGTATAGTCAGTGTTATAGATTTAACAAGCGAATACGTCTCTATGTTGACTGATCTGAAGCAAATACTTGTATATACAGTATAACTCATTTAAAGGTAAGAAGTGCTACTTTGTTTACTGCTGATGCTGAGGGCGGCCATGTTGATTTGACGTCACTTGCTCACCTCAGAGATAAGGAAACTGTTCCAAGTTCCCGAGTAGGAATTCCAAGTTGAGGGGGAATTTTCTTTATTTTTTCCTGGTAGGAGGTTCAGAATTATGAAGTATGACCTCTAGTCAAATGCCGCCATGATTATAGCCGACACTACAGTTTTTTTTTTTTTTTTTACAGTGTTTTGTATGAGTACAAGTAACAAGTGTGTGTGTTTTGTCACTTTTCAGACCTGGAGGTAGTGAAAAAAGATCATTTTTCCGAAAAGGAGATCTGCACACCTGTAAGTATTTATTGTTTCACAACAGCAGTCATTTAATCTTTTTTTCCTTTAAATTATGTGTCTTGTTATTATTCAAGTCAACATTTCATGGCTGTGAGACTCACTCTCATCTACTTGCTTTCTGCTTTTTCTTTTATTGGAATAGCTGTTTAATGCTTTAAACAGTAATTTTTTTAAACATTGCTTATTATTTTTCTTTAACCAAATTTAAACTTTGGGATCAATGCACATCCTTTTATCCAACTTACATTAATGAACAATTAAAATTAAATAGAGCATTGTTGGAACACAGCTGACAACATTATCAGATGGAGTGAATTTGGTTAGATGGCCGTTTGATGAGGATCAAGTCGACTTCACTGTAGATTTTACCCAGAAAACATTGCGGCAATCTGAGTGACACAGACTTCCTTTTCAAATTGGCGAATGGAGCTGTTAATAAGTGTAAACAGGATGATAAAATACTTCATATTTCATGTTTTATTTCACCGACTCTTCCATGTTTACCTGACAACTGATGCATCTGTGTCAGCAAGCAAGAGAATTAGCCTGCTAGCGAGTAACTGGGTGTGTAAATCCCCCGAAGGAAAATCACTCCAGTTACATTGTTCATATGTAAAGAGAAAATGTAAACAAGAAGAAAGGAAACAGAGTGTTTGGAATAAATGAGGTTGTGAGAGTGTGCGCTGTCTCCATTCTCATGACAAACACACACAATTACAACTGACTTTTTTTTGTTAGGTATTTGCTTAAGATTTGCACAACATTCAAATGAAAACATGCTTGCGGTCATTTGGAACCTAAAATTATACACAGTAAGCAGCTGAGTTGTGCCTTGGGAGATGAAGTTGGTTAGCATAGCTCGTAGGAAGTGTGTGTGTGTCTATGTGCATGTGTGTGTGATTGAGAAACATAATCATGTCCCGTAAAGCAGATTAACACTGCACACACATCCTAATCTGTCCAAGGGCGCCTACTAATAACCATGTCACATACACACACACACGATACTTTCATCCGAAGCGACTTACAATTGAGGCAGCCTCCAGTTGCTGCTTTCATTAGACTGAATTACAGTATGTCTAAGACTCATTAAAGGAATACTCCAGTGGTTTTTGAACCTATTCTCTGTCCAGTGTATCTGTAGTGTGTGTGTATGTGTGTGTGATTACCATAGGCAGAAATTTTAAGATGTTTCTCTGGATAGAGAACCAAAACTTGATCACGACATACTCACTTATAATAGAAGTCTGGGGGGAGATGTTACATTTTTGCCCTGAACAGGGTTGCTGTGGCTCCCGGGCCTATCCCTGGAATGCTGTGTGCGAGAGATGGGATACACCCTGGATGGGACACCAGTCCATCACAGGGCACCATGCACACACACATTCACACACTCACTCATTCACCTAGGGGCAATTTATCGTAGCCAGTCCACCTACTGGCATGCCTCTGGGAGGTTGGAGGAAACCGGAGAACCCAGAGGAACCCACACCGACATGGAGACAACATGCGAAACGCTACACAGACAGTGACCTGAGCTCAGGAGTGAACCAGGGACACTGGAGCTGTGAGGCAGCAAAGCACACACCACAATGTTAGTGCCTCATTTCTGTGAAAATTCTGCCCTCTGAAAAGAAAAAAAAAAGAAGTAGGTCAATCCATGGTGTATTTCCATCTCACAGTGTTCCTGGGATAGGCTCCGGATTCACCGCAAAAAACCCTGAAAATCAGTGAATGGATATAAGCAGTTATAATGAAGTTGATGAAGTTGATATATAAACAAGGACATGTTATGGGAAAGTGCTTTCAGAGCATTCCTATTAAAATATCAAATGATTTAATATGCTTTAAAGTTATGTGTGTGGGTGTGCGTTACAGAGTGAGAGCTTGGAGAAGACCAGCCCCAATCTTGACTCCATTGCGCTCAGTGAGATGGACAAAGCCGCTGTTCTGACTCTCATCAGAGAGGAGGTCAGTTTAAAAAAATCACTTCAGACATCTCAATATAACACACAGCCCTAAAACCAGGAAATGTGATCTATATTAGCATTTTAGCATTAGCCTAACTGTCAGTGTGTTTACAGTAGGCGTGCTACTCCAACAGCTACTCCAGCAGGCACACAGCTGTAAGCATGGCACTGACGTAAGAGTGAAATTAGCATTATCACATCAGAGGTTATGCGGCAAACTGAAGCGCTTTATAAAGTAAATGACAAGGCATTAGCGTTGAAGATTGCTGTGTAACAGGGACTTACCCAGAGGAAGAGATCAGTGTATGGCTTTACCAAAGACGTGCAATATTTTTAACCTATCAGATATGCTAATTAATAGCGGATATTCATGTGGTAACTGGAAACTTTCAGCTTCAGAAATTGCATGCTAAACTAACTAGTTGGTTAAAGAATTTATTAGATAAGGCTTAATATAAAGAGTGTGTGTGTGTGGGTGGGTGTTCACAGATAATCACAAAAGAGATCGAGGCAAATGAGTGGAAGAGGAAATATGAGGAGAGCAGAATGGAGGTGTTGGAGATGAGGTAAACGACAGCTCCCATAATGCTCCCATAATTCTTCAATGTCAGTGAGCAAAAATGCATGAAAGTCTGTGTGTTTGTGTTTCCTAACAGGAAAATAGTTGCAGAGTACGAGAAGACAGTAGCACAGATGATCGGTGGGTCATGGTTAGCTTGCTAACACTCCTGCACAACTACACACCGGTGTTAATGATGCTAATCACAGACACACACACACTAGCTAGGCGCACACACTAGCTAGGCAGTAAGCTAATCATGCACCTAACCACACACCTGCGTTAATGATACCCCTGAGGAACAAACACACCTCCTGTAACATGCTAGCTAGCCGATGAGCATTCGAAGATGCACTCTTCATTCTACAGTAACTCTAGAGTGGCATGAATTACAGACAATAGCTAATAGCTAGCCAGTTAGCTAACGATACCACTTATGGGTTACACACGTCTGTGCTAATAATGCTGTTCAACATTAGGGCATAATAACAGTCCTATTAATATAACTGTGCTTAACCATGGTGGTGTGTAGTGTGTTCTGGAAGCAGTTATTACTGAAATTCGTTGTGTGTGACACTCGCTCCTCCTCTACCTCACAGAAGATGAGCAGAGGAAGAATATGGGCTCTCAGAAGAGCGTCCAGCAGCTAATAACGGAGCGGGATCAGGCTCTGTCCGATCTCAACTCAGTCGAGCGCTCGCTCTCTGACCTGTTCCGACGCTATGAGAACATGAAGACCGTGCTGGAGGGATTCAAAAAGGTAAACGCATCACACACTGATGACGAAATACACTTCACAACACACACTCTCCTGTGTTACATTCAGCTAGGCAGCCTGTTCATGCTAGCAGTAGTGAAGTAGTGTTAGCATTGGTAAACGTTTAGTTAGATACCTTAGTCAGGATTGGTTAGGCTTTTCTAGCATTCTCTGATTAACAGTCATGTTAATCAGAAGTTGTTTCCATGGTTATGCATAGCGAGCTAACTTATCCTTCAGTGCAGCATGTGCAACTTGCTAGTTGTTTACTGTAATGCTAGATTTTGTGTTAGCCTGTTTACTATAACACTAGTTTTTTGTGTTAGTCTCTGTAGTATAATGTTAGTTTCTCTGTTAACTTGTTTTAATAAAATGCTAGTTTTTGTGTTAGTCTGTTTACTAAAATGCTAGTTTTATGTTAGCCTCTATAGTATAATGCTAGTTTCTCTGTTAACTTGTTTACTAGTACACTAGTTTTTGTGTTAGCTTGTTTAATAAAATATATGCTAGTTTTTGTGTTAGCCTCTAGTATAGTGTTAGTTTCTCTGTTAACTTGTTTAATAAAATGCTAGTTTTGTGTAAGCCTTGTAGTATAATGCTGGTTTTGTGTGTCCTTTTCTTACTTTAATGCTAGTTCCTGATGTTTCTACTTTTGTTTTGTTTTTGTCATGGTCAGAATGAGGAGGTGCTGAAGAAGTGCGCTCAAGAATATTTAGCGCGCGTCAAACAGGAGGAGCAGCGTTACAACACACTCAAAATCCACGCTGAGGAGAAACTCGACAAGTAAGACTGATCAGGAACATACCACACAGACTAAACACACTTCACAAAACACACTGTATGCAGTCCACAACTGTAATTAGAACAGTTGTGTATTTAGCACAGGTGTGTGTAACCCAGATATAACATTAATGAAGGTGTGTATGTAGTCCAAGTGTAGTATGTGTAAGTATGTGTGCAAGTACTGTATGTGTAAGTTGTATCATTAGACCAGGTGTATATTTAGCCCATGTGTGTAACTCAGGTGTATCATTAGAGCAGGTGTATATTTAGCCCATGTGTGTAACTCAGGTGTATCATTAGAGCAGGTGTGTGTTTAGCCCATGTGTGTGTAACTCAGGTGTATCATTAGAGCAGGTGTATATTTAGCCCATGTGTGTAACTCAGGTGTATCATTAGAGTAGGTGTGTGTTTAGCCTATGTGTGTGTAACTCAGGTGTATCATTAGAGCAGGTGTGTGTTTAGCCCATGTGTGTGTAACTCAGGTGTATCATTAGAGCAGGTGTGTGTTTAGCCCATGTGTGTGTAACTCATGTGTATCATTAGAGCACGAGTGTGTTTAGCCCATGCCTGTGTAACTCAGGTGTACTGTTGTGTAGTGGTGTAGTGTGTTTGTCGAATGTGGTGTGTTTTTGACCAAGGACTAAGACATATTACTTACACATGTTGTTGTATATGGTGAAAATGGTTAGTGTAGGTGTGCATACACAGGATATATCTTTAACACACGTGTGCTGCAGGGCGAATGAAGAGATCGCTCAGGTGCGTGCGAGGGCGAATGCGGAGTGTGTGGCGTTGAATGCTAGCCTGAGGAAGGAGCAGATGAAGGTGGAGTCTCTGGAGAGAGCGCTCGAACAAAAGGTAAATATTTCAACCTTCAGTCAGAGGGCTCTTAATTAAATCTCAGTATATTTTGTATAGTTTAGTATCAGTACAGATTCTCTTTTTTTCATTCATTGAGTTTTTTGTTTGATGACAATTTTGCACGTTTGTTAGCGTTAACCAAATCTTTGCTTCTGAGAATTGAAACCTGTTCACCCTGGAGATTATGAGTTCGAATCCCGACGATGCCACAGCCATGTCGATGGCCAGGAGCCAAGAGAGCAAAATTGGCTGTGCCCTCTAGGTGGGAGGCACATACGCCCTCTCCCCTGTCAATCACAGTGACAGTAGCCAATTGTGGTCATTTGTGAGCTCATGTATGCGGAAGAGGGTGGATAGCACTTTCCTCACAGTGTGTTACACTGCCCTTGTGAAGCAGGTGTTAGCCTTCACCCTATGATAAGAGTGGGAATTGAAAGGTGACCAAATTCTGGAGAAAATGGGGGAAAATCCAATAAAAATTGTGTAACATTAACTACGTAAACACAAAAACCCCATTCCCATCTCTCATTCCTTCATTTATAGGCCATGATTACATTCTCTACTCCTCTTTCTTCTCTGTCCTCTCTGTTTTTGCTCAGAATCAAGAAATTGAGGAGCTCACGAAGATCTGCGATGAACTCATCGCCAAACTCGGCACAACAAACTGAGCACTGAGCACGCTTGGATTTCAGCTTTGAGCTTAAGTCCTGACTGACCCCCGCCTTCCTTCCTTCACACCGCTCCGCCTCCAACATAGTCCTGCATGTCTGGATCTCTCTCCAACATCTGGAGCGTGGAACTGCAACATCAGCTAAAGTAACGCACCTATAATAATGAGACTCTTTAGATTCTGAGACTTTAACACGGCAGTCTGCATGAATCGTCAGCGCTAACTGCAGTTTCTACACGATTTGTGAATCTGAACGCATTAGCGCTTTGTGACGGCTCTGCTTTTGAACGCAGTGTGTTTGACCCGTGAGGCGAATGAGTGTAAGTGTGTGTGTGTGTGTGTGTGTGTGTGTGTGGGTATCATCCATCCTTATTGTACAAGCAGTGTGTTATGTGTGTGGTGGGCAGGTGAAAATGTTTGTGTGTATATCTGTATAGTTTGTGTGTCATTCCTTCTTTACAGTACATGCACTTTGTAATATGTGTGTGTGTGTGTGTGTGTGTGTGTGAGTGACAGAGAAGATGACTATATTTTCCAGACTATAAGACATGTTTTTTGCCCAATCACATTTATAAGAGTTTTTTTTTTTTTAAGAATTCTGTTTTTGGCATCAAAATCAGAGTTGTCATGACAACCAAAGACACAGATAATGCGAAAAGAAATCTTATTTGCATACCTGCTAGGAAATAACTGATGCTAACTGATGGCCAGCTCTAAGATATGTAAACAAGTAATAAGAAACACAAAGGGGCATGCTGGTATAGGAAAATAATCAGGGTAGTTGTGATGAAATGGTTACTGTTACCACCATGTTTTATTCTTCTTATACCACAAATTGCCAACACTAACAATGTTTTATTTGTCTATCTATCTATATCTATCTATCTGTCTTTATCTATTAAAGAACGACACGGCATAATTTTTAACTATTGTTTGTTACATTTAGTGTTGTGAAATGTCTGCGAAACATCAAAACATCACCACTTACATTGTAAGCAGCTATAAACAGTCGTTTCCTTACCAGCCTTTCCATTTTTTCTGGGAATTGGCAAAATGGAGTACAAACAAACCTTGGAATATATGTGTGTGTGTGTGTGTGTGGGGTGTGTGTGTGGGGTGTGTGTGTGGGGTGTGTGTGTGGGGTGTGTGTGTAGGGTGTGTGTGTGTGTGTGTGTGTGTGTGTGTGTGTGTGTGTGTGTAGTGATTGGACAAATGAAAGCAACAAGTCTTACACTCCAGAAAATATGGTAAATGTGTATGCAAATTTCTGTACTTTGTGTGTGTGTGTGTGTGTGTTTGATAAAAGGGTCCATGCACTTGTATTTTTTTCCCTCACTCCACAACACCGGTGCAAGTGCCAGTGCAATCCCATGATCCACACATTTTATTGTAAATAAGAATTTATTCCATGTTTATTTTGTATTATTATAAAGGTTTATGATTCGGTTATTTTGTGGGGATTTAAGCGAAAATGAGAGAGTCTTGCTAACAAATTAATGTGTGTAGTGTTTAATAGTGTCAGTGTTCACACACTGGGATTTGTGTTACAGAAGTTTAACCTTTGATAGAATATTTATGTTACATTTAGTAATGCACTAATCCTGTAGTTAGGACTGGTTTTAGGTCTGAAATGTTCCTGGTTCAGCAAAGATGGAGCTTGGATTTTAATTGGATTAGCCACACCGCTAACCCTTCTTTTCACTGCCTAATTGTTTAGCATAAAACACATAATATAATATTTAGTAACATAGCACTGTGCTAGCATTATTTAGCTACTTTAGCAGATATTAATATTACTGCTCTACAAGTAGCTATATGATGTTAGCCACCGGTTCACTTACAAGTTAGCTAAACCGACATATTGAGTAATTAAAACAGGTAGCCAAGTTTGCTAGCCAGCTACATAACCTGAGGTAAAATATTTTATTGCGTAATTAAAACCAGTACCTCTATATGGAAGTTAAAAGAGAGGTCAGTGGTGGTGCTGTATGATCAAGTTTGTGACTGGCTAATCAAATGTAACTTAAGCTCCGCCCTTATTGATTCAGTGACGCGTTAAAACAGTGGCATTACTAGTTATGTAATAATTAACCAGGTGTGACGCACAAAAAGATCAAAATTAACTGAAAGTGATTAAACTTGATCTTTTATTCAATCTTCTTTTTATGAAGGTAGAAAAAACTTTTTCATTATTATAATTTTTAAAAACCTTTAGCTAATTACACTTTAAGCACTTCGGAGATCAAGAAGAGCCATTTATGAAACGGTGAACGGAGTCTTTGTTTTTAACACATTTTTCACTGCTTGGAAACTTTGATTTGTCTTTGTGTTTAGTCAGTGTTTCAGTACCGCTTTTGACCTGCCCTTGTTGACTTCACCTAAGTTCATTAGATGGGTGTGAGCAATGTAGACTTCAGGAACTTATCCAGAAGGCATTGCTGTGGTATGACTTTGAAAACTATTGGATATTTATAAATGTAAAAAGGAGCAGTTTAATTGTTCACTCAGGTTTTTTTTTTTTTTTTTTTTTTTTTTTTTTTTTTTTTTTTTTTTTTTTTTTTTTTTTTTTTTTTTTTTTTTTTTTTTTTTTTTTTTTTTTTTTTTTTTTTTTTTTTTTTTTTTTTTTTTTTTTTTTTTTTATCTTTACGTGACAGCTGATGAAACTGTGGTACTAACTGGCACACAATATAGATAGCATGCTAATTATTTACTTAGCTAGTTAGGCAGTTGGTGCAGAGTTTAAAGAAAAATTCGCCAAGGAAATTGTAAATATCATCATATTATTTTTTAATTTATTACCTAGCAAACCAGCTGATTAGCATGCCAGTGGCCTAGCAAAGCCAAATCTGAGTGTGTAAATCTCTGAGAAAATGGTTTCAGATACATTCTCACTATGTGTATTAGACACTCCTTAGCTTGTGTGTGTACAGTTTTTATGGCAATAAAAATAACAGATCCATTCTTAATCCCGTAGAAACTCGTGTAATGTGCGGAGAAGTCAATAAGTGTGTGTTGGAAAAGGTATTGGAACACTTCACCTTTGTGAATGAACACAATATTTTTATATATATAAATCCAGTTCGACTGACAATCCGCCTTTTGCTCGGTGTCTGTTGCCAAAGTGACGCCAGTCAAGCTGCCAATGTCGTATCCCACAATGCCCTGCGTGTCATATGCAATAGCTGCCAAAATGTGTGTGAAGTAGACATGCTGATATATACAGCTTTGTTTTTTGTTTACACTTCAGAACATAGTCACATTCAGGATGGCTTTTTATAAAGAAGTGTCCTTCTCTGAGGATTGATCCCATGGTTCTGTGCACCTCACGAATTTAACATGAAAGCACGGAAAACTTGGTGGACACTCCTTCCTTCCTCTTCCTGTTGCCTCTCTTTCTTTCTTCAATACGCCGTAATGAGATCCTGACAGTATGCTAAAGAGTGATCGGGAATTTAGTGATGATGATGTGAGGATTTGATATGTGCATCTGCTTATAGTGCTGAACTCTGGCTGGTGTGTGTGTGTGTGTGTGTGTGTGTATGTGATTGTGTTTATTCATGTTCTTCATGTTTGTACAGTGAGAGAGAAAGAGAGCCGCACAGAAATCATGTTTACTAATATATACATTCTCTATATTATATTCTATATTTTGTGCATAAAGTGTTGCCTGAATTAAAGGAATTAGAACGGATCATTTTGCCTGTTATTAATTATGGCTGAAATGAAATGTACTCATTTATACATGTTAGGTGTCTTTCTTTTTAACCCTGGTGCTATGTTTGCTCTTTAACAGTGGATGTACTGTTCACAGGTCATATTGACTTTGGGCAGCTGAGACAGAAAATAGGATTTGAAATGACCAACCTTGAATACATCTATGCTTTTGAAGAAGAGTAAAGACAAACAAAACCACTTCTCATGCCTGGGGATGCGTGCAAATAAGACATGGAACTAATGTAAAGTAAATCGGTGGGCTTCCGAGTGGCGTAACAGAAATGTGTTCACGCTATAGTCAGGAAATTACAAATTTCAATCTTGACAATGACATAGCCATCCATGGCCGGGAACCAAGGGAGCAAAACTGGCTCTCGGAATGGGAGGGATGACATATCTCTCCCCCCTGTCAATCACAGAGACAATAGCCAATCACAGGCATCTCTGAGCTCATGTATGTGGAAGAGGGCAGATAGTGCCTACCTCTGAGTGTGACGCAGCATGAGCAGCTGTTCGAATAGATGTGGTTTCACATATCTTGGAAGAAGCATGTGTTATCCTTCACCCTGCCCGGCTGGTAGATGTCATGTGATAGCGGATAGCTGATGGGTGGGAATTAGCAAGACAACATTGGGGAGATAAGAGGGGAAAATAAAAATAGGTGTCTATTGATATTTCATTAGTTTTAGTTATTCTGTTTTATTCTCAGGTCAAAATGTCCTGAACATAAGCTGTGTAATATAAATGTGAAAGTGAGGGTTGGGGGGTAGGGATGTAGGGGTTGTACAGAAGATGCAAATTTGTCCTTTTTTTCGTGTTCAGTAGGGCAAATGAGCCAAGCACACATGAACTGGTGGTTCCTGACACTATCTGACAGACTATTATTTATCAAAAACAGTGATAGTGTTAGTGTCACATAAAGTGGTATCCCTCCATGCCACTCCATGTGATTTGGGTAATAATACAGTAACTACCTGATTTGGATTACCTGATGAGGAAAAAGTGGTTACTGAAGATGAATGAATGAGTTACATGTACAATGCTATAAACTGATTTCTACATTAGCCTTGTAGCTCCAGTGAAATCTAAGAACAAACTTTAGACACAAATCACGTGAAACACTGACACACTGTTATTTTATGCTCATGTGTGCTGGGTTACTGAGCTGATGAGTTGAATCAGGTCAAGCTAAGCTGTGCTCTTGATTAATATCATATGACAGGGATGACTGGTCTTAAAATGAGGACTGTCCTTGTGTCCTTGTGTTAAGGACACTCTATGTGTCTCAGCCCTGTTATTACTCAATCTTTAACAGTATATGCCATCATATTTCCTCCATTGTAACATTTATACATGAATTGTGTGTGAAATATACAGAAATGAGAGTGGGAGAAAAGCGACCATTTTGGCAGCCAGTCCCAAACATGCCATCCCAGAATTGTCCCGGCGAAATGTTTAGCTACTACAGGAACAATCCCGTATCATTTTGTGTATTTTTATTCACATTTGATTGTCAATAACGCGTCTATGCTCATGTGCTGATGATGACAATCACGTATTAGAGCTGTTAAGCCGTGAAAAGCTCACACTCAGATTAGAGGGGGAAAGATTCACACGTCTGAACGCCTACACTCGTCCTCCGTCTGCTCAAACATGAAGACTCTGGTGATTCTGCTGCTGCTGAGTGCCGTGCTACACAGTATGTATCATACTAAAGTTCATTATGAATTTTATTTTGTTGTTATTCACTAATAAACGTCCTTAAAAGTGTGACAGCGCAGTAGGGTTGATACCTGGTGTCTTTATTAAAGGTAGTAGTAGTGGTAGTCTCCTGGGTAGTTCGTAAGACTATTGCCCATAATGCACTGTATATAGTGTGCCACTGATACACACTACTTCCAGATTAAGTACAATGAACAAGAAGAACAAGGAGTTTAAAAACATTACTAAACTTTCAGATTGGCTTGTTGGCTTTAGTATTGTGTTCATGACAAGATTCTGAATTCTGTTTGCCCTATGTAGTGTACAGTGAACAAGTGAGTAAGGCAACGATTTGAGACACAACATGTCTGCCTAATTTGCTGGTTGGGAAGTGAATAAAGTTTTCAGGGTCCAAAGACGAGACTGACTGCATGTAAGGACTACGATGATTCAATAATTATCAGTCTGCTCCTCACTTGATGTTTGGAGGAATTTGCTGAGAACAATTATACTATAACATCCTCCTTTTAAGGAATATATTCCTATACAGTATGTAGTCTTTATCTTGATGGGTTAGGTCATTTGCAAACTATAATTTGTTAAAGGGTCAACTTTCTGGTTCTTCAGTCCACTATTTTTACGAAGCATTTCTATAGCGAATCAGCTTCCCCTCATGTTTATATGCCACCTAGTGACAATAATGAAGGGAAAGTTGCCCGCTCTCAGGCTCAGACACTCTGCCCAAGTCTTTTGTCCACTTTTCTGTGCAAGCTGATTGGATCTCTGCACTTCAATGCATTGTTTTTGAACAAGAAAACAAACTTTTGAACAACGCAACACAATGAGCTTTTATGGAGCAAGATAAAATCACTATTAAAAAAGTATACAGAATCTCTTACGTGTTTGCTGTCAGGATATGGGAAAAGGCCCGCCAAGTTGCCTTGTTCTGTGAAATTAGGCATTTCTTGGCCACAATTATAAAATGAAACACTGGCTTGCTAAACTAGGGGTGTTTGTGTTTGTGTGTGTGTGTGTGTGTGTGTGTGTGTGCGAGAGAGAGAGAGAGAGAGAGAGTCTGTCTTATCATGTTAATCTCATATCAGCTGTGTTCTCTTGTGCGGTGTGTAAAGGCGAGGCACTGAAGTGTTATACCTGCGTCGCGCCCAATCAGGAGGAGTGTAATCGACAAGGCTTGAGTGTATGTCCTGCTAACTCAGATGCCTGCGCCACCATCACAGGGGCCAGTGAGTGCACACACACACACACACACACACACACACACACACATACACACACACACACACATGCGTTTATCTTACTATTCTGAGGGCCTTCCACTGATATAATTATTAATAGAGCTAATTAAGTCTATGCTAACTAAATCCAGGCCTAACCATAACCTCAGCAATTTAAGTAATTTAACAGTATTTGTTTTTTAACATCCCCACAAGGATAAAACTGTCAGATGTTGCTATCCTTGTGGAGACATTTGGTCCCCACCAAGATATTAAAACATACCCACTCCACATGCATGACAAACACAGATTTGTCCACAGGGTGGAGCCATATAGTTAGATTAGCTGGATTATGTTTACAACTAGTCACCAGAGTATAATGGTTATAAACAATTCAAAATGGTTCATGAATAATTGTGTTATAACCTGTGTGTGACAGGTTGTTGTTGTTTTTCTCTGGGAAGAAACAGAGAAAACTTTTTTTTAATGTGTTTCCTGTTAGAGCCCTTTCCTCTATTTCAAAAAAAACTAAAGAGTAACTATGTGATGGGGGAAACATCCAAAAAGAGGGAAAATCACAGTACAGAGGAAAAAGATCACCCAAGAGAGTGACCAAAAATGAAATGTACACAATGTCCACTTAACCCTTTTTAGTTCTGCATTGGAGCTTGAGGCTAAGGGAGTGAAGCTCATAGCCTCCAGTTTAGTCTATATTATGACACACCTCAGCGGGCTTGGCTCCACTGTTCAGCATCTGAGACAGTCTGGTTTGTGTGCTTCAGGTGCTAAATTGGCAGTCATAAGCTTCTATAGTTTCTATTCTGTTATCCTAAGTAGCAAATACAAAATTAAAATGCAGCACCAAACACACCTGACTGAACTGAAGGACCTGAATCAGTAATAATAATAATAATAATAATAATAATAATAATAATAATAATCACCAATTCAATCCTGAGCTCAGGCTACTGTCTCTGTGGAGTTTCTGTGCATGTTCTCCAATATCCACTTGGGTTTCTTCCAGGTTTTTTGGTTTCCTTCAGCCTCCCAAAAACATTCTAATACATGGATCGACTACAATAAATTAGCCGTAAGTGTGAGTGAGTGTGTGAATGCTGCACTGCGATGGATTGGACTTGTGTTCCATTCAGGGTGTAATTCCAGGGACAGGCTCCAGATTCACCATGACCCTGAACCGCGATAAGGTGGTGAATGAATGACAATCCCAAAAATTTGACTATAGATCTATGTGAATCACTATGAACCACGAAAAGTATATTTAAATCAAAAGTTAAACATTTTTCATTTTGATTTGAACTATTGAGCTATAGACTATTTTTCCAGAGTCTGGGGGCGATGTAAGGAAAACATCTTCCCCTGGCTGAGTGTGCTAATGCAGGAAACACACATGCTCTGGACGTAACAGAGCAGTTTTACTTACCTGTGAAGGTAAACATAAACTGTAGTGTGTTTTACAAATTAGCTTTGACCATATAGAACCAGTCTGATTCTTAATAATAAAAAAAAGAGTTTAAACACTTTAGCTACAGACATGCATTGAGTCACTTTCTGCCCTTGACATCATCACACATTCACTGTAAATGAGAAAAGCAAACCGTGTTCCATTGTTAATATAGACATAAAACGTGGCAGCAAGCCACAATTTCACTTTTCCGCTACCCTTAAGCTGTTACAGTCCTGTGTGTATTTATCACTTCTGTATAAACAGATGAACCCTCCCCTTCTGCAGTGCCGTGACTCATTCCTAGGCCGTCTCTTCGGACTTTATAGCAATGCAGCTGTAACACACATTCACAAAATGTCTCCAGTCAGCCTTCTCTTCAACATGAACACAGAAATAGAGCTTGATTCGTAATTAAGAGATGGAATTTAAATGAACTTTTATTCCACTTGTTCCTCTTAGCTCTAAATAAAGTAAACATGTAAAGTTTTTACACTGGAACAAAAATGAGTTCAACCACCATTCCATTTACTTTTGGAAAAGTAAATGCGTTGGAGTTCCAGCTCCAGAGTCTCTGGTTTGATCCTGAGCTCGGGTTACTGTGTAGATTTTCGGTGTGGATTATGGATGTTTCTCCCTGTGTCCATATGGGTTTCCTCAGGGTTCTCCAGTTTCGTCCCACCTCCAAAAAACATGCATTTTGAAGGATTTGCTACTCTAAATTGCCCCTAGCTGTGAATAAGTATGTGAATGCATGGCACCCTGTGATACACTGGCATCCCCTCCAGGGTGTATTCCTACCCCACGCCTAGTGTTTCTGGGATAGGCTAGAGATCCACTGCTACCCTGACCGCTTATTGAAGATGAATGAATGAATTTAAAAGTGTTATTTTGAGCTGAACAGAAGAGTAGTATTTGATATGTGGCTCTGTCTCAAACTGCTCACTATACAGTATACTGTATGCTTACACTATACACTTGACTTTCTAGTATGTTTTATTTGAGACGTTTTATTTGAGACGTTAAATGCCAGATTACTGCTCTACATCACGTCCTAGAATCAATAGAATAACCAGGAAGTAACTCAAAATGGCCGTTCTTTAACTTTCCGCCCTCATTTGCATTCTTGCTGGGTTTTTTAGCCATTATGAAAATTTTAATCCAAAAAAGTACCTGTAATTTTAACAGTATGTATTAGTGCAATTTTACCAGGCGCAATAGTCGTTCATTCTACCTGCATGCATGAATGCTTATACATTTACTTCGTGCTTAATTTTTACTTGTGCCCTCATTTTCTCCCCAATTTGGTCACCTGCCTATTCCCACCCACTCACCCCTATCATACGAAAGCTACCAAATGGGGGAGGGTGAAGGCTAACACGTGCTTCCTGCAAGACATGCTAAGACAATCAACTGCATCTTTTGCTGCTTATGCTGTGACACAGGGCAGCTTAACACGCTCAGAAGAAAGCGCTGTCTGCCCTCTTCCACATACATGAGTCCACAGATGACCACAATGGTTAATATCGTAATAACCGCAATAATATGGTTAATTAATATTAATGCTTAATTTTTCAGCCAGCACATCAGCCGGGTTTTAAAGGAGTAGATTTTAAAGCCTGTGAGGTGAACTGCAATTGCAAATAAAAAACTGATAAGCCTTCCCCTTCCAGCGCTGAACCCCACCCCCTCTGTTGAATTTACATTCGTCTCATTTGTTGTTTTTTAAGAAAGAAGAGCAGAGCTGAGCAACTCTGTTCTAGCAGGGGGTGGAGTTTATTTCTGGGCCGGAAAAATGTAAATAGCTTGAAATCAAGAAATAACTTGTGAGAATAAAGATGGGCATGAAAATATTGTGAACATGTTGTAGGGTATCATTGAAATTATGCGCATTACAGGTCAGGAAACACAAACGGCACCTTTAATCGAACACTACATCTAGCTGAGCTTCCCAGTTCTTTCTACTTCTTTAAAATCGCCATGAAGTTAAACTGAAATATATCCATTGTTTAATTCTCCTCCGCAGACTCAGTGATGAAGTCCTGCTCCTTTAAATCATTCTGTGATAAATCCCACATGAGTAATGGAGGAGTGAAGCTGGAGTGCTGCTTCAGTGATGAGTGTAACGGGCCGCACCGTGCTCACAGTCACGGAGAACACGGCAACGGCGCTGTGGCTCTGGGCTCCAGCCTGAACCTGCTCCTGGGAGTGCTGATGATCCGAGCCGCTGTCAACGTCATGTAAAATCCTATAAACACCAGAAAAAACACTATAGGACATATTATTGAGTATTGTAGCATGAGCTTTTGAAATATGAAATTGCATTGGTTAACAGTGTTTTTAGTGAGCGTACATTAACAGTCAAAAGTTTTGGACACGCCTTCTTTTCATTTTTATTATATTCTACTATTTTATAACAATGGTGAAGATATTAAAACTACGAAATGTCAAATATCAAATATAGTATAAGGCATTGACCAATAGTGTTGACCAAAACTATTTTATATTTTAAATTCTTAACAGTGTTCCTGGTGAAGCTTTGTACACTCTTGGCATTTTTTCAACCAGCTTCATGAATAAACTTTGTCTCTTAACCTTTGCAGATAGGCTGAGGTCTAAATAGAAACTACTTATTTGGGAAAGCAGTTTAAATAAAAAAAAAAAAAAAAAATTTTAAGCAAATGAATTTCAGAAATTCAGAAATAAATTTATACCTGGACACTAACTTCACTATTTACATTATTTTAAACTATCTAGTTTCAAAATGCCTTTACGACAATGAAAAGTTAAATCTGCTGCGTCCAAACTTTTAACTGGTAGTGTATGTTGATTTGAATGTGTATTAATGGAAATAATTTGTGTCAGATAGATTTCCATTACTTGTTAGCTATATTAGCCTCAGACGTCAAGTATAAAACTTTGACGCAAACTTAGAACGTTATGTAAATTTTCCTTTTGGCCCTGTTCTACACATTTTAGTGTGTTTTGTACTCTAACTCTCCTGATTCAGCTGCTTACTTCATTAACACACCATTTATGAGAATAAAAGGTGTGTGTGTTAGAGAAAGAAAACACTAAACTGTGCAGAACATGTGGTGGATTAAGATCTAATGAGGCTTAAAGTGCCGGAAATGAATTTGCATAGCTGGTAGATCCTTTTAGATGTTTTGCCAAGTATAAAGCCACCAGAAGTTTGTTTCTGTATGTTCGTGGTTTGTGCTGTATATGGACTCGAATGAGGGCTGGCTAAATAAAGTTGACAGCTAAATAAAGTTATAACTTTCTATTTTTTTTTTTTTTTTAAACATATCCTACACAGATCCATTGTTCAGTCTAACAAGGAGCGAATTTCTTTTCGGTTTAGTATAGTATAAAAAGACAGGCTACACACAATATATTTAATACATTTAATCATCACAGGTACATAATCAGCTTTTGAAAGCCAGAAACATGTAATATGTCTCATTTTCTGTCTTCATGTATTGGCCTCTCTCAAAGATTCTCAAAATGGAGTCTGGGGACCCCTAGCAGACCCTGAGGGTCCAAGATTTGTTAAAGAAATTGTTAGCTTAGTTGTAGTAAGTTATACAACACCGCTGTTGATTGCTCAATTTTGATTGGTCAGGAGGTGTTGGTTAATGTTCTATAACAGCAGCTCTGACAGTAGGTCCTGCTGCTCTTTTATTTTAATATGCTCTTTCTAATATGTCATTGTTTCTACATTAAAACCAACTTACACAGAGACTTGTATAGTGGACACTGGACATAAATAGAGAACATTTTCTTTGAGGCTACATTTATTTAACATTTTTTGACAAAGTCTCCAGTTTTAGCGCTTTTTAAACAGTCAGATGTAAAGCTGTATGTTTTCTGACTTGGGAAACTCTTCAGGGCAGAGGAGTTTATGTTTTCTGGTTTCTTGGTAACCTGACAAGCTGTCTTTTTTTTTTTTATCTCAACTTCAAGAGAAGAAAAACATTGGTGAGGGAACGACTCGGTGAGGGAGCAGTTTATGCCTGCTATGATTTAAGTGATAACAGGAGCTAACTTGTTTTCTGCATATTTAATGTTCCATAACATTAAATGTAAATGGATAAAAAGAAAGTGTGACATGCAGTTCTTTAATGAATAAAAATTGTAACTGTCGAGAAATTGCTGAGGTATGAGAGGAATAAAACGCTTCAGGATGTGCTGTTATCACCCCACCCCACTGTTCATTATTTTCCTATAACAGCATGCCCCGTTGTGTTTTCCTTTCTTCAGTACTACTTATAAGTTATTTATTCATTATCCAAATAATATAATTGTACCAATCTATCAATTGGTTATAACCAATTTAACTGGTCACTTGAATTAAATTGGTTTAATCCAAACTTTAATAACTTAATAACAAGGACAAGTTAAATCTACCATAACTTAAGTCTAAATTTTAGAAGACTAAAACCGGGTTATATTAAGTATAAATATTCAAGAATATTAAACCTTGTTAAAATTGTTATAATGTAAGCATTAACTTTTTGGGTTCAACTTCAGGAATTTAAATAGGACTTTAAGCTTTCAAACCTGCATTTTAACATGGTGGGGCAGCAGGTAGCATTTCCACCTCACAGCTCCAGGGTCCTGGGTTCAATCTTGAGAACAGGTTAATGTCTGTGTGTAGTTTCTTATGTTCTCCCCGTGTCTGCGTAGGTTTCCTTTGGGTACGCCGGTTTCCTCCCATCTCCTAAAAGCATGAAAGTAAATGGATGACCACATTAAGTTACCCCCAGGTGTGAATAAGTGTGTAAATGTGTGTGTGCATGATGCCCTGTGATGGCCTGGTGTCACATCTAGGGTGTATACCTGGCCAATGTTCCCCATCCACACCGGGTGGAGTTTACTGAACATGAATGAATGAATGAATTTCAGGAATTAAAACATTCTAATGGCCTCAGAAAGTAAGTAAATATAATTATATAGCTGCAGATGCAGATGATTCTACACAGCCCATTTGTTTATTCGAGTTTAGGGGTTCTCTCTCTCTCTCTCTCTCTCTCTCTCTCTCTCTCTCTCTCTTTCTCTCTCATCTACTGAACTTGGTAGGACCAAACTTTACAGAAGCGGAGTCCACAGTAGTACACTTGGAAATCAGATCAATCCAGCTAGTCACACAACTTTTAGAAAAGTGGAAGTCCGATGGTGAAACACTGGTTTGCAGTTGAAAAATCTCCAAACTCTGATGATTCCTTTCCTGTCTTACGTTTGCCTCCCAAACTAGATGAGGTTGAAGATATTTTTTTTTGGATTCTGCAAAATCTTGTGTCTTGGCTTTTTCATCAAGCATACGTAAAGCTCTTTACAGAGCTTGTGTAAACGTTCTTAATAAAAAAGTGTATAGATAAAAGAACTGATTCACCCTGGCGCTCTGTACTTGGGTTGAATGATATGGTTAAGCCAGAGTGGAGGGCGTTGTGTAAGCCACCGTTGTTAAAAAGGACAGCTGATATTCTCTGAAATATGTTCAGAGAAATCGTTTTGTTTGTCAATTACTAAACGTCCTCTTAGGATAAGCAAAATTAGCTATTTACACTAGCAGAAGAAATAAAACAGAATAAAGATGTGGACAAAATGTTGGCTTTTACTTGACTTTAGTTGACATTTACTTCTATAAATCAACAGGTTTTTTGAAGTTTTTTATTCAATTCTCCCTCTCTCTCTTTCTCTCTCCATTTCTCTCCCCCACTCTCTCTCTCCATCTCTCTCTCTCTCTCTCTCTTCCACTGTCTCTCCCTCTCTTTATCTCTCTCTCTTTCTCTCTCCACCCCCCATCACTTCCACTGTCTCTCCCTCTTCTCTCTCTCTCTCTCTCTCCCTTTCCCTCTCTCTTTCTCTCCCACTCTCTCTCCATCTTTCTCTCTCTTTCCCTCTCTCTCTCTCTGTCTCTCCCCCTCTCTCTCTCCCTTTCCATCTCTCTCTCTCTCTCTCTTTCTCTCTCTCTTTTAAGTGAATCACTTTTGGGAAAGTGCTCTTCAGCAGTAATGCTGATGAGAAACGTGACGGCTCGTCATGTCGTCATCGCCGTTCCAGCGCGCACGTGTCTCCGCAAAGTAACGGGGCTGTTCTCACATTCCGGAGGCAGGAAAAGAGGAGGAGAAGGGAGAAAGAGAAAACAGTGAAAAGCCCTGGGAGAGGGGAGAGGCGGTTCAGTGAAGAACAGGAGCGGTGAACTGGAGGAGCAGAACCACTTCATCCGACTCGAGTGACTTTCCACTGTGAGTCTGTAACGATCACAACGACTCGATAACGATTTACTACCGATTTACTACCGATTCACTGCAGCCAGGTCTTTAACTATTTACACTGATTTAAAAATATAACCAAGTCCTGCAGCTCAGTCTTTCGGAATGCCAGTCTTTATTGCACTCTACTGATCTAAAGAGAAGTATTTAAGAATTAGACTGGTCTGAATTTAACACTAGAGCAAGAGTTTGAGATCTGCACTGGTCTAAATCTAATACTGACCCTGGTGGAAGTTAAACTTAAGTCTCTGTTAAAGTCTTTAATAACCACACTGATATCAATCTAAATGTTTAAGTCATGTCTAGGTATAAATGTAACTCTTTACATTTAATTCTGGTTTAAACCTGGTCTAAACATAACAGTGTAACATGTAAATGTGTAGCGTTAAATGATATTGTAGGGGTTTGAGATGTGCGGTTACTGAAATACAACTCTCTATGACCAGTACTGGTCTAAATCCAAGTCTTTAAGTTATACTGGTGTAAAACCGGTCTAAATGTCTAACACTGGGAAAATATAACTTACACCATGATTGCTCTTGTTTAAATACCAGTCTTTAATAATGACACTGGTCTAAATGTAACTGATTGTAAGGCGTGTCCTGGTATAAATGTAACTCATTATAATTAATGCTGGTTTAAAACTGGTCTAAATGTAAGTGTTTATGTGCAGTGTGACATTCTAGTAAGACTTGATGAAACACACTAACCTATATGTGGAAGTTCAAGAAGTGTAATCTCTGAAATGCAACTCTCTAAGACCTTTACTAATCTAATTCCAAGTCCATAAGAATGATACTGCTTTAAACCTGAGTTATACTGGTTTAAAACTGGTCTAAATGTAAATAATTAGGAATAGTACTAGTTTAAAACTGGTTTAAACCTGCTTTAAATGTAAGCATTTAAGAATGATTCTGCTTTAAAACTAGTCTAAGTAAAGTTCTAAAGAATTACACAGCTTTTAATCTGGTCTTAATTTATGTCTTAAAGAATTTAAAACTGGTCTAAACATACATGTTCAAAAATGATGCTGTTTTAAGTCTGGTCTAACTAGAACATTTTAGAGAAAGTCTACTTTAAGTCTGCTCCAAATATGTTTAAGAATTTCACTGGCTTAAAAACGGTCTGGATGTAAGTGTTGAAGTTAAAACTGATCTAAAATTGAGCTAAACTCAAGGCTTTAATGTGTGTATTTAAGATCTGTTCATATTTAAATGTATATAGAGGGCTGGAGCGTGTTATCATGGAAAGTCACATTAATAATTTAATAATGAGTGTGTGTGTAATGCAGTGATGGCCGACTGAGTTAGCTCAGAGAAAAGGCATGCATCTTAAATAGAGCGGCCTAATGTTATCTGATTTATTAGCAGTCCATGCTGCCCTCCACAGGTGAGTTCATTTCTGGAATTTGAAAATGTCTTTATTCAGATTCCAGTGTTAGGGTGTGCGATATGGAAGAGTACCATGTTGCGATACTTAAAGATGATGATGGTTGTTTAGACTGAAGAACGCATTATGGTGGACAGTCAGAATGAATCCCAGGTTTTAGTTTTAAAAACATGCCAAATTTGAGCTTTTATTTGTTAGAGACTGAAGTCAAATAGTTATAATAGCACTAACATCTACAGTGCAATATATTGCAACATTTGATATGTGTATAAATCCAAGCCAAATGGCAGCGGGTCTGTGCTCATTAGTATTCTGAACCACTGCATCTCGTCTTTTCTTTAAGACATATGCAATTTTTTCCACCTCAGCCACATGCTGAAACTTGTGATAGAACGGTTGCTGGTTCCAGTCTGTGGCTTTTTCACCATATTTGAGACATTACTTGGAATCACTAGGGCTTTAGCCCCTTTAAATGCATGAGCATTCTTTCTGTGTCTGGTTATTATCTCTCACTGACACCAATAAGAGAAAGTTCAACCTGCTGATTATGGGGTATGAGGATCGGCCCTTTAAACCCTCTATAATGACATGTCAATAGACTGCTTAAGGGGAAAAGTGCTGAAAAATGTCAAACTTCTGAGGCAGAAAGATGGAGAGATAGTAAGGTTATTAACATAGTACCTAATGATTTAATCAAATGTCTGCAGCTATGATGTACAAATGATTGATTCTTCATTCATTTTCTTTGAAATTCTACATTCATGGCTGTGATGATAGCATGACTCCACTTATAGAACTACAAGAACTTCACATGTTTTTTGTTTGTTTTTACACTTTATATGTTCATGTTTCACCATTTTCACATGTTGAGTTTTCACATGTATAACGTGTTTTTGTTTTCACATGATTTTTACACAATTAGTTTATTTTCACATGTCATTTTTAGGGATGATTCATTTACTTTCATCTGATTTTTCCACATGATTCATTTTCACATGTGATTTTTAAAACATAGTTAATTTATCTTGTGGTTCATATATTTATTTATTTATTTTACATGTGATTCATTTAGTTTCACAGGTGATTTTTTAATACATAATGGGTTTATTCTCACAGTTTTTTTTTACACGATTCATTTTCCATGTGATTTTTTTCACGATAAATTTATTTTCTCATTTCTTTCTTTTTTTTTTTTTTTTTTTTTTTTTTTTTTTTTTTTTTTTTTTTTTTTTTTTTTTTTTTTTTTTTTTTTTTTTTTTTTTTTTTTTTTTTTTTTTTTTTACACATGATTTATTCATTTTTCATATATGCTTGTATTTTTCACATTTTCCTGAATTCAGACTTTTAATTTTAAGACATAATATATGTAATATATGTCACATTGCTCACATGTGAAAAACATATGTTCATGTGTGGAATGGATGTGGTTTTCTGTAAGGGTGTTTCACCCAGGGTCTCCTGTAGGCTTGATGAAATGAAGGTGTGTTACATTTGGAATGTGTAAAGAGATGTAAGTGCTCTGGTTGAGGATACAATGAATATAAAAAGTCTACACACTCCTGTTAAAATGGCAGGTTTTTGTGAAGTAAAAGAATAAAAAAGATAAATCGTGTCAGAACTTTTCCCACCTTTAATGTGAAATTGCATAGTATACAAATAAAGTGAAAAACAATCAGAAACTTCTTAGGGGAAAATATATATAAAACACTTACAGTAACCTAGTTGCATAAGTGTGCACACCCCTAAACTAATACTTTGTCAGTCTTTTTGGCTAAGAGTCTATCAGCTCTAACGTCTTGACGCACTTTCTCCTGTGCACAGGCCGCTGCAGGTCACCCCTCGGAGTTTTAGTTGGATTCAGGTCTGGGCTCTAGCTAGGTCATTCAAAAACATTGATCTTCTTTTGGTTAAGCCATTCCTTTGTTGATTTGGATGTATGCTTTGGGTCACTGTCATGCTGAAAGGTGAAATTCTTCTTCTTCTTCAGCTTACTAGCAGACACATGAATGTTTTGCACTAAAATCATCTGGTATTTGTAGATATTCATGATTCCCTATATTTTGCTAAAAGCCCCAGTTCTGGCTGAATTAAAGCAGCCCTAAAGCATGATGCTGCCACCACGATGCGTCACCGTGGGTATGGTGTTCTTTTAGTGATGTGCTTTTTGCGCCAAACATCCCTTTTGGAATTAAGGAATTATTATATCTTTTGCAATTGGTCTCATCAGACCATAACACATTTTGCCACATGGTTTGGGGTGATGTAGTTGAGCTTGGATGTTTTTTGTGAGAAATGGCTTCCATCTAGCCACCCTACCCCACAGCCCAGATATGTGAAGAATACAAGAGATTGTTGTCACATGCAGAGAGTAATCAGTACTCGTCAGATATTCCTGCAGCTCCTTTAATGTTGCTTTAGGTCTCTTGGCAGCCTCCCTGGTAAGTCTTTGTCTTGTCCTTTTGTAAATTTTGGAGGGACGTCCTGTTCTTGGTGATGTCAGTGTGGTGCTCCATTTTCTCCACTTGTTGATGGCCTTCACAGTGTTCCATGGTACATCTAATGTTCTGGAAATTCTTTTATACCCGTCTCCTGGGCAATACCTTTCGAAAAGTGAGATACCGTACATGCTTCATAAGCTTTTTGTGGACCATGACTTCAGCAGTCAGATGAAACCAAGACGATGTCGAGAAAATCCTACAGAAACAGCTGCTCTTTATTTGGGGTTAATGAGAATAATTTCATTGATGACAGCTGTATGATCATTACTTTTGAACGTGAGATTGAATATGATTGGTTCGTTCTGAACACAGCCACATCCCCAGTTATAAAAGGGTGTGCACACTTATGCAACAAGGTTATTGTTTTTTATTTTTCCTATTTTTCCCTAAAATCTGATTGTTTTTCACTTAATTTTTATACATTGTAATTTCACATTGAGGGTGGGAAAAGTTTTGACATCTTGGTTTATCTTGGTTTAATTTTTTTCATCACAAAAACTTTAACAGGGGTGTGTAGACTTTTTATATCCAATGTTTGTGTTGTACTGTGTAATCCATTACCTTGTGTTCACACCTATAAGACACAGATTTCACTTTCAGCTTATCTCTTGTGAGCATCTACCATTCTAACATTCTTAGAAAAAAAAAAGGCTGAAAAAAGGCAGAAACCCTTTTGGTCTGTCCTTCTGGGGAAACCCTTAAAGGTTTTATGTACAACAGATGTTTCCTTTTTATAAAGGGGTTCCAAGAAAAAGCCTTCACAAACCAAAGAACCCTTGAAGAACCTTTTTTCTTCTTCTTCTAGTGGAATGTACACACGTTGCAGTATTACTTTTAATTAAAATATTTTAAATCCAGGAATGAATGTTTATAATTTTGTCTTCTAATTTTGAAAGCCAAAAGCTGTTGCGATCTAAAACACAGGGAGGAACTGAATTTTGAAAACTAGAGAATTTTGGGGAATGTTGAAGATCCTACACTGTAGAATTTACTGGAACTAATCATTTGAGTTTGTGTAAAATGGAGAAAATCTCGATTCAAATTCAGATCTCCTTCGCTGCTTGCTCTACCACCCAAATCACCGCTCTGTACTGCGCATTTAACAGAGGAAGTGTTGTTTGTTCTCCGGTTTGTCCTCCTGTTGTTTGTAACCCTGTAAACACAGGGTTAGGGTGAGAGAACATCATTGCATGGCTAATGAACATTCTGGAAAAACCTCTTTGGTTAAACTAGATGTCAATAAAAGTTTTGCGGTGTGTTGTGTTTATTGCTGAACACAGACCTGGCAGCACGCCTGTGCTTCAGAACAGCCTCGAGTTAAGCATCAAGGAACAAGGCAATCAAACTCTCGATGTGAACGATAGAGCGAATGCTTTTCATTTGCAACACTCGGGAGCCTGTCCTCCATGTTCACGTCACTGTTTAGTTACACAGAAAGTTCCGAAACCTCGGGTGAAACACGTTGCACTTGTGAATTTGTACTTTTGATGTACATGTCACACTCCCTGTTCAAAATTATGAAAACAGTGTTGTTAGGCAAATGGCCTATAAATATAAATATAGGTTGCCAAGTATTTATACTTAGGCTAGTAATTTAGCTAGCTAGTACATAGCTGGTTATTCTTACAGACAATGTAAAGGTGCAGTGACAGAGGAAATGAGACAGAGCAGTCTGGAAGATCAGCATTTCCCTCAGAAGTGTTGGTAAATTACTAAGAAAATACTTCACACAGTTAGTATTACATATTAATTACACTTAGCATTGACCGCTAACTGAATTTCTATGAGTCCCACCATTCTGAGAAACATTACAACTTGTTAACTGTCAGAAAAATTTGAGTAGTGAATACTGAGACTTAATGAGACTTATTGTGTGTGTGTGTGTGTGTATGTGTGTGTGTGTGTGTGTGTGTGTGTTGTGTTCTCTGTTCCCTCAGGTCCCAGCTGCGCTACAGTATATGAGTGTGTATGATGATGGCCATGCGGTCATTCTCCATGTTCGGTGTGGTGTGTGTATTGGCCATGTGGGTGTGTATGAGTGTGTGTGAGCCCATCAGTTTGCGTCTTTCTGGAGAGAAGCGTAAACACTATGAGGGCCGAGTGGAGGTGTATTATGGTGGAGCGTGGGGGACGGTGTGTGATGATGACTTCGACATCAACGCTGCACACGTGGTGTGTAGACAGCTCGGTTACCTCGGTGCTGTCTCTTGGTTTCCGTCTGCTAAATACGGCAAAGGAGAAGGTGTGTATGTGTATGTGTGTGTGTGTGTGTGTGTGTGTGTGTCTGTTGTTAGCAATGTTGACATTAAAAAGCATTCTAAATGCCCAAGACAACTAAACATGGCGGAAAAACATCTCTAAACCTTTACCCTAATCATAAATTCCATATTTGAATATGCATGAATACGCAATTTAAAATGCTATAATACTGCCATCCTAATAGCTAGGTTAATAAACCAGCCTGCACTCGTCACAGATCAACACGAGTGGGATTAAAGTGTCAGAGTGTTTCATCATGTTCTCTGTGACGTATTTACCAAAATTATCACAATATTTGATCATTTTGTAGTACAAAACATTAGTAACGAAAATTATCAAAATATAATGTTATCTTAGCTATCAAGAAGTGTTTATCATTAGTATTATCTCATTTCATCTGTTTTGCCATTGGCTTTGTGCACCTTCTGTTTTTGGTGTTTTTTTTGTGTGTTTAAAGTGTGGAAATAGTTGTCCAGTGTGACCAGTGTGCAAACAGACACTCTGTTAAAGTTATATAGAGTATATAAATAGTTTAATGTTTGGTGTGGTGATGCCAATCCTCTGTTTATATATCAATCACAGTCTTTATCATATAATATTGTGAACTAACTGAGGACACAAGAACAGGATTAATTAAATATAAAAGATGTCCCCCATCCCATGACTAAGAGTTTCCACATCCCCACTGTCTCTCTGTTCATCTGTCTGTCTGTTTCTAATTTCTGGAAAATCATTTATTATTCAATGCAAGACAAAGTATTCGAACTGAGACAGCCAGTATGTGGAAAAGGAAACCTGGTGTCTGCCTGGTTTTTGTCTGCTTGTCTGGAGACGAGGTCTCTCTCTCTGATTGTGTGTGTGTGTGTGTGTGTGTGTGTAGGTCCTATCTGGTTGGATAATGTACACTGTACAGGGAGGGAGGCATCGATCTCTGACTGTCACTCAAACGGGTTTGGAGTTTCAGACTGCAAACACTCGGAGGATGTCGGAGTTGTCTGTACACAAAAACGCATCCCAGGATTCAAACACATCAGCACTGGCAGCGACGATGTGGAGGTGAGACATACACACACTGAAAAACATCCATAAATGCACACATACCCACTCACATACAGTGCGGTCCAAAAGTCTGAGACCACAATTTTGAAAATTCTTGCTTTGAAACGAAAAAAAAAAAAAAAAAGGAAATATGCAACATCTTGACTATTCAGTATTCAAGACGTTACACAATTTCTAGGTCACTATTTAAATGTTAGCAAATTTGTGATATTGACCATGATAACTCCCTTGTACAAAAAGTAAGATTTTTTGGTGAGTCTTATCCCTTCTGTTGATTTGTTTACACAAACTTGCGTAGTCTCTGCCAGCCCGAGTGCACGCTCTCATTAAAGCGGAAAGGGGACATACGGAATACTCCGAAACTCATGTAAATATTTCAAAGATTCTACTTTTCACTCAAATTATTTCTGATAATATCACTTGAAACTTTTGTGTTAAATTGAAAAAGAATGCCAAACAGAAGCATTTTCTCTAGTGCTCTCAGACTTTTGAACCCCATTGTATATACACAAAGAGTTTGTTTCTCACTGATGTGACTATATAGCACTGTGATTTTTGTGTATTTTGTGTATAAACTGATTATTGTCACTGTTTATTTACTGGATTTGATCACTATTGAATATTTAAGTTCATGTAAGGGTGCTTGATTTTTCTGGATATCCTCATATTTGAAGGAAGTGGGGGTCAGAGGTCATGATTAGCCTTTGTTAAGGGCTATATAATAAATATAGCTAACGGGCAAGCACTGTATAGCACCCCCATAGCACCAAAGTGCCACAGATTGGTCGTCAGGTCATCGTTACAAAGATTATGGTTGTGTAAATACGCAAGAAGCTCATTGATTATCACCTCATGTTCTCTTTGGTATATAGTCTTTGCTTAAAACAGCCAAATCATTTTGAATCAGATTATTCATCATCATTATTCATTTATCATTTTTTTTTGTCAGATTTTGAAAACTTTAAAGAAACTTAAGATATATTTCTGCTATTTCTACAATCTAGGTGTCTGAAAATCACATAGCAAGATTGCATAATAATTTGGCGTTAAATCCCAGATTTTAGACCATAATCCATTTATTATTAGGGCAACATTAATAACTGTTGATATTAGAAGAGAGAGAAAGAAGACAGACACATATAACATAAGATTGCTGCACATTTTTAGACCTTAATATATTAGACTCAGTGCCTCTCAGCTCCATTGTTTAGGGTTTGATCCTGAGCTCATGTCCGGGTTCTCCGGTTTCCTCCTACCTTCTAAAAACATGCTAGTCAGTGGATTGGCTACTCTAAATTGTCACTGTGTGTGATTAAGAATGGAAGATGTATTGTAAGGTTCCTAATATAGGCTCTAGATCCACCACAACTCTGAGCAGTAGAGTGGTTACTGAAGATAAATAAATAAATGAAAGATTCAGATTTAAGGTACTATTAAAAATGAATGCCATTGGCAATAAAGAAAGGAAACACCCACTGGGGATAAATGTTCCTCTGTGGCTTTGCCGTGGCTTTGTTAGTTGGAGTTTTTTTTAACGTGGCCTACCTAATATGGCGAACAAAGTTAAAAAAACAATGCTGTAATATTTATGCTCTGAATATTAGGGGAAAAAAATTTGACATTCATTTAAATGACACTGAGCCTTGTTTTTGGAGAAAATTGCAACCTAAGGTTCAGCATACAATTATAGACCAAATTCCAATATATTACAATATTTATTCAAACTTCAGGTAACATTAACAGTGTGCTTAGAAAGAAGAAGAAAGAAAGAATATTCCTCTGTGGCTTCCCTGGATAGATAATACCCTCTTTCATTAAACAGGAGGTGCAGACTGACCGGCTCACCTGCCAGCAGAGTTGAATAGTCTTGTTCTAACCCTCGTCTCTCTGTGTAAATCTCTGTCTCGTTAATAGCCAGTGGTGAGGCTATGGTTCTTTTTTCATCATCGTTACTGAACTTTCCAGACAGATTTGTACTGTTGATTGTTGTTCCTAGAAAAGCAGATATCCTTTTCGTATGTCTTTTTTTTTCTTATGAGTTCACAGCGTGAGAAAGGCCAACAGACCACAAAAAACACATTCGTGATGTTCCCCTCACTGATGAATGTGCACATAGTTCCCGTCTTACACCACAGGCTTAAAAATGTGTATTTGCTGTTTACTTTTGCCCTACGTGATTCTCTGCACGTCTGTGTGGATGTTTTTGTGCTCATGGAAACCGAGGTGAGCTGTCTGTAATGTTCTTTTCCATCTCCACAACCTTGGAGGCTAATGAACTTACCACAGATCACACACACACACACACACACACACACTGCCCACAGCTCTCTGTCTAATCAGCCAGACTTCCTCTGAAATGCTGATTCATGGAACGGATGACGACAGTGTGAGGGAACCCCGTTTCTCCCCCGAAGGAGAATCCCTTCTTTTTACACACAGTGGAAAGACTGTGTGGGTTTTATTACCCCGTGGTGACTTGTAGTTGGGGTAGTGGAGATATTGGATGGGTGCGGGGTCCTCTAGTCGCTTTTCAGAAACATAAAACCTCCACACACTCACACATGGCCTCCTAATGGCTTTACCCCCTTCTGTATGTTTGCCAGGTTATAAGGTGACCTTAGATATCTCTAGTAGACAAGCAACTTTTTCTCTCGGCACATACCGTCAGTCTGAGACAGTAGCAGCTGTTATATGTCTAACCTGCTCCATTATTTCCTCCTAAAATTTGCCAGACAATATTAGAGCATTCCATTGGAAGTAAAGCAATATTATAGCTTTTAGGATAAGATCATGGATGTTGTGTTTCTGTGGATGTCGGATCATTAGTTTACACCATAATGTTTTTTTTTAAATTTACATTTCAGTGGGACACACTGCTCACAACACCTGCCTTTTCATACAATTAAAGTTTTTTTTTATAAGGTTCTTTTTTAAGGAAATTTTTCACTATTAATTTTCAAAATATTTTTGAACACAAATTTTCAGCACCCCGAATTCGACTATTTTCGAATAGAACAGCCTGAGCTGAAGTGTTTTACACCTCTTATTCCATGATAACATTTTTTAAAAATGTATTAAAGAATGACACATCACTAAGCAACATCCATGTTGCTTAGTTCCTGTTATCACTTTCCTTATAGCAGCTATAAACATTCGTTCTCTCACCAGCCTCTTTTTCTCCCCCTCTCTTGAAGATAATAAGACTGCAGCATGTCGTGTTGAAAGAGAACTTGCAATACACTCCATACTGAATACTGTCCTGTGTCGGAAAACTTAAAGTTACAGTTTTACATCTGACTGTTACAAAGCGCTGAGACTCGCCAAAACTTCACAATGTCAGTGATTACACATGATTTCACGCTGTTTATGTGCAAAGTCCACCATACAAGACCCTGTGTAAGTTGTTACTATATAAACGATGACGTATTAGAATGGGAGCATTAAAACAGTATATACCTGCGATTTGTCTTGCAGTCAGAACTACTGTCAGAGCTGTTGAAAATTAATCAACACTTTTTGACTAATTAGAATCGAGATTTCAAAAGCACAGCACTGCACTCCAGCTTGAAGTTACTGCCTAATAATCTGATATAGACATTGCTGACTATTTTCTCCTGGTCTTCTGTGCACATGGAGGAAAACCCAAAGTTTAATCTAAAAAAAAGGGAACAAATAGAAACACTCAGTATGCAGTATGCCTGTTACTTTAAGTAATAAATGAGACAGTCAAGATTATTACAAGATTATTCCAAAATACCCTCAGAAAATCATTACCTGACTCACCATCCAACTTAAAGTCGTCTGATGTTACTACAGATTCTCATCTCTGTGTGTTTTCCTCATTGATGGGTAATTTACTGTCAGAAGCAAATAGTGTTTCAGCATACTTCACTTCTTCCTCCCTCCTTAATGGACAAATAGTCGTTTTCTTACACCACTGACTCAAACGTCTGCTAAACACTTCCACAAATATTAGTCCATTACACCCAAGTGTCATAATACCCTTTCTGTCCCCTACATACACACACACTCTTTTATTCCTGTGCGTTTACGGCCATTATTTGTATTTCCGTCTCCTGGGTGTTGCTAATGCTGTGTGAAACATTCAGACGTGTGTGTGCAGAAAGGTTTGTGAGAGGTCAAGTTTTTTTTTTTTTTGACCGTCGGTCAGTGTACAAACACAGAAACTTGCTACATTATCATTTATTCCAAACACTCATTCCATTTCTCTTTGTCACATCTACTTGCCCATGCACATGCATTTCCATCCAGGGTTTATTTTCCACAAAGGCAAGATATGCATAAAACAGGTGGTTATATGGCTGTCTGAGATTTTGGCCATATCCTTGAAAAAGTTTGAAATCTGACGATGCCACATGTGTCTGCGGCCGGGGGTTTAAGACTGTGTAAATGTCCTGCGCTCGGGGTGGCATTAGACTGATGCTAGCTAATCACAAACATCTGTAAGTTTATGTATATAGAACAGGGCAGTTAGCGTTCTCCTCTTGTGTTGCAATGTGATAAGATAGAGCGGCTTCACGTGTCTCACAGGAAGCAGGTATTAGCCTTTACCTTTCCAGAGTTGCTAGCTTTAAAATGGCTTTAAATCCTATTTGTGTTCATGTATACAACTACAGAGTTTAGTTGAAAAAAAACCCACAATGTGCCACTCATAAAGCCTGTAAATAGTCCAGGTCAAAATTCATCAACGTCAGAGAAAGAAAGACAACTAAAAAAAAAAAAACACCAGAAAGGAAAACAAAGAGGAAAGAAAGGGGGAAGGAAAAGGAAGAGAAAGGGGAAGTAATGAAGAAGGGGGAGAGAAACAAGAAGGAAGGAAAAGGAAGAGGAGAAAAATAGGAAGGGAAAGGAAGAGGAGGAAAAAGAAACGTATTTAAAAAAAATTAAGGCAGGAAGGAAGCAAGGTAGGAAAGAAAAGGAAGAGTAGAGATAAGGGGAAGGAAACAAAAGAAAAGGAAGTGGAGAAACAGGAAGGAAAATGAAGAGGGGAGAAACAGGAAGGAAGAGAAGAGGAAGAGGAGAGAAACAGGAAGGAACGAAAAGGAAGAGGAGAGAAACAGGGAGTAAGGAAAGGAAGATGAGAGAAACAATTTGAAGAGACTGAAAGAAGCAAAGAAAGCACAGTGTGCAAGAACAGTTAGAAATAAATGCAGTGAAATAAATGGCAAAGGGAGTGTTTCTTGCCCATTTCCCTAATCATGTTTAATCAGGAGACTGAATATGTAGCAGTATTCTTCTAAATACACCATATTGTCAAAAGTATGTGCACATCTGATCATCAAACCCATATGTGCTTTGTGAACATCTCATTTCAGAGTTGGTCCCCCTTTGTGGTTGTACTAACCTCCACTCTTCTGGGAAGCATTTCCACTAGATTTTGGAGTGTGGCTGTGGGGATTTGTGATCATTCAGGCACAAGAGCATTAGTGAGATCAGGCAGCGATGTTGGTGAAGAGGCCTGGAGTGCAGTCAGTGCTCCAGTTCATCACAATGATCTTCAGTGGGGTTGAGGTCAGGGCTCTGTGGAGGACACTCGAGTTCCTCCACTCCAAATTGACAAAGCATGTCTTCATGGAGCTCGCTTTGTGCACAGATGCATGCTGGAACATGTTTGGGCCCTTTGGGTTCCAGTGAAGGGGAAACTGTAATGCTACAGCATACAAAGACAATCGTGTGCTTCCAACCACAGGAGAACCACATATAGGTGTGACGTCCAAAAACCTTTGTGACGTCCAAAATCTTTTGGCCATATAGTGTATCTAAATATTGCAATAATAGGATATGGTGACTCGGGCTCTGTTTAAGGCTCTGTACTACCCATAAGAAGGTTGTAAGTCACTGTCGGGCGCTTGAGCAAGCCTCATAACTCTCATCTTCTTAACTGTAAATTGTCTGCCAAATAAATGTAAATAATATTCATGAATATACAGCAGCTACCCAGAGTTACATATACTTACATACAGAATGCCTACCAACCATACTGTATCAGTGATTTTCATGTTGAAAAAGGTGATATATTGTATCAGCACATGCCTACAGCAGATTGGTTCAGCTTCTGAGAGCAATGAAACATGAGGTTGAGGTGCGTGCGTGTGTGTGTGTGTGTGTGTGTGTGTGTGTATCTGACTGGGAGCAGTAATACAGGACTCTATTGATGTGATGAATGAATGTTCCTCTGTGGCTGAGCTAACACCATTAGTGCACACAGCTCACATCCTGTAAATTCTACAAATTGCACTTGTTTCTTGAAATCTGCTATGAGATGTTAGAAACGCAGTGGCCTCCTTGTTTTAGATGTGTAAATGAGCGAAAATGGAGCTTTGACATTTTTCTGATGGATTCCTAAAGGTGCAGAATCTTTTGCTCTTAACGTCCACTTTAAACAACATCCCAACGTCCATCAGTAGTAGTTCTGCTGTTGTAGTGTTATACGGTGTTTAATGTTGTCCTGTTGTGTGTATATAAGTATCTACATGACATTCTTTAGTCTTTAGAGTCTTTTAAGAGGTTTTATTGCTTCCTGAAGCTGTGTTCATCCAGCTTGAGTTCTTGAACTTTTTACTCCTCGTGTTTTAGTAGTGTTGTAAAGTCAGTGAAACCGCTGTACGCATTTCTTCACCTTGGAGAGCTGGTAGCATGTGTTGTGTTTAGAACAATTTATTTTAGTCACATTCACTTTTTTTACAATGTCATGTCAATAAATCACCCACTTAAAAAAAAAAGAAAACTTAAATCTTTCTTTAAAATAACCCTAGACCATTTAAATTATCCCTGACCCCATTTTAAATACCTTTTAGTATAAATCTTAATTTCTTCTTTAAACTAAACTTAATGACCCTTTTTTAAAAAAAAAAAAAAAAAATGAGGCCCAGTTCATTTTTTAACCAACGCAAACTCCTTACCCGACAGCATGACTTTGAAAGAATGAAGAAACATTAAAACGAGACTAGACAAGCCTGGTTTTTGCAAGTATCGGAAATTTGAGAAGTCTCTGTTCGAGCATCCACAAACACAACCTGAAAGAGAAATGACATGTCCAGGCCTCGCCATCTCAGCACGTATTGTAGTGAGATAATATAGATCAAAACCGTTTTAAAGATAACTTGTGTACACACAGATACCAGTACTCCACATTCTACAGCATTAGAGATACACACCCATATTCCAACAAATCTCTTTGGCTAGATATTTATCTCCATTTTACACAATCTGGCATCCACTTAATGGACTGCATGAATCAGATTGATCAGTCTGAGTAAAACAGCTTCTTTTAGGGCAAATCTGTGAAGAACAGACCAGTTCAACTAAGAAAAATATGATACAGTAAACACGAATGTGGCATGTATAGTCTCTTTTAAATGTAACCTTTGGCAATATGATTGCCAAAGCCTGATTCTAAGTCATCCAATTGGGGTGCACATACTTTATAAAAGCATTTTTATAAGAATGTACCACAAAATTAAAAATATTCTTTAATTTTCTGAGTTGTTTTACTAGGTTGACCTACTATCAATGAGAGCTGGTCTAGTCCTAAAACTATATAAAGATGCTTTTAATTTCATAAACAATAATAAACCCTTTATAATGTGAACTTTATAGTAGTTAAATTTGATCTTGAGCCCATTTTAAAGACTACCCTTAATCCCTTATTAGAACTAGCCCTTCTTCTAACTTCTAACTCTCAGATCTTCTCATCTCATCACAAGATTTCTTTAATAAATGAAATAATTTCTTAAAGATCTACATAATGAATGATTTCCCATTCTTTTTGCTGTCAGAGACTGAAAAGGTTTACGCAAACATAATTTCTCTGACACTGTAAAGAAAAACGCATGATGTCAGTCAGAGGAATGTGCATCGCTTTTCCATGAACACAGTGTGGAAGAGAAACTTCTGCACCGTAGTGAATCATTACCACACGCACAAACACATCTTTGTGAGTTATTATAATGTACTACTGTATCTACACTTACCTAATTCTAACTTTCCCCTGAATGACTAAAAATATTTTGGCTCTTTTAGTCTTTCAAATAAAAGCTGCATATTCACAAACTCCAAATTGGCATGTATTACTATCAGTATGGGTCCTCATAAAGAGCTAAAAACCTACACGCGCACACACACACACACACACACACACACGGGGGGTGGGGGGTTAGATCGAGAGTTGACTGGACTGAATTCTGTTCTGATGACTTTGAGCACATTTTTCGGACGTTGTTGAAACATGTAACTCTCACTGAGAATTTTCACTGGTTTGAGTTGGTTTTGATTTGTTGTTTCTTGAAACTGGCTGCATGTCACTCAAAAGCCAAAGTCTTTTATTTACATTTGCAATGTATTTCAAGGATATATACTTGGAAATGCTTGTGGTGAGGCTCAGTTAAATTGCTAACATGTGACATGATAAGGCACAGAATATACATAAAGATAAGAGCAATAAAAGCAAGAAATATTAACTGATACCAACAAATATTTATACAATGAATAAAAATTAAGTACAATATTTGTACAAAAATTGTCAAAAGAAGTTTAATAGGTGTGGAGTAAAGTGTTAGGGTTATAGTAACTGTTGTAGTACAAAAAATAAAAGAAACAGGAGTTACAGTACTGTATTAAAGTGACTATAAAGTGACAATAGATGTACAGTAAACATGTAAATTTACTCAACCTGATACTGAGATACTGAGAATGGACTACTGGCTATTTATTACCCTGAAAGCCTGCAGAAAAAACTGTGATTGTGAACTGTGATTTGATCAGTAGACAAATCAAATCAAATGTCAACCTTGTATGTTATCCGCTCATAGTAATTCAAATGTCTTCTGTTAAATTAAATAAACTGGAGGTATAAATCATCTTAAAATTCCTGAGGAAATACTTCAGAAATCTGACTCTGCTTCTGTGATAGGTGTGTGCTAAAAGAGCTAAACTGGTGGTCCCTCTTGTTGAGCTGGTCACCTGATACCCTAAACACTCATCTATAGGCTGAAATCACTTTTTGAATTCACAAAAATCTTTTTAGTCATTACAAAAGCTAAATAACTATTCACTAAAGCTAGCTAGCTTCCATTAACCCCATAATAGGTAAGCTAGATAGAGTTGCAACAGGTTTGGCTAAAAATAAACAGATAAGTGACTAGCTAATAGCTACAAAACATAGCTGTTAAATAATGCTAGCTTGATAGTTAGCTTTTCTCACTCATTCACTGTGAAATAAAGTATTAGAAAGAAAAAGATCTACATAACACAGCTAGCTAGCTAAACAATGTAACCTAGATAGGACCTCAAAGGTCTTTTTGTGAGGAGGGCGTCACAGGGGACTGCTACATTATTTCTTGCTCTACATTCCCTATGGCATTCTGTCAGACTGAAACACAGAGATGCTGAATGTGTGTGGTGTCTAAATTTGGCCTCTAAAGGGTAAAGTTCACATTCCTGGAGCGAGAAACTTGATCTGCTCTGCATTTCCTGCACAATAGGAGCCGGTTTTGAGGAAGCTGTGTATTGGTTTAGAGATATAAGGTCGTGTTTGCTAGCATTTTGTGCTGTTGAACGTTACTGATGTGCTGTGAATGTGTTGGCTCTTTGAGGTTGTTATGTATTACGGTTTAAATTACAGTTCGCAGTATTCTGTAGGACTGATGCAGTTAGCATCGCAAGTGGTGCAGCTCGGGACATAATGCTTTTACGAAAAACACCATCTGAATTGTTTGTTATAGTGTAATAATTTTTGTTTCACATGAATAGTGAGATGGTTTGTGTGACTATCACCAGCATGAGCATGGACGTCTGACTGCACTGCTGCTTATTGTGTTGTATATCATGTGGTGTATTCAGGGAACTGAACTGGTAATACTAGCAGGATAAAAATGTAACAATATTTTGAAATGCTACAAGCGCTTTGGGACAGATATTTGGGTTCCACATCCAGTGTGAGTCATGAGCTACACTACTAAAACAGCCCTGATGAATTTATTAGCCAGTGCCTAGCAGCTAAGACTGGTTTAGTGCAGTGGACATTCCCAATGGTTGTATAAGATATGTATGTAATGCATTCTGGATAATATAGTGCCAAAGCATTGATGGACAAAACCTCTATAACTCGAAGTTCTGGTGATCTCATGACTTATTTTTTTCGCTGTGGAACAAAAGGAAACCAAGCAGATTTCCTGTAAGTTCTTTGAACTATTATTAGTAAAGTTGATCGGGAGCCAAAATTCACCACAATTAAAACTGTTGCAATATACAAAGTGGCCACAAGTTTTTTTTGTTGTTGTTTGTTTCTCTTTTTTGTTAGCACTGAGGGTGGTGGTGGTGGCGTTTTCCACTCAAACCACAAAATATTAGGTTTAGATGATTATAATGACCCTCCTACTGTGATTTATAACAGCCTTACTATTTAAAGTCTGGAAAATGACACTTTTCATTTCACTAAACACAGAAAGTATTTTGTGTACATATGGCCTGCTGTGTCAGGATATTACAAATTTATTGGTAATAAAAAACATAATGAAATTAAATATTACATTTTTTTGTATAGTTTTAAATCATATTTGGTGTGATAGACAAAACTATTTTTCCATTAATCCCACCAGCCGAACAAAAACCACCTGAAAAACTCCCCAGATCCACCTATTTGAAGACGTGTACCCATCAGGCAGTCATGCTCATTAGCATACATGTTCTTAGCAGATCACCTGCTAAACTGTCCACACTTTCCAGTATATTCACCGAATTTAGATAGATAGATAGATAGATAGATAGATAGATAGATAGATAGATAGAAATTTGGGAATTTTATGCTTGACTTACTTTGGAAGTGTGAAGTCAGAACTGTGAGTTCAACCTCCACATGTTTGAACTAAATTTGGATGAAAAAATGGATGTCTACCCAAATACTTGTCTTTTTTTCTCTGTCCGAGCACAAAAAGACCACCTAGCTAGCCAGCTAATTTTAGTGATATGAGTGATGTACACTACAATATATGGCCAAATGTAAGTAGACACCTCAAGATCCCATTCCAGATTTAGTCCTCCTTTGCTATTAGAAAACATCCACTCTTCTGGGAAGACTTTCCACTAGATTTTGGAGCATGGCTGTGGGAATTTGTGATCATTAAGCCACAAGAGCATTAGTGATTTAGGCGCTGGATGAGGAGGCCTGGGGTGCAATCAGCATTCCAGTTCATCCCAAAGGTATTCAGTGGGGTTGAGGTCAGGGCTCTGTGCAGCCACTTAAGTTCTTCCACACAAACCTTGGCAACCCATGGAATTGTAATGCTACAGCATACAAAGACATTCTATACAATTGTGTGCTTTCAAACTGTGTGGCAACAGTGTGTAATGGGTGTGATGGTCAGGTGTCCACAAACCTTTTACCTCCTCAAATCTAAGTGAACTGTTAGATCTAATCAAGTAATGTGTCTGTATTTTGATTGATCTAAAGCAAATACTATTATAATTTCAATTAAAAAAAGAGAGATGCTACCTTATTTCCTGTCGATGGTTTGAGCAGCCATGTTGATATGATGTCATATGCTGAACTCGCGGTTGAGGATCCTTTCTCTGACTTTACAAGAAAGAATTCCATGTTGAGTGGGCATTTTATTTGGCTTTTTATAGTCTGACATTGGAAATTCCCAAAGTGTGAAAGGTGAGTGAGAGAGAATGTCTTAGTGGAGTGACTGCTTTCAGACTGATATGTTAGAAATGGAAAATGAACATTTCATACACAGGAAACAGATTTCCGTTTAAAACTCTGTCCTGTTCTGTGTGCCTTGGTGTGTTTCCAGCCTTCCTCATATCACTCAGCTGCTCTCAGACTTTCTTCAGAGAGACAAACAGAAAGACAGACAGAAAGAAAGGAAGAGAGGAAGAAGGGATATAATGGGATTATAGAGATTTTGCAAAGAACAGTGTTTTCTGACAGACACAGAGAGAAACAAAAAGGAAAAGAGGCAGATATCAGCATTATATGCCCTATCAGCACATCAACTGTAGATCTGCCTGGTTTGATGATGATGAGGATGATGGTGGTGCTGGTAGTGTTATTGAACCAAATGATATCTTGAGAGGACATCCCGTCTTGTACTGAAGCGAGCAGGACATTTCACAAACATACTCCAAGAGGATGAATCATAAGTGGTTCAGTCTGCCTCCACATCCCAAAAGCACTTCTCACAGTGGTTCCCCAACCAGATGTTGCACAAATGGTAAGCTAATTTCCACAACATCGTTTGTGAACAGTTTCCATCATTAACTGTTCTGTTGAAAAGGAGTGATATCAGTCATAGAGAGACTGGAACATTCAATACTTTGTAGAAAATAGAAAATAGTCTGTTTCCATCCACCTTTATCACAATTTCTAATGATCCACACCACAACTGTTATATCTCAGGCACACACAGTCACAAGGGTGACAGACTGCATACTACCGAACGTGTCTCTTTAATACTACGTTGCTTGGCTAGTACTTCTTAGCTAGTTAAGGGCTGAAAGACATTCCCTCTATGTTGTTATCAGCTTTGTACCCACTGTATTGTTACCCAATCTGCACCCCCTTGTTTTGTTCCCCAATCTGCACCCCCTGTGTGGTTACCTGATGTGCACCCCGTGTGGGGTTATCCAATCTGCAGTCCCTGATCTGTGTCACTCCCCAGTCTGCGCCCCACTGTGTGCTACCAGATCTACACACCCTTGTGGCGGGTCTTGAGCAGAACCCATATCGTTGTTTCATCTGCACCCTCTTTCTGTCTACCCGTTCTGCATCCTGTTCTTTTACCCAATCTACACCCTGCATCATTAAACAAATCTGCACCCTGCGTCCTTACCTGATCTGCGCCCCCTCTTGAGCTGTTACATAATCGGCAAACCTGTGTTGTTATCCAATCTGTGTCCCCTCTTTCATTTCCCAATCTGCTTCATCTATGTTTTTATCTGATTTGTATCTCTTGCCTTGCCATTGTACTACATCCCATTTCTTCTCTTCTCTGATCTATATCCTTTGTCTTGTTACCTGATTGTCCCTAGTGTCACTACCTGATCTCTTATGCTGTTATGTTATCTGTGTCCACTGTCTTATTACCTAATCTGGATCTCCTGTCTTGATACCATATCTGCACCGCTTCTAAATGTGTATAATGTCACACCTTTACTGCCAACTGTTTTTCAAACTGCTTCACTATCTTTTGTGGTACTTCTGGTTTGGGTTGAATGTTGTTTTTATGTGTTATCCCAACCACAATCCTTCAGGATATGCTTCCATAGTTCACCAGTCACTGTTTGCTTGACCCACAGCACTATAGATGCTCATAGTTGAATTTTTGGAGGTCTGCACAACAGCTGTCATGCTTACCCATAAACCTGTCTCTTTAAACCTGGAATCTTAATGTGCATTTTTCCAGAAATACAAATCAGCCCAGTTTTCAATCAGCCACAGATCCTGTTCCATTTACCATGATGACTGGTTACCTCATGTGGAATGGGCAGTCAGAGGTCAAAAGTCATTTGAGGTCAGAAAGCTTTAGGAACAGGTGACCTGTTAACCTCTGGCTTGAGTCTGAAGCAGAAACAATATGTGCTTTCTCTCAGACACACACACACACAAGGCATGGTGAAATTAAGCAGCAGTGTGTGTTTACCTCACACTGACTCAGTCAAGAACACAATGGCATCTGGCTGTAGACTTGTTGGGTTTGGTAGGATGGCGTGAACCTGCAACGTGTGTGTGTGTGTGTGTGTGTGTGTGTTTACTGATGTTTCTCATTTGGGCGTTTCTACTGAAAGGGCAACTAACATGGGAATAAACATACCAGCTGTCTTCCTCTGACTCACTTACTATATCTTCTCTCTCCCTCTCTTTATCTCTATCTCTAACAGCACAAATTAATAAAAAAAAAAAAATCCCCTTGTTTTCTTCTGACTTGATCTCTGCACATGTCTGACTAACGTGATATGGGGGACAGGATGTGAATAAGACTGGGGGATTTGCCGCATCGTAGGCACGGTAACCGTTCACACACACAGACACAGACACACACACTCCTCCTTGCTCCTCAGTTGTATTCAGGAACATTAGTGCTGTGTAAATATAGTGAGTCTGGAAGTGTAAGAGAAATGGGGTGTGAAGGGAGAGCTCAGCAGCACAGCAGTGGAGGAATGTCTGCACTAAGACTCCCCTGCTGCAGTTTAAGTTCTTCTTGGTGTTGGCTTTTTTAGTTCAAAAGGCAGATCAAATCACTATTTTTACTCTAAACACATGGAAAAACCTGAGAGCGATCAAACACAGGTGTTACTCTGAGTTAGCACAACTCAAATATGTGTGGTTTTAAACAGAGGTCACGTTGTGTGTTAAGGCTACACAGAACATCAAGTGTTTCTGTAGTACTTAGCAATGTTCTGTTCCACTGACTCAGGCCACAGCTGTTAACATTTGTTTTTAAATCCTCATTTTAAAAATTCTCTTTATCGCAATCAAGATAATGGAGAAATGGAGCCCAATGTTAATGGCAATCCCAATGTTAATGGCAATGTTTTTTTTCCTCTGCTATAACGTAAAGTAATTCCAAACATCCTCTAGTGTAGTTAGCTAGCTAGCCTACTTTGCATAACTAGCAAACATATCAACCTACAGTGGGCCCATTTCATGTGACTAGATCTTTACTGAATTTGATGAGCAGTCTGTCCAGATGGTGGTTACTGTTTATAACAGTTTAGATGAATCTTGCTAACTAGATCCCCAATTTAGTGAGATATGAGTGCCAAAAGCAAATAACTATTAATTTATTTTCCATCACCTTAATAACAGCACCAATCCTGTCAGGTAAGGATTTCCCCAGTGTCTTGGGGGTTCCTGTTAGCCCGCTTCCACTGACTGGGTGCAGTTCAGCTACAGTTCATGGTGCCTATTTCTGCTGTCCCAGATATTCTCATAAATTCTATGGGATTGAGATCTGGTGATTTTGCAGGTCAAAGAATCCCATTGTTCCATGAGGCTTGTCAAACAAGTTGCACACACATTTGGCCCTGTGCACCCTAGAGTTGTTATCCTGGAACGTGGGAGTGCCACTGTTGTGTTCTGCTTGAACATGAAGCACAAAAGACAACCTAAGATTCTGGCCAACAAAAGATAATCCACTTTTATGCCAAGTTAAATTATGCCCAGGAGACATCCTATTGGATGTAAGGGGGGCTTAGTAGCACATAAATGGAAGGGTTCTGTTTCCACGTTGGGTGGAGCGGTGGCGCAGTGGGTACCATTGCTGCCTCACAGATACAGCATTACTGATTCCATCCTGCTCTTGGGTTACTGTCTGTGTGCAAGTTCTCTAGGTGTGAATGTGTGTGCAGGATTCTCTGCAATGGACTGGTGTCCCAGATTCCTTTTTTGAAACTAATCAAAAACTGGACCATCGCAAAGAAAAGCAGGTTTTTGGGGATTGTTTTGTTTTATTCAATTCAATTCAGTTTTATTTGTATAGCGCTTTTAACAATGGACATTTATGTCTTTAAAAATTATGTTTTGAGGAAATTGATTTCGACAACTCAATTAGCATACTTGGAGTCATAAATTCATCTGTTTATAATTTATTTTGCAGTTTTTTTTGCAATTTTGCAGATGAATTTATGACTCTAAGTAAGCTAATTGAGTTGTCGAAATCAATTAAATCAAATTATTGTGGAGAAAAAACAAACAAAAAAAATCTTAAAACTTCATGTATTGGCATAAAACCTCTCTGAGGTGACTAGAAATCAAATAAATATTTAGAACTGCTCAAATGTGAAAAAGATGAACTTCCCCTTTTCACTACTAAAGGTGCACTGCTGCTGGACTGCTGTGTTGTGTTACAGCAACCTTGGCAAAACTAAATTATATTATATCATGCATCATGTATTGTGAAAATGACTTCATCAAGCATAACATAAGAGTTCTAAAATAACAAAGTGTAAAAACTTTACCTCTCAATTTAAATGACCCAAGCACCATCTCTATTAGAATTATGGTGATGTTAATTAGAGAGTGCAAATTGAGCATGGAAAATGTTGGGCATATCATTTTTACTGTGTCATCCCTTTACTCATTTCCTAAAGGGTTAACACCAGCAGCTTTTCTGGTTTACTGCAAAAAGTCTTTGCCAAACCACACAGAGCGGCTGGTGGAAGAGCCCTTTCCTCCATCCTCTTTCCTCCGTCTTTTGATATTTACATAAAGTTTTGCTTGTTTGCGTCTAGCAGTGGAGGTTTTCACATTCCTGTCATTCCACAGAGTCTGGGTTTGATTTAGACCTCCATCATCTATTCATATCATCAGGTTGGTTTGTTGAAAACCCTCCGCCTATCCAATTTGAGCTACATTCAAGTCCAAATGTCTGAGAGAAGAACCACAAACTGTTTTTCATCAGTTATTGAACTGTCTGATTTTCCTGATTTTATAAAATCTACTTATGCTGAATATATAAAGTTTCATTCATTGTTTCATTTCAAGCAGAACATTTAATGCTCTCTTTCTCTCTCTCTCTCTCTCTCTCACACTCTCAGACTCTGGATGTGCGAGTAGAGGACGTGCGTATCAGAGCCACCTATTCCCACCGTAAGCGTATTCCAGTCACAGAGGGCTTTGTGGAAGTGAAGGTTGAGGGAAAATGGAGGCAGATCTGCGATGAGAGCTGGACTCCACAAAACATCCGTGTAGTGTGTGGCATGTACGGCTTCCCTGGAGTGAAGGGCTTCAAGGCTAAAACCTACAAGTAAGTCAACGTCAAGTGAGGTCCAGTCTTAGGGAGGCGCTATGCAAATATTTAATATGGTAAAGCATTTTTCCAGTCGGCAGGAGATCAAGAGTTCGAATCCTGACCTGAGTCCAAGAGAGAAAAAGCAGCCCTGCTCTCTGGGTAGGAGGGATGGCTTTCTCTCCTTTTGATCGAATTGACGTGGGCGAATCAACACGAGCTCATGAATGCAGAACAGAGTAGTTAGGATCTCCTCCAACATGTGAGCAGGAGTAACAATAGATATATAAGTAGTTGTCTATTGGATGGGAGTAAAGAGAAAAGTAGGGTTAAAAAAGTATTTTTACCTTCATATATAGGTTTGACATGTTGTGTTTTCTGAGATGCTTTTCTGCTCACCACAGTGGTAAAGAGTGGTTATTTGCATCACCATAGCCTTTCTGTCAGCTCAAACCAGTCTGGCCATCCTCCTTTGACCTCTCTTTCATGAACAAAGCATTTCCCCCTGCATAGATGACACTCAGTGGTTATTTTTTTTGTTTGTTTTTTCACACCATTCTGTGTAAACTCTAGAGACAGTTGTGTGTGATAATCTCAGGAGATCATACTCCAACCAGCCCGTCTGGCACCAACAACCATATCCCCTTGGCTGAATACTCTTTGCCCATTATTAGTGCTATATGTTTACTGATTATTTAATTCACAAACTTGAATTTCCTATGTGTTATATCAATTATTTAACTAATACCTAAAAATGTGAACATTCTAACTCATCTAAAAATTCCTATAAATCATTCAAATTATATGGATATAAAATATATAAAATTACAGAAAGTACTTACATAACATTATGTACATATAAATTAGATTTAGAATAATGATTTAAATGATTACCTAATTGAAATTACATTGGAGTCTAATTTAGTTAGATTTTAGAAGTTCTACCAATAAATTTCTCCTTGTCACAACTCATAATAAATCTCATAATAAAAACTCTCGTCCACTTTTCCTTGCCTGAGTACCCTTTTACCCATTGTAAGTGCTCTTCCATCATTCTGTCAGCTCGCAGAGTATGTGATAGGTGAGGGTTTAGGTGAGGGATCGAGTCAGTATCACTTTAGACTTAGGTAGCACGAGGTTACCCAGTTACACAGTTTGCAGTTCTATAATATGTGAAATACTTCATATTAAAATCTTGAGCATGTGATTGTCAGTGTTTAGGGTTTTACTGCTCTGGGCTCGAAGTTATGCTTTGAAAATGTGCTGCTTGTTATTTGAGATATGACAAATATGTAAGTGCAGTTCAAGAGGAGAGCATAAATCTGTAGAGTGAAAGAGAACAGGACATTTTCCAGAGTTTAACAAAAACCAGAGTTCAGATTGGCCTGCATCTGATATCAAAATAATATTAAAACAACATTTACCTTCCTGTGTGTGATGACTAAGTGACCTCTCAGCACACTGTCATTCATTGAAAATACTCCAAAGGTTAATGTTTATAGCTAAATAGTAGTTACAGAAACCGAACAAGCTTTGAATTATTTCTGAAATGAACCACGGATTGTGTGTGTGTGTGTGTGTGTGTGTGTGTGTGTGTGTGTGTGTGTATAGTGGGGGTTGTGTAGACATATTTTAGACATATTTTTAGAACAACAGTGTTGTCTTATAAATACTTACGTACACTGCAGTGTTTTTAAATGTCTGCCACCTACAACACCTCTCACTGTTCAGTCAGAAGTGAAGCTCACTGTATGTCCAAAATCACACCTGTAGGGGTTGGCCATATGACAAATGTCTAAAAAAAAAAAAAAAGACATTTTTACAGTAAACAATATATATCCCTATATATAGGTTGAGTTTGAAATCTAATTTTATTTAATGTCAAACATTCAATAGAAACATTTCCTCCACTGAGGAGGAAAAATATAAAATCTGTTAAAATTGTAACCCTACAGTATATAGTTTTTTTTAGATTCCATATTTTCAACATCAGATCATCACCATGTTGGCCAGCCCTACTATACAGTGCATTGTTTAAAATTTAGCCTATTTTGTAGTCAGGATGTGGAGCATTTCCAGTAGGGTCCAGTAGGGTCCAAATGATATAGCTAAACAGGTACAAAATACCCATAATGCACTGTGTACTGTGCTGTTTGTAGGGAATAGGGGGTGTAGAGATTAATTTGAAGTGCACTCTAAATAGCTGTGACTTTTAAACCCTATGCGTGGTCAGTTTCGTTGTCTTTTGAAAGCAGTTAAAGCTAACTAAATTCCTCAAAGGAACGCTTGCTGTTATCGTTCTTGGGTGCATATAAAATAGACAGACTTGGGGATGCTGTTGTGGTTTGAATTCTTCTTTTAATTTACTTTCAGAAACTAGTAACATTTTTGAGTATTTGACACTCACTGTCATGTCTCGCCCGATTCTGTCTCGCCACACTCAGGCTCTTTTGGCTTGTGCTTTCCTTATATGGTCACAACTTCCCGTCCTTGTTAACCCATTCTCTTTTGATTTCTCTCCACCCATTGTCAGTGAGATTAGGTGTTTTCTCCAGACATCCATTTTAGTGATAGCTATCATGGATGTAAAAACAAAAAGCAAATTACAGCCTCTTTAGCTGTCATCTTTTTATTGCTGTATGTGTTTGTATGTTTTTGTGAGTCGTGCTGAAACAGTGATGAAAGCAAGGACTGGATTTTTGATCAAATAATTGTATTTACTTAAATACTAAATATGATTACAGCCCATGGATTTCATTCTCATGATTAACCCCATGTTATTATGAGTACCATATTTAGTACTCTAGACTCACTAGCTGTTATGTTATAAGGCATGCTTTATGGTTCTGTAAAATAAAGTGTTAAACCGAGAGTCCCTTAAGAAAAATAAAAATGAAATATCATTTCTATCCTCTCGTAGGCTTCTTTCTCAGCGCAGGAGGAAGGACTACTTTGGTTTTTCAGTGAACTGCACAGGAAATGAAGCTCATCTGACCGAGTGTAGGATGGGCAAAGCACTGAAAGTGGAGAAAAATCCGAATGCCACGTGCGCCTATGGAATGCCTGCCGTGATCAGCTGTGTTCCTGGAAGAGCCTTCGCACCCACACAGTCCTTAGGATTCAGAAAGGCCTACAGAGCAGAGGTATACACACACACACACACATCTAAACCTCATGTAGTGTGTACTGCTTTGCAATGCTGTGTCCGCATGGTCCAGTCTGTCTGTTTTGAATTTCTAGCCATAAATAGAAACACCTACGGTTTAGCCGTAGCATTTACCGTTTTTGGCTCCTTGCTACAGGAATATGTGAGACAACTGAAAACTATGCTTTTCCCGTTTCTCAGCTAAAACAGTTGTCAGACCAAATGTGAATAAATTGCACCAGGTGGAAATGCAAATTCACTGAATGGGAAAGGACACAGGATGCGTAAGACAAATGTTTGCTCCTGGTAGCTGTTACTTTCACTTCAAGCCGACTTTGACCTGTGAATTTACGAGCCTCTGTCTTGTGAACCAGTTAAAAACTAAGTGGGCAGGACTGTGGTCTTATCAGTGAGAAAAAATTTGCTGTCTCGTCCACTGTCCACTAGTATATGCTGGGTTTTTATGGTAAATTTCTGGTTTTTTTCTCTCTGCCTGCTAGCATTTTCTTTTTAGCAATGTTGGCGCCTCTGTTGTTATGATACCAGTAACATAAAAGATAATAGGAGGCAAGATAAAGATTAGGGTCCCATTATACAACTTCTTATTTGAGATTAATTTGGGCTGTGGGAAACAATCTGTTATATATATATTTTTTGCTTTTTTCTGTTTATTAGGTGAAGTTAAAATGAATGACATTCTTTTTTTCTTTAAAAAAAATCAGTTGGTGTTAGGGAATATTTTACATTATGTTAATAGAAAAGCATTTCTTTTATAATGTGAAGAAGGAGAATCAAGATGGCAGCCAAGTGGCTTCATGGCTCTGTGGTTAGACTGACATGAACAGCTACAGACACTCAGTGTTTTGTTTTTTTTTTTATAAGTCCTTGACTCACCAGTAGCCGGATTACTGTCAAATTACGAAGAGAAGTGACAGGAAGAAGCCTTCCTACAAAAATCTACAGCGAGCAGTCTGGTGTAATGTCTGGTAAATGCTAACTCAGTAGCAGACACATGCCTTCACACACTTTTCCAGTGTGTCTGGAATGGTTTTAAGTGGCCTCACTGTAGCTTCTTATCCAAATATTTTACACACTCAACAGTGTGTGTAACCTCAGACTTTTCCACCATCAACCCGAATCGTCTCTGACAGGGAAGCCGTAGCTAATTTCATGTCATTTTTTTTCAATGAATGGTCTCTATTTTTCAACATCAAGCTCGTGAGAAGCTTCAGCAGTTCCAGCAGTGCTTAGAACCCTTACAGAACAGGGCATCACACAAGAACTTCCAGGAAATGACTTTGAAGGACCTGGAAAGACAAGGATTACGTAAGATTCCAGAGTGTTTCGAATGCACGCTGATTGTGTGTTTATATAGCGATCATGCTTCCAGCCAGATCCTGTCATCTGGAAGCACTCCATGAAGAGAGCGAGACTGCGCTGAATAAACACAGAAATGCTTCAGGTTCACTCACCTCCAGAGCTGAAGCTTGGTTACACTAGCTTTTTTGTCAGCATACATTTGCAAGAAAAAATGGCATCCCTGTTCGTGGAATTTGTAGTTTCATATTACAGTTTTTCAGTGTGAATAGATTTTTTTTTTTTAAGCGAAACTTGGTATTGAGAGTAAATTAGCACCATCGACCAATAACACAACTGCTTTAGAGGCATTGGCCTCTGAATGGACAGTCATTCTTGTTGCATAGATTGAAAACATAGGAAGTGTTTGTTTTAGCAGTGTGTTATATATATATATATATATATATGTATGTATATATGTATATATACACACAGACACTATAATTCATTCATTCATATTCAGCTTTATCCTGGTCAGGATTGCAGTGGAATCTGGAGTCCAACTTAGGAACTCTGGGTGTGAAACAGGAATACATGCATGTGTCGACAATCCATTGCAGGGCACCATGCACACACACATTCACACACATTCTCACCTACAGGCAATGTAGTGTAGCCAGTCCACTTCCTGGAATGTTTTTGGAGGTAGGAGGAAACTGGAGAACCCTGAGGAAACCCATATGGACATGAGGAGTACATGCGAAACTCCACACAGACAGTAACCCAAGCTCAGGATCAAACTGATGACCCTGGAGCTACACCACCACCTATAATATATTTTATTTAATATTTTGTTACCATGACATTGCTAGCCATGACTAAAATCGTACATCATCACCAGCTAATCTGGAGGACATATTTTGTCCCAAATATTCCGTCCCACTTCGGTTCCACCTGTTTCATGAAGTGCAAGCATGCCATTATAGCAGGACTAAAGCTCTACATGAGGATCAGACTGTTCATAGATAGAAGTCATCTTTTATTATAGGCATCCTAAAATTTGTTGTTCACTTTTTGGCACAATTGTAGACGCAGAGTCAAAAACCTGGAAAGAATTTTTATACAGTATGCCCTTCCTGACACAACCCCTCCCCAATTTTATCCGGGCTTGGGACCAGCACTGGGAATGCGCTGTCTTGTGCAGCCCCACTGGCTGCGGTTGGTTTCCTAGCTGGGAATCGAACCAGGGCCGCGGCAGTTAGAGCGCCAAAGCCTAACCACTAGTCCTTCAGGGACCCAACATATTGGTATATTATATGAACAATTAATCTGCAAAGTGATTTCTGTTTGTAAATGTTTCCCACATAGAGCAGGATAAGCTTCAGTTTGTCATGTGGACTATAAAATGTTCAGGTTGTCGTACTGTATGTGATCTGTTTTTATTATGAAATAGATCAACAAATATCTACTTTATTTATATTTTCCTCCAGCAACCCCTGGTGCGTCTACGTGGAGGGGGGAAGGTGGGCGAAGGTCGAGTGGAAGTGCTGAAGAACGGCATTTGGGGAACAGTGTGTGACGATAACTGGAACATGAAAGCTGCCAGTGTGGTGTGTCGAGAGTTGGGCTTTGGCACTGCTAAAGAAGCTCTGACTGGGGCACGAATGGGGCAAGGTGTGTATCGCTCACTAAAACGCTACACATTACACAGTACATACCAAGTTGTGTGAGTTTACTACTTAGCCTTGTTCTGTTCCATCTGCCCATATTTTATAGCAAACAACTAACATTTTAGTTAAAATCGTAGATAATGACTGACACTAACAGTTTTAGCTAGCTTCAACATAGCCATTAAGTCTTTTACAAACAATGTAAAGGCACAATGACAGTGGAAATGAGACAGCAGTGTCAGAAATATCGACATTTTCCTCAGATGTGTTGGTAAGTGCCTAAGAAAAGACTCCGTACAGCTAAAATTACACTGTAATTACGCTTAGCATCAACCGCTAGCTGAACTTCTGTGGGTTCTGCAATATTGAGAAACATCAACACTGCATCATGACTCAATAACTCAGCTGTATTAAAAAAAAATTTGGACATTTGATGTCATGAATACCACAAGAGTGGACTTTTCATGTGGAATCTTTTTGAAAACACAAGAAATAGTATGAGCTTACCACTAGTTTAAATTTAACTACTTCCTCTCAGATCAAAATGACCGTGGTCATCATCTATTTAAAGGAAATATGATTTCTAAATGAAATGAAAGAACAGATAGTTTTCACTTTTGTGTGAGGATATTTCACACAGCTAAACACTTGATCTGTTTCATTATTTTAATGGATTCATTAATAAAAAGGGGGAAATTGCGGCTTCAATAATTCTCTGTAGTTTTTACTCAACTCTGAACTTTTAGCTCAACTTTATGTACAGAGTCTTTTATGTAAACTGTTAAACACTGCTGGAGACTGTAGTGTAAGCTGATTCTCAGACGGACTGTCCGTCGTCACACATCAGTGGAGTTAGATAAAAAAAAATTCTCTTCATTCATCAGGAGCAGCAGACAAAAGGAATCCTTAGAGTCTTGTCCAGCTGCAAAACTGTTTTAACATCCACTCACCATCTGTTCACATCAGATAACCACATGTTCTTCAGTTGCATCCCATATGTCTGAGTGAAAGACTGAGACTAATCCAAAATTGTCCTCAGTCATTTATTCAGAAATCCATTATTTATCAGCATGGCACCTAGCATTGGCACATTTTTCCTAAATATTCATATTAGCACTTCTAACTCGTAAATATGTGGTCTGTTTGATAACAGCTTTAATGTAACATCTTAAAGGAGCAGCTTTCAATGTTTAGAGACGAATAATAATAAGTTTTAATGACCCACTGTCAAATCTTTCCTTTCCCCCTTCTGACTCCTCCCCCTCTGCTAAAACTAATGACGTATTCGAGGTGAAGTTGCTGATTATGGAAAAGGAACCTTTAAGGACTTTTTTAAAACGATATGATTATTTCATGCCTATAAACACATTTTTTTAAAACTAAAAACAACACCTTCGAGTGCAGAAGTTTTTGCTATTTTTTTTTTGACCACTTTAGAAAAGAGAAATGCTGGCAATGCCACTTTGTGGTCCTTTGTGTATTAACTTTAATGGCTGAAGGCTATGTTTCCATTATTTTGTTCATCATTTAAGATTATGAAACAGTCCTACTCAAGTCTGTCTGCTGTTTATTTGTCTGAAATTACACTTTATGGAGGCTTAATTAGTTTTACGTTGTCTTAACTTCCAACTGACATGGTCTTAAATTTCAGGCTATAAACATAACATATACCTAATCTGGTGTGTTTCTTTTCTCATGTAATTGAATCTGTTTTTACTTTATACTGATAAGTGCAAAAGTTTGCACTGACAAAATAAAGAAGACAAAGAAATATAATTAATAGGAATGAGATATTTAGTGGATCAGGTTTTATAAATGTTCCTACTTTATCAGCTATCAGAATAACTGTATATACAGTACACCATAACTAACTCAAATGGATATATCTCACCGTTACTGTGTAATGATTCATGTGAGCTGTGTGTGTGTGTGTGTGTGTGTGTGTGTAGGAATGGGCCCGGTGCACATGAACGAGGTGGATTGCTCAGGGTTCGAGAAGTCTCTGACTGAGTGTTACTTTAACAGAGAAGCTCTGGGCTGCAGTCATGAGGAGGATGCAGCTGTGAAGTGTAACGTCCCTGCCATGGGCTTCCACAACAGGGTATCTACCACTTTCTAACATTAGATGATTACATAAATTACATTTTATTACAAAAATAAATACATTTAATGGAATCCAGCTGCTAGCAGTAAAACCTGTAAAGATTTGTAACCTTAACTAACCACAATTTCATTTGATTGTTTTATTGAAAATGTTGGACATGTCAGTGTTGGACTCACAATCTGCTAGTCACTAGTGTAAAAACTTAACTAGCCACGTAGTTACGTTACGTTTAACCTTCTCAGACCTGTTCTGGAGGCAGACGTGTTATGGATACAGAATGATTTCTCTGTAAACTAATCTACACATAGGGGGTGAGCTGCTTGTTTTGTTTAGTCTAAATTGTTTCTCCTGGTTTCTATTTATGGAGATCGCTTTGGTTGACTTTTTATTTACTTTTCCTAATAGGTTAGCTTGTATTTTCAGCTTATTTTGGGCAGGTAGCTCAGCCATAAAGAATTTCCTCTCATGTTTTATTTTGTGGTTATTTCAAGTTGGCAAACAAAGGAAAGAATCATATGTGGGTTTGGTGTGTTTGGTCTGGTGGTTGGGTGGGTATGGTTTATATACGACCTCATGTTGTTTTTGAGTCTAGACCTTTGTGGTCGTAAAGAATGTAAAAGCCTCTGGGCTCGAGCACGTTGCTGATTGTGAACTGTTCTCACCCAAAGAACCATGTGTTCACAGCAGCAAGCATCAAATCAACAATGCGGTCGGAACTCATTCATTTTCAGTGAGAGCGGTAATTTACATCGACCGCTGACGAATTGAAGTGGGCATGACCAGGCAAGGAGATAAAGTTGAGCAGAGATTCTCACTACAAATTAGAAGGGAAGTGATTTGGTGACTGTCAATGGGAATGAGGAATGGTGGTGCTTCTTTTTCCTGTTGAAACATCCGTCTTTTTCTGGTCACTATTGTCCAAGATCAAGACGCGTTTATGTAAGGAATAAAATGTGATAGGATGTGCAGTTATAGCATAATACGTGGTGGTGTCATGCGGCGAAGTTTTTTCCTATTTTCCTATAACAGCGTGTCCAGAACTGTTTTACTCCTCTTATAATTCAGCGGTTTGCCAATGCTACCAATTTTTATTTATTTAAAAAATGACATGTGATACTTATTATCTGTTTTTAGTTACTTTTAATGTTGCGGAATGTCCACAAAGCAAGTTGGTTTTTTTTAGCAGCTCATGTTATAGCAGCTACAAACATTCGTTCCCTCACCAGCCTCTCTTTTTCCTCTCTCATCAAGTTCATAAGATAAAAAAATACAACAAAGCTATCTAAAGTCTCGAGGACTTTTCCATGTCTGAAACCTTACTGACCAAAGTGCTAACACTGGAGACTCCGTCCAAAAATGTGTAATAGCCACCTTCTCACAGAAAACATCATCTAAACGGGTGATATGCCTTGCAGCTTGACAGAGCTGATTCTGAAGAATCTGATTCGAATATTCAACAGAGCTGTGATGTAAATTAAAAATATTGCATGCCAGTCAAATCATGAACTTTAACTATAAACACGTGTATAAATACTTTACATAGAACACAGAAGTATTTGGACAGACAGAAATTACACACAGACTTAAATGTTATGTACACAAATAAGGCACTACATGCATGAGAACATCAGCAATGAGATGAGTTCTGCATTTGGAGGTTTTTCAGATTCCATGAAACGATAGAATAATAACCTATGAACAGGCGCTGAAGGTTGCACAGTCTGCAGACATCTAACATAATCCTAGGTTAACCCTAGTAGCTAGACTGACCAGGAAACCGAGCAGTCACAGAACCACAGATCCCAATGGTAGTAATGACTTCATGAATTTCTTAAATGAAAAGATTAAAAACATGAAAATAAATAATAAGAATGACAATAGTAGATGACAGAAAGTAGTAACACTAAATCTTTTAATAACAGCTTTAATTACTTCTGTACTGTTGGTCTTGGCAAGTTTCAAAGACTTGGGTCAACATCACGTTTGGCAACATTCATCCAGTCCCTGAATGTTCCTGAAAGTGAAACAGCCTGCAGTTTCCCAAATATCATTACACCACAGCGCTGCTGAATACTTTATTCTGAAGGTGCTGATTCATTTTCTAGAACAGCAGCTCTGACAGTAGTGCCAGCCGTAATTCAAATCACAGGTTTATATTAATGCGCTTGTTCTACTACAATGTTGTTTCTATAGTAACAGACAGGGGACAGAGAGCTTTGCCATGTGTCTGTAACATGGCATGCTACTTTTCTTTGTCTTATTAAGTTCAAGAAAAAGAAAAATGACAGGCTGGTGAGAGGAACAGCTGTTTATAGCTGTTATAAGTGATGACAGCAGCTAACCTGTTTCCTATGTAACTATAAATGGATAAAAATTACAAATTATGTAATAAATAAAAAAAAATGTAATCATTTGTAAATTCCTGTGGTATGAGAGGAATAAATTACTTCGGGACATGCTGATGTAGGCAAATAATCAACATCGTGGTGTTAACCTATTTGTTGATTATTTGCCCATAACAGTACACCCCGTCATGTGTTATTCCTCACTTAATTCATCCCTAGACCTAGGGAGCACATGGCAAGAACATTCAAGGTTGCAGTTATCACTTATCACTTGCAGTGTGACTTATTGGGAAAAGCTGAGTAACTATAGGCCAATTTCTAACCTTTAATTTATTTCTAAAATGTTGGACAAACGTTGGGTCTGTCCAGATGTGCTCCTTCCTGTGAAAAAAATTATGTACGAGGAATTTCACTCTGGATTTAAAGCCTGTCATAACACAGAACCAGCTCTCACCAGAGTATCTACTAACTTACTCATGTCTTTGGACTGTGGATGTATAACGTTGTTTGCACTGCTGGAGCTTAGAGCAGTTTTTCACGCTGTAGATCACAGTGTTCTCCTGCATAGACTCGAGAACTGTATCAAGTGTTGCTCGACATTGCGTAAAAGCTAAATGGGGTGGTTGTTCGCTTTGCAGCTGCGTCTGAGCGGAGGCAGGAACCCGTATGAGGGCCGCGTGGAGGTGCTGGCAGAGAGGAACGGCTCGATGGTGTGGGGAACGGTGTGCAGTGACAGCTGGGGAATCATGGAGGCCATGGTGGTGTGCAGGCAGCTCGGACATGGCTTTGCTAATCATGCCTTCCAGGTGAGAAGCATAGCAGAGACAAAAATGTGTTATTCATTAATGTACACATAATGATCACATAATAAATTAGCTTTGTGTAACAAAATACAACACATACATCATTCGACATACACGTAACTTTAAAAAAAACAATAGAACACCAGAACTGCAGTGTCAGCGTGAGACTGGACAGTATAAAAACTGTATAAATGATTCCCTATTAGACTTGTAGAGCACTATGTGATATAAGAGCCATTATTTCATATATATAGTATACATTTATGTAGGGACTAGGGATCTAAATCCTAAATGGCTCCCTCTTGGACATGTGGATATTGCACATCCTATACTTCCTAAATATTTCCTAAAGCACATGATTAGTGCTTATAATCTTTTCTACAATAAATTGTGATATATAGCACTATTGTTATAATGGGCATTTTTAAATATTCTCACTATTGCTGTTTCATTTGGGAGGAGGCTCTCTAGGTAGGTAGCATGTGGACGGCTGTCTTATGTCAGTCTTCTGAGTTTGTTGTAAAAAACTGGTAACTAGTAATTTATTTAGTAATTGAAAATATTTTTTAAAATCTATCTATCTATCTATCTATCTATCTATCTATCTATCTATCTATCTATCTATCTATCTATCTATCTATCTATCTATCTGTCTGTCTGTCTATCTATCTATCTATCTATCTATCTCTCTATCCACTTCATTTTCTTTCCTTCTCTTTTCTTTCTCTCTACGGGCTTCAATAATCCATAAAAATGTAACTTTATATATTGCTAACAAAGTCCTTATTATCCTCTGAAGATGGGTGGTGGTGGAAAAAGTCATTTAAAATATTATTCACATTATAGTCATCTGAAAAGATAATATCGGCTCATGCCTACACCCATGTGTAATGATTATAAGCAACAATAGCTGCATTCTTATAACTTTCATATAAACTGAGACAGAAAGACGAGTGACGTCATGTTACTTTTCTAAAAAAAAATGCTAAATCAACAGCTGTATTTGTTAGTGATTTAAATATCTTTTGTATGTGTGTATAAAAGGCTTTAACATGCTCGTCCTGCTGTCTCCATAGGAATAAATATACTGGAACTTCGTTTACACACAGCCTGAGTGTTGGCTCAGTTAGAATAGAGAAACCCAACTGAGGCCAAACCGAATGACATTTATGTTCAAAACAGTTGGATAAGCTGTTTTAATACTTAAAGCCTAATACTTACTTTCCATATGTGAAGAAACGGTTTATTTTTCATATACACGTTTCATGGTGAGGTTGGGGGATGATGGAGGGACAAGGGAAATGATGCGTAATGCGATTTCTTCTTGCACACAGTCACGTGTACTACTTCAGACCCACAACTGCTGGCAGTGTACAAGCAATAACCCCAGAGTCATTATTTGACTGTGATAACGGCACTGAATAGTGTGTGTGTGTGTGTGTATGAATGTGTGTAAACTGCTCATTCTGGCCACAGTGGGCTCGTGTGGGGGTGCGGGGGTGGTGGGCTGTGGGGAGTTTATGAGTGGAAACTGGACCAGTCCACACTGCCACCATGACTTTTTATGATAATAATTGTATAAAATTGGCCACAACGTTAAGCTCGAACTCCATCACTGTAATGTTGACTCCAGTCTGTTTGTGTGTGTGTGTGTTACTTAGTTAGTTCATACAGAGTGTATAAACAAGATTAATAATGAGTTTCCTGAAGAAGGAAAAGAGATTTATAGATTGTGAAGAGATTGTGGGAGAGAAGGAGAGAGGGTTAGAGGAACAGGGGGAAAGGAAGGAAGAGAGAGTCTCAGAGAAAGAGACAGATAGAGAGAGTGAGAGGGAGTGTGAGGGAGCGTGAGAAGAGAGAGAGACAGGGAGAGAGAGAATAGAGAGATATGAAAGTTGAATGGGAGGGAGAAAGAGAGGGGGGGGGGACAAAGGAAGAGAGGGTGAGGGGGTAAACTAGGGAGGGGGAGAGAGTCAGACAGAGGGAGAGAAAATAAGGAGACAAATTGTGATATAAAGGAAAAGAGAGAGAAAGAAAGGGTGAGAGAGACAGAAAGAAATAGAGTTAAAGATATATAGAGTGATAGAGTAAGAGAATAAGAGAGAGAGAGAGAGAGAGAAGAAAATGATAGCAATGGAGAGAGAAGGAGGACAAAAACTAAGAAAGAAAGAGAAAGAAAAAGAGAGCGAGAGGGATGGAAATTGAGGGAGAGAGACAAAAAGAGAGAGATAGAGACAGATAGATTGAGAGTGAATGGGTGAGAGAGAGGGAGAAAAGGATGTAGTGGATGGAAAATGTGATGGAGTGTCTTTAGAACCAGTGCAATGGGGGTATGACTCACACGCACACGCACGCACACGCACACACACACACACACACACACACACACAACACACACACACACACACACACACACACACACACACACACAATGAGCTTGGACTAGGAGGATATACAATAAATTAAAGAATATCTGCACACACACAGACACACACACTCTTTGTATAACATTTTGTGTAATGTAACATGAACATTGACTCTGAACAACTTATCAAAATGTTAGGACATTTCTCACTAAAGCACATGTAGAAATTCCAGATGTTCTCCAGCTGTTTTGATGCCATGATTGCTGTACAGTGTTAATGTGGAGCTCTCTGGTGGAGACACACTGCTACTGCAGCTCACACTGCACATGGTGAGCGTATAGGGAGGATTTTGGTAGTAACGTTTGTGTTGATGGTCGTTTGTGTGTTAATTCAGTAAATTATACACACATATATTAACTGTAATGTGTGTGTGTGCGTGTGTGTGTGCAGGAGACGTGGTACTGGCAGGGCGAGGTCGGTGCTGATGCTGTAGTGATGAGTGGAGTTCGGTGTTCAGGTACCGAGATGAGTCTGGCTCAGTGTCTCCATCATGGGAAACACATCAACTGCCCCAGAGGAGGAGGAAGATTCGCCGCTGGAGTCTCCTGCACTGAGAGTGAGCAGCGCACATATACACACACACACACACACACACAGACAATAGTGTAAATAATAAAATAAGTGTTAATACTCTGTGTGTCATATCTGAGTGTTAATATCATATTGAATTATGTCTCAGGCGCCCCAGACTTGGTGCTAAACGCAGAGGTCGTTGAACACACCACGTATCTAGAGGAACGGCCGATGTACGCCCTGCAGTGTGCTCATGAGGAGGAGTGTCTCTCTAACAGCGCCAACACGGCAGACCCGTCCTCGTACCGACGACTGCTGCGCTTCTCCTCTCAGATCCACAACAACGGCCACAGCGACTTCAGACCCCGCACCGGACCCCACGCCTGGGTGTGGCACGACTGTCACAGGTGAGGACGGCAGTGTTAAACTCCTCTTAATGTGATCATTTCCTCCTTTTCTCCCGAATTTGTTCACCCACCAGCCTACAAAAGCTAACACATGGCAGGGTAGCGTAACACACTCGGAGGAAAGCGCTATCTGCCTTCTTCTACATACATGAGCTCACAGATGGCCCTGATTGGCTAGTGTCACTGTGACAGTAAATTTTCTCGCTTGGAGCTATGGCAACATCGGGATTCAAGTTTGCAGATGATAGGGCGAACAGTTTTCTGTTGCGCCACCCCCCAGTTAGTTTTAAATGGAATAATGGAAATTATTCCTTTGTTTTACAATTAAATGAAAAATCATTTTTAAATATTTCATAAAAATATTTTTTCTAATGTTATTTTATGTCAGATCACAATTTTTTTTCTAGTTTTAATAGTTCTTAACGATGATAACCCTGTCATGAATTAACATATGTAAGCATTGTGTGTGTGTGTGTGTGTTTGTTAGGCACTACCACAGCATGGAGGTTTTCACTCACTACGACCTTCTGAGTATGAACGGCACTAAAGTGGCTGAAGGGCACAAAGCCAGCTTCTGCCTGGAGGACAGTGAGTGTGATGAAGGTCAGTCTCACACACATACACACACACACACACACACACACACACATTTAACAAAATGTCTATCAGTTCAATACTAATGCATTATTCATGTCACATCTACTGATGGTTTGTACGAGGTGGTTATATACATAAAAGGCTTAATTATTACTATGTTACTTGTAGATACTGTAATATATGAATATGTAAGTGTAGGTAATACTTTTTTAGACATTTGTCAAATATATACAAATAGTACCTTAATTGCTGTAAATGATGGAGACTATGTGATGAATTTATAGAAATAATAGATGCAGGTATAGCTGTATATGATTTGTAGATATAAAATAAAGGATTTGTAATCATATTTATGATTAAAATAATAAACACTTTATACATGAATTCCTGGGTTTGATGGCATGATGGATCTCCTTTGCAGGTATACAGAAGCGTTATGCGTGTGCTAATTTTGGTGCTCAGGGGATCACAGTGGGCTGCTGGGACACATACAGACACGACATCGACTGCCAGTGGATCGACATCACTGACGTCAAACCAGGAGATTATATATTCCAGGTCTCTCTGAAAATATTCCTCTATTTACAATGTACTTTGAAAAAATAAAGAATTCCAAAATGGTACAAAAAATAAAATGGGGGTGTTCTGTGCATTAGACAAAACAGAAAATTACCAAAAATAATTTAACAGTTTTTGGTATGACTCTTGTCAGTTTCTAGACCTGATTTGAAGAAGGCCATGTGTGACGGAGATTTTAATAGAAACGTCAGGAGAAATAGAGGGCTGAATTTATGCAAAAGTTGTTCAGAGGTTATGAAGGAGGTTCAAAGCAGTTATTCACTGAAAGGGATGGGGATACAAGTTACAAGATAATATCTATATCAAATTCAAAAAGGGGATGCAAACTATTTGAATTGATTTGATCGATTTTTCCCCATTATTAGTATCTTACAATACACAATTTGACTATTTCTGTTACGTGATAATGAAGTAATGAATGGGAAGCCTGTTAACAGGCTTCATCACATTCTTTAATTCTTTGTCCTAAGGGTGTGTAAACTTTTGCAGTCAACAGTACCTATTTTAAAGCTGTTTACAGCAGCTAACTGTTAACTCTCTCTCTCACAGGTTGTAATTAACCCTAATTATGAAGTAGCTGAGTCTGATTACACCAATAACATCATGAAGTGTAAATGTCGCTATGATGGATATCGGATCTGGACCTATAACTGCCAAACAGGTGAGGTTTCTGTCAGCGCTGTGCAGCTCCAATCCAATCATCTGTTCAGTTATGGTCATTTCCTTTGTGGTAAAAAGTACAGAACAGAAGAGCAAAGTGCAGCAGTAAGTCTAGTTAATTTTGTGGTTGTGTTTCCATCCAAAAGAATACCAGGCACACACCATTTACTACTATTTAGTCATGTTTTTCCATTCAGGGAATAAATTTCCCCTGAACAAGTTCAACATGTAACTAAAACGGATGGACGTGGAGTTATTTAATTTTGTATCTTTAGTATTATAAGGTTTTATTCTGAGATATGGGACAACAGATTTTTGACAATTCAGCTAGAAACTGTAAAGTACTGAAATTTACATTTACAGCTCAACAAAGCCTCAAATTTACATTAGCAAAAAAATTCTGAGACAACAAGAAATTACACTAGCTGAACACACATAGTTTATTTGTTAGTGGTTGAGCTGCATTCCTGGAATATTTAGCACATGCCATGCTTAAGAAGCGCTCTTTCGCCATTTAGCGGTCATTTTGTTGTTTTCAAGCTCTGCATGAGCCTTATATGGACTTTCATGGGTGTCATGTACAAATGTACATCAGTTGTGCTGTGAAAGCACCTGGTAATTTACAGGTGATTACTTTTATCAAAACACACACATGAGTATGAAGAAAACTTTGGTAAAATTTTGTAAATCTGGTGAGAAATTGTAGTTTGATTTGGCACACATTTTATTAAATAAAGGATAACTAGTGCCTACTGCATGCAGCTAGCTAATATCTGTAATATTTAATGCTAACGCTGTCTCATGTTAGCCACAATTTTAGCTTTCCCTTGCATTGAAGACTTTCTAATGTGCCAGAACATAAAACCAGTGTGTACAGTACCTGTTTTTTGTACTTAGATATTATTGCTCCCATAAAACATCTACAGCTAAAAGTCTCCAAAATAATGTCTCAGTAGAATAACGTATGTTGCGTTCATCCTATGTTTATGATGATTACTGCCAGATAGATTATTAGCAAGTCTATCTTAGAGTTTGGATTTAGAACATAATATTTTTTACACCAAAACTTCTAGTCATGAACTTTGATTCCTTCATTCTTGCAGGTGGCTCTCGAAGTTTGGATGTTGATGAATTTACAGGAATAATGACCAATCAGCTTCAGGGCAGGTAGGAAAATAGCCAAAGAGAGGAAAGTGAAGAGTGGAGTGGAGCCCAGTCGGACTTCTAACACGAGAACCAACCACTAGAGGAGGGATGCTGACGTGACCATCCTGCACCTATTGTTACATTGTTTACTGTCCAGAAGATGCGATGTCGATCGTTACATGCCGCCTTCATTACAGCTCTATACCTGTATCACAAATGACACGCAACCAACAGAGAACAGCACAGGAAACCCAGCTTCTCATCCTGATAGTAATTTATTGTAGTATGTAATGTAGTGAGGCAAAAATAATGAGCTCCAAAATGCCTGTTAGCTTAGTATGTAATAGATTTGTTTATTTTTGATAGAATGCTATTGGCAGAGTGGTTTCTTTCTCAGACTGACCAAAGAGTTTTGATAGATTTGAAAGTTCAGGCAAAAGTAAAATGGCCACAATGTTCACCTTATGCCAAACGAGGTCAATCAGCCATGATATGTTTGCTTCCTTTGTTCTGCACTGGATCTTCAACACTAATGTAGCTAACAAGTAAGAGAAACAGTATGCAAACTGCTTGAATAAATCATTTGTCTGGTATTATCATCAGGATCACTTCTAACATACAGTTCCACCTTCACACTCCTACCTCCTTCCTGAGTCTGATGCTGGTGCTGAGTTAAACCAAACTGTGCTGAGGACTCAAAATGGTGCTTCAAAAGTTTACAGGCCAGTGTCATCCTTGTGTTCATTTTTATAGATACTAGTCTGTCATACAGTGTCAGAAACCACAAAAGGTCTGTTTGAGACCCTCGACAAAATCATTCGAGGCGAGCGTAATGATTAACACACGCAGGAAACACAAAACTAGCCGCTATATAACTAGCCACTATAATGCTACACTCAAATGCTGTTCTGTTTACGAGCAGACTCCAGATGAACAGACCACTATTGTGTTGTTCAACCTGTTGAAAGTAAAAAAAAAAAGACATTATTTGACAATATAGCTTACTTTTGTTATATGTTGTTCATATAAAAGACTTGACACCTGTGTACTAGCTAGCTAATTCTTGGCCACGCCCATTAGCTAGTCAAGATGAGAGGTTCGTGTTCACCTTCATTCCATTTGAACATACTGAAACCTTTCCCTACTTGTTAGCTGATTAGACTTGTAGCTCCAGTGCAGATAAATAAATCGTGAGTTATGCTAATCGCATACACAAACAGTTAGTCAAAGGTAGCTGTAATAACGGTGGCACGACATTGAAGGCTACAAGATGTTTTACTCAAGGCTCACAATCTTTACTTTCCACTCACTCCCTTCAAATTAGGAGACATGTACTGTACTGAATACAACTATCACTTGAAATTAGGCATGTGCCAATATTAAAGTTCTATATTGCGTAATTGTTTTATTAGGGTAATGGTATTATCGTCAACTATTGAAAACAACAACAGAAGTACCACTTCTGTCTTAATGGCCAGCATGTCTAAACACAGTTAGCTCTTATAGCAAAAGCTCACAACCGCAGCTAACTAACAAACTTTAGCTAGCTAGTCACGCATTCTCTCCATTACACTGCATTATATTAGCTAGCTAAATGGGAACAACTTTTGGCAATCTATGAACCAATACTTTAATCAAGATTTGCGGCACATGCCTACTTGAAAACGAACTGTAATGTCTAATTTCTGTACTCAAATGACATAACGCCATGCCGATGCCAATAACTATGCCGCAAGCAATAAGTAGCGCTTTTGCATATTACTTTCATATTTACAGCTTGTATTGCATGTTTTTATAAAATTCTGCAGATTTTATGAGAACAGTTGCTCAGCAATGGTACCATTTCCCACTCATTCAGCTTCTTTGGCTAAATAGACAATTCATCAAGCATGCCATGTAATTTATTCCTACCAGTCAGGGATTTTTTTTTTGTTTGTTTGTTTGTTAATTATGCTAGATCGAGCAATGTGGAACTAAAAACTTGTTGCTGTTTTGTGAACTTGTGCCCTCCGTTTTATGAGGGCGTTTACAGCCATTCGAGTGGTTAACACATCACGATGTGTTTACTATTGAATGTATGATTCACATTGTGCCTTGTTTTACAATAAAAAAAACATATTTATGAGTCATTATTTTCAGTTTTCTTTTTATATGGATCCTACCACTATGCCCCGGAAACACTGGAAGACAATGAAAAAAGTCTTTTTTATTCATAAATTATAAGAATTTTCAGAACATAACTCCTGAACCAGACATCCAGACAAACTTTCTGGCAAGCTTTCTGTCTTCTATATAACGTGGCTATGAAATGTTTATAGTCGTTAACAATAGCCATCTAATCATATTGTATGGAGGGCACTGTAGCCTCACACTTCCGGGGTTGGGGGCTCGATTCCTGCCTCTGACCCTGTGTGTGTGTGGAGTTTGCAGGTATGTGAAGTTACAGCAGTATGAATGTAAAGGGTATTTTCATTATTATTTATTATTTGCGATCACAGACAGACAGCTAACCGCAGCTAATAGCTTTTCTTCCTAAACTGCGCATGACGGGTAACTTATGCAAATTCTCACCCAAGTCACGCCCACGCCACGCCCACCCGGTGACGCGACACCTGTTACGCTGTCCTGAAACCCCGGAAGTAAGTGCGTGCCTTCTAAAACGCTTAACATGGCTTAATGTACTAAAACAACGACCAAGGAAAACCATTTTCTCTCCCATTTCTCTTGTCATAAACACTATCTACTGCTAAGACAACGGCACGTGTCTGTTTTATTCGTCTTTTTCTGGTCGCTGTGAGCTGAAAAATGTTCAGCTTTGGGTAAAACACAGCCTCGTCACTGTCACTTTTTACCCAGCCGTCCAATCACAGTGGAGGAGGGGCGGGACAAGTACCACACCGACCAACCGGCACAATCCTACCTGTACACCGACGGAACAGCAGTGGAGGGGAAGTTAATATTGCTGGTCAGTAATTGCTGATATAAACAAACGATCTGCAAGATCAGATACTGGTAACACATTACTTCCGCGGATATTCCGTATCATAACCACCAAAAACCGCTGCGCCTCCAAACAGCTCTCGCGCGCCACCAGCTGTGCGTTTTCAGGAGCGCGCGTGGAGTTTCAGCTGCCTGGTGACACACAGCCTGAGACAGGGATGCTGGAGGACAAGCAGAGTCCTCACCTGAGTATTAAAGCATACTGTACAGAATCTGAGTTTCATGTTAAGCGTTTTCTCTGTTCCTGTACAAACAGGATTTCCAGCTTCTCTCTAAAACAATGTCTGCATTTTTCAGATCCTCTTCTTACAGTCCTTAGGTGTGAAGTGCAAGACATTACATTTCTTCTAGAAAACTTCACAAGATGCATGAAAGAGTTGCAGATAGAATTTTATGCTGCATTGACTATTGCTCATTTGTTCGTATCAAGTCAAGTGGCTTTATTGTCATTTCAACCATGCACAGCTAGTTAATACACAGTGAAATGAAACAATGTTCCTCCTGGACCATGGTGCTACAGCAAACAACACAGAACTACATGAGACTACACATTTCTACATAAAGTGCACGTGCAAATGTGTAGACAGCACAAGACAGTACAGTGACTAGCAAACCAGGACACTAGGCACAGTAAGAGACAGTGCAGCACCGACTAGTACACAGTGCTAGTAAGAATTCCACCCAGCTAATGCAAACTTGGGTTCATGTTTGCCTGAATTATGGGGTTTATTATTGTGGTAATAGAAGGAGGAACTGCTGAGAAAATATTTCCGTTATCGGCTCGCTAAAGTTTGATGTGTTTGTCAGATTGGTTTATTGTGCTTTGTTTATGTGCTGTGGATCTCCTGCACTTATTTTGTGGTGTTGTGCATCTCCCTAGCAACAAAACAAAACAAAACAAACAATAAAGCAAACAAAAATAAATAAGGGAACAAACAAATAAACAGTAAAAAAGAAGACAAACAAACAAATAAATAAAGTGAATAAACAGTCTCTAGCAGTTTTTTTTCCCCAGATCTGGATGTTTGCATCATATGTGTAATATGATTATAAGGAATTCAGTTTTCAGAAAAATTATGATATTGTTGCAGACTTCTGTCTTAAAGGCAAATGACATGATGGTAACAGAAGAATAAATCTATTTTAGGGTGAACTCTAATCAGTGTGAACAGTATATGTGTGTAAATAATGATGGACTCTGGGAGAGGGATTATAATTTTAGCTACTTTTACTATGACAACACTAAATGGACAAAAACTCCAGCAGTAAAGGGTGCTGAAGGGGTGAGATGGCAAAAAAAAAAAAATTGAATCAGACCTGCGAAACTTTGCGTATTTTGCATAGGAGCTCTGAATTTTAATATCGGATTATATTTGACTATATTGAAGTAGGCCACAAGTTCGAATACCTACACTCTAACAGAACCCAATGCCAGCAAAAGTAAAGGCCCCCCACCTACAACAGTGCCAACGGGTTTTCCTTTAATTTGTCACCAATTCCCCCCCCCTGCAAGCAAGCATAATACAAAGGGCTGTAAGATACTTGTCCTGTTCCTGAACCCTGAGAATGAAGCTCGTATCACGCAGTAGGGGACCATACAGCTCAGACCTCTTCATCGGGTTCTGCTTATCAGTAGGTCTTTAAGAAGTTCATGACAGTCTCAAGAGAATACACGTTTGGCATTTTAAAAAAGAGATATTTAATTAGATAAATAAAACAAGGTATAAACAGGAACTTTGCACATACACATCTAAACACATCACACCATCTGGAAACATATGAACAATACATTATTACAGGTTTAAAAGGGAAAATAAAGGTGAGTTTTTAATTTCACCAATTCATTTAATCTGAGCAGTGTTCACTTCATAAAAAAGGAGCCGGATTAAGAGACTAGATATCATCATGCTGGATAAAGTGGGACGTTTCAGTTTACACAACTGCCTGAAGTGAAAAAAGTTTGACTGGAGCTGAAGAGACAGCGAGTGATTGGACACTATAAAATAAACACTTATAAAACTGTGTTGCCGTGCTCGAGGTGGTTTAAACATGGCCGCTGGTCCATCATCATCATCATCATCAGGTAAACAAACCTGTGAAAGAAACATGAGCTTACTATATATGTAATAATAATAATAATAATAATAATAATAATAAAAATAATAATAAAAAACAAGGTGAATTATGCAAGGAAAGATGAGTACACTAAGTAAAAGCAACAGTAAATAAATTTATTTCATAAACAATTAACTCAAAGGTTTTAAGCTGCAAACATCACAGAAGCATTTTGATGGCATGTTTTACAGCTTTGTGATGTCCATAGTAATTAAGATAACGACAGTCTCACAAGTCAGACATCTAGTTTTCGATCATCAGGTACTTTTTTTATATCATTAACTATTTCCAAGCATTGCCTACTTTCACAGCAAGCAGCCATCTGACTGACACTGAAATCAAACAACCACAGACTTTTTTCCAACAGCCTGCCAGCAAACATGCTAAATTATTGTTTAATTAGTAGTAAAGGCTCATTTTTTTCCTGGCACACAGAAGTGCAGATAGCCAGTCAGACTGCAAGCTTCGAGCTCCTGAAGCTTGTGGCCAGAAAAGTATGTAAAAGACATGTAACATGTAATGCAACCTATTGCTAAAAACTGGAATTTGAATTAAAAAAACGTTACGCAAAGGTCCCCCTCGGCCCTCATCTCTAATGGAAACTGGAGAGAGAGAGAGAGAGAGAGAGAAAAAAAGATGTGTAGAGCAATATGGGATGTGAAAATGTTTGAAATGGGCAATGAGAGTGGCACACATCTAAAACTAAACCTAATTAACAAACTTCATAAACCACATTACCGTGATTGCAGTAAGGTGGGCCGACAGCTGAAGACAGCTGACACAACTCGAAAAAACAAACAGAAATTTTGTTGCTTTCCAGTGGCCTCTGTGTGTCTCTCCTCTCTCTCACACACTCGCGCACACGCACTCGCACTCTCGCGCACACACACTCACACTCGCACTCGCGCGCGGTCTAAAGACTTACTGGTGTTCAATAACGTTTCGCTCTCAGGCCCAGAGCTCTGGTCACCATCCTGCGTGCTACAGCTGTATCAGTGCGCGGTCGCTCCTTCACCGGCTGCAGGAACTCTGCGCATTACAGCATCACACACACGCACACACACACACACACACAAAACACACAGAAATGTGTAATACACAACCAGGGAACACAACAGTGAGACTGTAGTCAGTATTTGGAGTGTATAGTATCATCATATTCTCAAACCTGTCAAAATACTGCTTTACCATAACAACCACTGCTAATAACAGTTAAAATGTTTGCTAGCTAAACGTCTCAAGGTACTATGTTGTTTAATATAACAGACTATGATAGGTTGAAAATGCTAAGCCTATTTTGTGACACAAAATGAGCTCATATGTAGATTATGTACATTCTTGTCATTCCAGCGTTTAATAATACTTAAGAACTTAGAAATGTAACAAACAAACAAACAAAAAAGTCTCCAGTTTGTTTATTTTGTAATGAGGTAGTGAGGAACTACATTGTTTACCTGCACGTCTTGCTACTTTGCCTTTGGCCTTTTTGCTGGCCTTGGACAGCGTCCTCGTCTTCAGCAGCGGGTGTCTGATGGACAGAGCCTGCAGCGCTACACACATCATAAACAGCTGATAACCAACAGCAGGTTGATAAAGGTGCAGAGAAGACACTGCACATCGAAGAGTGAGGTCTTTTATCAGCTGTAGTACGAACAAAGCGCTTGTAAATATTACATGTCTAAACATACTACGGGTATGTGACTGATACCTGCTGAGGCACTGGAAAAGATGCCGAGAGCATGAGTGTTATCCACCCATTTAATCTTCATCCCTCCTTCACTGTAAAACACAAACACCGCCCGATCAGTGTACATTTATGTTCGAACTATCGCTCTATGGAGGTTGCCGTTACCTGTACTCTGAGAAAGCATCCAGCAGGTCCTCGGTTTTGAACATCGCTGGGAAATCGTAGATCTCGATCACGTGGGCAAACTCGTTGTGGTCGATCCAAACGTTCTCGAAGCTGGAGTAATCGTTCTGCGTGCTTTCTATCGCTGACGCTTCTTCCTTCAAATAGGCCGTGATCTTAGTAACAGAAAACACACAAAAAGGATGCTGACAACAAAACAATGGATTCTCTAAATGAAAAACAAGCGATTTTTATTCTCTCTCCCTCTCTCTCTCTCTCTGAGAAGATTTGATGCATAAGTAATTATCTGTGCTGTGGTATAGAAAAAAACAGAGCTATTAGCATCATCGCCATGTACCATGCTGTAGTGGTATTACTGCTACAACTGACAATGGAGTGATATTGGCACAGGAGCTTTTTGATAGCTACAGCACTGTCAAAACTTATTCCCAGTTATCAAGAGTAGATGACACATAATCTCAGTTATTAGTTAACAGACATGCAAGACATGCATCGTAGGCTGATTGGCATCTCTAAATTGTCCGGAGTGTGTGTGTGTGTGTGCGTGATTGTGCCCTGCGATGGGTTGGCACCCCATCCAGAGTGTCCCCCACCTTGTGCCACGAGTCCCCTGGGATAGGCTCCATGTTACCCCGTGACCCTGTATGGGATAAGCGGTACGTAGAATGGATGGATGGATGGATGGATAGATAACAGTCCTACCTGCTGACAGTTAAGTAGCAGAAACTGACTAGCGGTTTGATTGCTTGCAACATTTCATCACTGTTATATTATTATAAATTATATCGTTTACTGTTTTCAAGCTTCGTTTATGTTTGGAGGATGGCCATGTGGCTATCTAGGTTAGCTAGCCATGCGAGTATCTCATAGGAATGGGGGAGGGGGTTTATGCTTGAATGCATTGTATTTTTTTTTGTAAAATATCAAGAGTACCAACACTTCTGTTCGGAGAAAAAAACCTATATGGTGAGTTATGATTAGTTTTGCTGAAGTTTTTCAAACAATGCCCTCCATGCTGATGTCAGTCCTAATCATGTGACTTCAGTAAACAATGTGATGTTATTTCCTGAAATTGCAGATGAGCGGCGACTCAGAGGGAGGGGACTGAAGATGAGACTCACAGCCCGACCCTGTTGCGCTCTTCTTCCGGTCATGGCCATTGAAAGGAACAGCGTGAATTTGTGTCTGTACCTCGTGGTGGTAGTCGTCCGTCTCCTCCGTGTCCTGGCAGGATGTATTTGTTTGCGAGGTATCTCTGCTGCTCCTTTCCTCCTCCAGAGTCATCGCCATGAAATAGGACAGAGTCTGATCGCAGTCCACAGGCTCCGCCCCTGCAGTGTGCGCCATTGCGTCCTGCTCGCCCGCTGATTCGTCGGCGCTGTCGGTTCCAGGCTCGTGATTGGCTGGTGGAGGGTCTGTGCTGTCAGAACTGGAATCCTCAGAGACGCTGAGGCTGAGAGAGCAGCTGGGGGAGCTGAGACTCGTCTTACACTCGGACTGTCTCAAAGCGCGGGGGACATAAATGGCTTTATCCGGTCGTCTGCTTCCCTTGCTGAGAGCCGATCGTGATTTTCCCTGCATCCCTCTGCTGCTCACACACGGCTGCTCGTACACATTCCCGTCTGTGTCACTGCTGCACTCCTCCACCGGCAACCTGCCGCACGGATAGACAGACAACAGACGGATGGATAAACAGACATAGACAATACTATAGAAATACAGTTGTTTTTTTTGTTTTTTTAAAGAGATAGGGGTAAAGCTGTAATGTGCAGACATGGGAAAGTCATACAGACAGAACCAGCACCTGATATTAAATATGAGATTTATGTCATGTAGTTTTCTTTAAGGAGATAAAAATGCCAATAAAAGTTTAAATAAAAAGAAAGCTGTAGTTTTTGTTTTTTTAAAAAAAAGCTATTTTTAATGTAAATCAAAACATTTCTTCCTGTAAGAAGAAACGCACACTTCCGGTGTGTGAAGACGCTGGGTACACACACGTGTGTCATTTTCAACACACCATCTATAATTTACTCAACATAATACACTTACATAATTGTATAATGTATGAGTTTAGCTGAATTTGCATTTAATTTAACAATCTGTAGTCTTATTAAAAATTATTACACAAAAGTTAATGAAACATTTTTAAGCACATGTTGCAAAAACGGCCTTCCATAGCAATGAAATAGTTATTAATCGAGTGTTATCATGGCATTTTCATTACCAGCAGACCAGCAAAAGAGAGCAATTAACGGGATTTATTGCTGGAGATTTCTCGTCAAACTCCCAGAACACTGACAAGCATGCTGGATATTTACTCTTATAAATGCAAACTGTTGCTCGAAACAGTATGAATCTCCATGTCTGCAGTAATGAAAAAAGTCTTGCAAATCTCCTTACATTTGCATCACTATTTACTTAGTAAACTGCATCGCTAACATTCCCACCTCAACTCAAAACACAAGGAGAGGGAGGGAGGGAGAGAGAGAGACAGAGAGATGGGGGGGGAGACAGAGAGAGAGAGAGAGATGAAGAGGGGGAGGGGGGGAGACAGACAGACAGACAGAGAGAGAGAGAGAGAGAGAGAGAGAGGTGATGTGATGTTTTTCGTTTTTATTATTATTATTATTATTATTATTATTATTCTGAGACCACAGACCTATTGTTCTTAAATATAAAATCAGTTCACAGTGACAATTCTAAAATTTATGCAAGGAGAAATAAATTCTTCAATAATAATAATAATATATAATATATATTATATATCTAAAAAATAATATAGCTTGAGTTTGGAAGTTGATAAATAGCTAAGTTTCAGTACAATAAGATTTCATACTAAGGAGCAATATCATCTATCTGTCGTATCCAGATATTGTATAAATTTTTCATGTTCAACCGTAGAAGATAACTGACTGTGTAAGTCAGTGGTTAGGATTATGCGACAGTCGCTGTGGGAGGTTGTGAGTTTAAACCCCAGCAGTGCCACAGAGCCAAAGCTGAGCGCTGGAATTCGAGCAGTGTGTGAGATTTGATGTTTTTCCAGCTGTACCTGAGCTCTGAGTAGCAGACGGCCACTCTGCGGCTCCACGCCTCGCCCACGGAGAAAGTGCTCAGCTCTGGGAACTTCTCTGCCGTCTTGTGGATCAGAAACCTCAGTCGACTCGGCAAAGGTGGGAAGAGTATGACGCTTAAAGTGCGGGGGGTGGGGGTGGGGGTGGGGGCGAGGAAGAACACAAAACAGACAACTAAATGAAAAATGTTAATTTTATTCTATTACTGAGTTCTGGTAACTTTTAACACAACAGAAGAGTGTGAACAGCATCCTGAAGGTAGAGGTGTGTACTGGGATCACATACAGGCATCACATCCATATTCAGGGATTAGTTTCACGTGCACAGAAGCAGGTGGTCCGATAAAAAGAAAAGCAAAGTTCATTAACACAGGAGCATACTTGGAAATGAGAAAATATTGCAACCTTCTTCACCACTGGACATGAAACAAATTTTATATTCATCTGTGTACAGGACACTGGGTCAGTTTTACACACGTCCTGTAACATCCGCTGAATGACGTGCTGTTAAGAGTGGCACGTACAGATTTTTAGACATGGAGGCTGAAGCGTGCCAACAAGTGACAGCAATTACATACAGTGCCTTGCAAAAGTACTCAACCCCCTTAAAATGATCAGAATCAGGTGAAGTTTCTCCAAAGCTTAGTTTTTTTTTTTTTTTTTAGCAGACTGAAGCAAAGTTGCCTTATAATATCCCCCTGTATTTTGCTCAATCCATTCTCCCTTCAATTTCGACAAGAAGCCCAGTTTCTGAAAAGCATCCCCAGAGCATGATGCTGCCACCACCGTATTTCACTGTAGGGATGATGTTAATTGAGGTATGGCCTGTGTTAGGTTTGCAGCACACGTGGTGCTTTGAAACCTGCCCAAATACAGTATCTTGATTTGGGTCTAATCACACCAAAAACTGCATCTTTTATCATTACGGGATTACAATAATGCCTTCAGAACTGCTCTATATTTGCCAATACTAGAGAGACTTAAAATACCTACAACACTACAATAATGATTTAAATCAGCATGAGCTAGAACTATTAAGTCTGCATGAGGTGTATAGTAGTAATGGACAGCCTGTACACTGGGCAGCTACCTTTTCTGATCAGCTCTCTGCTGGAAGGCATCCAGCTCCTCAAGGACTTTATGAACAAATTCGCTCTCTTGCTTGGGCAGGTAGGTGCCATCGAAGCAGGGAAACGCCAGCGTGCCAACGGAGAGGAGCTGCTGAAACAGACAGAAGACATAAAACACATGAAATAAATCCAAACATCAGTGCCATGTGATGGTGAAGAGACTCGCTGTATACTACAGACACCGCATAAGGTATACACACTTGAGGTTGTGCAGTTATAAGAAAATAATCAATGAGCAAATTTCGTAATTTTTAACCGTTTGTTGTTGTAGATGTGGAACATTCCTGAAACAAGTTAGCTCCTATTATCACATACGCTATAACAGCTCTACACAGCAATTCCCTCACTTTATTTTAATGTTAATACGTGGAAAACGTAGCTTACAAGCTACAGCTTCACCTCTGACTGTTACGCTAACGCTAACACACTAACACTTCCAAAAAGTGTTTTATATGTAGGTCTCCTTACAGAAATCTTCCCCATATCAACAAATTATACAAATTTCTTTGTTAAATACCAACGAGTGTTTTTGATCTGTTTATTAGTAGCCATCGATTATGTGGAGAGCCCTCTCTATGAATGAGCGGTTACTATAGAAACAATAACGTATGAGAACGAGTGCATTAATATAAACGTGTGATTTGACGCTGTTGTCAGAGCTGCTGTTACAGAAAATCAATCAACACCTTCTAAACAATCAGATTTGAGAATTTAACAGTGCTGTGGTATAAATGGATTACAACAGTCCATCCATCCATCCTCTGTACCGCTTAAACTACACAGGGTCGCAGCATAACCTGAACGCACGCACACACACACACACACACACACACACAATACAGACAATTTAGAGATGCCAATCAGCCTACAATGCATGTCTTTGTGGAGGAAACCGGAGTACCTGGAGGAACCCCCGAAGCACAGGGAGAACATGCAAGCTCCATGCACGCAGGGCGGAGGCAGGAATCAAAAGACAAAAATAAGAAACGGTATTGTTTAATACACTAATTATAAAATCCTGCTACAACTAAAATGCTGGAGCTGTGTGTAAAAACAATCTCGTGTTACTGCTGTGGATTTGCTATGCGCTTGTTGAACATCTCATTCCAGACTTAATCCCTTTGTAGTTATAATAAGCTCCACTCTTCTGGGAAGGCTTTCCACTAGATTTTGGAGCGTGGCTGTGGAGATCTGTGATCATTCAGCCACAAGAGCATTAGTGAGGTCAGGCAGTGACGTTGGGTGAGGAGGTCTGGGGTGCAGGCGGTGCTCCAGTTCATCCCAAAGGTGTTCAGTGGGGTTGAGGTTGAGTTCCTCCACTCCAACCTCGACAAACCATGTCTTCATGGAGCTCGCCTTGTGCACAGGGGCACTGTCATGCTGGAACAGGTTTGGGTCTCTTAGTTCCAGTGAAGAGAGATTGTAAAGCTACAGCATACAAAGATATTCTATACAATTGGGTGCTTCTAACTTTGTGGAAACAGTTTGAGGAAGAACCACATATGGGTGTGATGGTCAGGTGTCCACATACTTTTGGCCAGAATGTGTGCACCACTTTATCTCTTCAGAGAAAAACCATCAGCAAGGGATTGCGTTTTACAAATTAAGCCCTGAACATGGGTACGAAATGAAGGTAATTCCCTGTTGCATTGCTTTTCCCTGTCATCACTGTGCTGTAGTCGTGTCCCACTGAAATGCAATCACTGTTCATTCAAGCAGGTGTGACTGCTTTTCTATGAGGTGAGGGCTCAGCTCTAAAAACAGCTGTAAATAAAACTGAACTGAAGAGTATGTAATGTGACAGGACTCACAGGGTTTTCATCAAAATATCCAAATGTACCACAACAACAGAACTCACACTATAATTCGTTTCTGCTTTATCTTTTACCGAGTGTCAAAACTCTGCAATGTAATTAAACAGGGCAGGAACAAAGTTTGTGATCGTTTAACCAGATACCTAACAAAATTACCTGGCTAATAATCAATCAGAATTTCTGCTCATTGTTCGCTAATTTAATCGCAGTTTTAATGCATTAATATTAACCATTAGCTACACGATGCAAATGACGTGGGAGATGATGTACATTTAAAAAAAATCTTCTATGAACCTTACAGCGTATCTAACTAGCCAGCTAACACTGTTTTGTTATTTTTCACACCCATATTCCGCCAAATCCCGCCTACTGCGCTCGGATTGGCTACACGCAAAGCAGTCGACAAATCAGAACTCCAGTATCCAATGTGAGCGCAGGGGAATATTTACTGCTAGCCAATCAGGTTGTACGAGCCGGAATATGGATGGGAAAGTTAGTCACAGCTTAGCAAACTAATTTTATTTCATCATGTCAGAACACTCAGAGTTTACGGAAATTTCTTCACCCTTAATGAAATAATATTTGCTCTTACCTTAGATGAGAAGATGAAGAACGAGAGACATAAAAATTTCGGATAAAATAGACTAAAAACAACACTCCGTACACTTTGTAATTCAAACGGCTTTTAATTCAAATGCCGCTCGTTAGGAATAACGACGTTTCAGGGCGCGTGAAGGATTAACGCGACCTCTAGCGGATAGAGGTGGAACTGCAGGCAAAGGAATGCAGCGTGTAGGTATATACTTTATTAATAAATCAGATAGAGTTATCGAAAAATAAACAGAACATACTGCACAAAGAACTGTGTTCTATACCATTTATCTACAAAGTATAATTAATTTTATGGTGTTTCCCATTAAAACCTCGGGTAGAACATAGTCTAAATGTTATTAGAGTCAAAAAGTCTTTTATAGACCAGTATAATAAAAGTCCATATTTATATCACATTTAAAAATATAATTTTGTTTGCTTTAAAATTAATTAAGATTATTAAATATCTTAAAACTATTTTCTGACCATTTACGATGCATAATGAAGGAACCTTTGAATCTGAACATCTGTAAAACCTGACATTTTGCATTGTTGGTTTCAAAATAGTGTTTAAGTGTGCTGTGTGTCTATATACATATACATACATACATTATACATATATACATATACATACATTATATATATACATATACATACATATATATATATATATATATACACACACACACACACACACACACACACACACACACTATATTACCAAAAGTATTCGGTCACCCATCCAAATGATCAGAATCAGGTGTCCTAATCACTTGGCCTGGCCACAGGTGTATAAAATCAAGCACTTAGGCATGCAGACTGTTTTTACAAACATTTGTGAAAGAATGGGCCGCTCTCAGTAGCTCAGTGAATTCCAGCGTGGAACTGTCATAGGGTGCCACCTGTGCAACAAATCCAGTCGTGAAATTTCCTCACTCCTAAATATTCCACAGTCAACTGTCAGCTTTAACATAACAAAATGGAAGAGTTTGGGAACAACAGCAACTCAGCCACGAAGTGGTAGGCCACGTAAACTGACGGAGAGGGGTCAGCGGATGCTGAAGCGCATAGTGCAAAGAGGTCGTCGACTTTCTTCACAGTCAATTGCTACAGAGCTCCAAACTTCATGTGACCTTCAGATTAGCCCAAGTACAGTA
>CM040991.1:18443005-18474917 GCA_022985145.1 Pangasius djambal
ATATAGAAATACACAGATAAGTCACTGCCACTGAACAACAATAGTTCATCCTTTGTCTTCAGTAAGCACTTTTTCGTGGTCAGAGTTGCAGGAAATCCAGAGTCTATCCCAGGAACATTAGGAGTGAAGATTTCCCAATCTAGCTACCAGCGGGGAGGTGGGAGGAAACTGGAGAACCCGGGGGAACCCACATGGACACAGGAAGAACATGAGAAATTCCACACAGACAGTAACCCAAGGTCAGGTTCAATCCATCCGGGAGCTGTGAGGCAGCAACACAACCTGCTTCAATGATAATAAACAGGATATAAAGAAAGTTACTAGACCTAAAAACAAAAACAAGATTTATCTACACATTACTGACTATTTTGTATAAAGTATTGGATAGGCCAATGCTCAGGCACAGCTGCTATAATGGGCTAGCAGGGAATCCACATCAGACTATTTGCTGTTAATAAATGTCATAAAATGGATTATTTTTGATTTCTGTGGAACTAATCAAAACAGAATGGCTGGGGCTTATGTCTTCATAGCCCAGACTGTAGATTAATGCAGTCTCATCATTCATTTGCCCAACACTTTTACCTAAAGTGGCTTACAAGCCAGAATACAAACTAATTTCTGCAGCTGAGGGTTAAAGTCCTTGTTCAACGGCTCAACAGTGTCTTGAGGTGGCCCGATTCCTGAGAGCAATCATTTGGCTGCATATATATGTTCATGTTTCGACTAACTCAACACTTCATATAAAATTGGCTTCAACCACAACCACATGTCCTTCAGTTAGGAAGATGCATGACTTCTCTTGTAACATGGTTTCTAAATGTTCCATCATTTGTTGAGACAAAATTCAGCCCTGGGATTATTTATTCTGATTTGTTTCCTCTGGAACACACATTGGTTACTTTTCATGTCCTACAAAGGACTATAACCCCCCCCCCCCCCCCCCCCCCCCCCCCCCCCCCCCCCCCCCCCCCCCCCCCCCCCCCCCCACACACACACACCCCCATCTTTCACATATTTCAACTTGCACAGATTATAAGTATGAAATATGTCAGCAACTCTATTTATCTTTTGTCTTGATTATATCAATATAAACTGAAACGGTTGGTTTGTGTTGAACTGTATGTGTTGCAGTGTTATTAGTGTATTGGGTACAGATGTTGTGCCGCTCTCTCAGGCTGCATGTGGTTTTAATGGTAGGGCCAAATAGTGCTCATTAGAGAGTCAAAATGTTTCCATTGCTGGATCACCAGATTTTTGCCATGAGTGTGAAAGAAAACAGACTTACAATGCACGGTTCCTGATCAGGACCACCATGAAACTGCACTGTCTGACTCCAAGTATATTTCCATATTTGTATATGTAACTATACTGTAGAGCTGCTGCCGGACCACTGAACAACAACAACAACAACAACAATAATAATAATTATTATTATTATTGTTGTTATTATTATTATTATTATAAGTTATTTATTTATTATGCCTTACCTGCTTTATAACTCTCTATCCTACCTCTCTACAGTGATGGAGACTGTGAACAAATGATGGTGTGTCATTTTTATTTACACTGATCTTAGATCAGTCTAGCAGTTTTATCCCTCTAAGGGTTTGACCCATGATGAGGATAAATCTGCTCTAATGTCAGTGTGACTTCTTTTAGCCTAACAGACACAGCATCTCACATGCCAAACCACAAGATTCCACTAGAAATCCTCAGCAATGCGAGTGTGACAGAAGCCAGTGGTGTGACAAGCTCAAAGGAAATTGCCTTCTACATTTTGCAGTAGTTCAGAAGTATGCCACATTTCTAAAGCATATTTGGCACAAATGTACAAAATGACACCCTTAAACTTGAGCTATGAGGTTAATGTAGCTAAATAAGGGAAGTTTATAGCCTCTAGTTTTGCGTTGTGCAAGCTGCATGCCTAAATCATTACACACTCTCCTCACACAGTTTTGTCCGTTTGTTCAATACCTCAAACAGACACGTCTATGAGGTTTCTAACACTGTACAGTTCATAAGTCAAGTCACTTTATTGTCATGAGCACAGGATTTCAATTCAATTCTTACTTGCATGTCATTCCTCAAAACAACACCACAGGATATTACAGCTTTACTTCCTTTCTCAGTATCTATAAAAATAGGCACAAAACAAAACACGTCACAGAGCTAGAAAGTGTTGTAGCCAGAATGACTTTCGTCCTCAGCACACAGTTGGGTATTATGTAAGTCTGATTTCCAAAGTCTGAAGGTTGAGATGTAGAGCTGTGTGACAAATCAATGGAAAAAAAAACAACCTGTGGCTCTGTTGTGGTGTGAGATATTTTTCTGGCATGGATCGTGTCCTCTCAGAGGGAAGCATCGCTGCAAATGTATATAAAGTTCACCTGACTGATCACCTTTATCCTGTGATGAAACATTTTTATCCTGATGGTAGTGGTCTCTTCCAGGATGACTCCGCCCCCATCCACAGGGTACGAGTGTTCACTGAATAGTTTGATGAGGATGAAAATGATGCAGATCATATTCTGTGACCTTCACACACACACCAGATCTCAACCAAACTGGACACCTATGGGAGATTTAGTATTTTCCACTATCAGAACACCAACTAAGGGAAAATCCTTTGGAAGAACCATGTTCATCACGCAAGTACAGTTTCACAGACTTGTAGAATCAATGCTGAGGTGCACTTAAGCTGTTCTAGTGGCCCAAAACCTTACTCAGCCACTTCATGTTGTTTTTTTTCCTTTAATTTGTCACCTCTCTGTATGTTAGGCTTAATGCAGACTTACTCTGCTATTTTATGAATATGCTGTTATTAAGCCAAATAATGACTACTGAGGTGAGTGTATGATGGTTTACCCTTTACTTATTAGCATATATTAGTACATAACAAATGTCATAAAGTGGATTTGTGATTTTTTTGGAACCAATGATCTTAAGAAAAATGTACAATGGTATAAAGAAGCAAGTACGGGGCTGCTTTCTTTCTAGACCAGGCTGTAGATTAATGCAGCCTCATCATTTATTTCACCAACATCTTTACCTAAAGTGGTTTACAAGCCAGCATACACATTAAATTCAGCACTTGAGGGTTAAAGGCCTTGCTCAAGAATATTCTGGAAAATAATCATTTGGCTGCTTATAATATGTTCACAGTGCAACTAAATCAACACTGTGTACAATTTACTTCAATCACAACCAGTGCAAAACTAAAAAAGCAGGCAACAAATATTTCACACCTAATTAGTTACTTGAGAAACACTGTAATCTGTAGAATAAATCTAAGATAACATTTGTTCTTGGCTTTCCCTGGCGTGCAGTGTGTTTATTGTGGGATTGCATCTCTTTATGCCATTATCAGGCTTAAGCCAATAATTCGTTACACAGTGCATTACAATATTAAACACAACCAATACTGTTATCATGAACACATCAGACTATAATTCCTATAATACATTGTGCAGGAAGCTGCTTGGGTAAGCAGCGGTTTTGGGCCCTAGAGCTAAAGTCTCATTTAGAAATCAGAATAACTCCAGCTGTCTTGTAAAGGTCCGTTATTTCAAACAAATTTCATGACAATATTGTAAAAAGAGCTTAACCAGTCATTATGATATGAAATGGAATATCGGCACATAGCGAGCGGTTACACACTCCACTGCAGAGGTGAAATTAAAGCCTTGCTTGTGTGTGCTGAGGGTTTGCTTTGGGTTTGGCCGGCTGTTGCTCTTTGAGTTGAGCTGTCTACACTTCGTTTGCTTATTTTTCCCCATAATCTGTAAATCTGCCTCTTTGTAGACCTGAGTTTAATGTGAAGATGTACGTGGTGTGTGTGTGTGTGTGTGTGTGTGTGCGTGTGTGGGTGAACAAAATGAATTCATTCTGAAACAAATGAACAAGAACAACATTCATTTTACACCTCTAAAAGCCATGAATTACTGCTCTACTATACTAATTATGCGGTGCTCATTAAAAAAAATCCCAGCCACCACCTATTTATCTTTACTTTTTAAATACTTTGTATGTACTCACTTTTCCCCCCTCTAGTTAACTATTAGATGCCACATTAGTGAGGGGGTTATAATGTAGAGTGAAGGGCTCTAGAGTGAAAAGGATTCACATAGAATGAAATGTAGTAAGATGTAGAAGAAGAGATGTGCGTGCTCCAGGGGTTGAGGTAGGACTGTTCAATTCCAGAAATTTTGGAGTAGAGTCGGAATCCAGTTCCAAGTGATGGGAATCGATAGAGAGAGTCAATTTCAAACAATAATTTTCTCAATTCTCAAAACCAAAACATAGGAAAAGAGATTGAGCAAAATAAACAGGATAATGAATACATCATAAACTGATATATACTATATGTATCTATATAAACATATAAAAAATATCCAGGCTAGCATAACTTTATCCTGTGTCCAAAACCTGTCATTCATGAAAATGGCCAGTGGGACCATGGTACTATTGTGTAGAGCACATGACATCAGTCAATTAACATTTGAGAAGATAGATCTGACCAAAAGATGGACTGGTAGCATATACTGTTGGTGCAAAAATAAACTAAAGCGTCAGGATATAATCAACGATGGGGTGGTGTGATGTAGCCCTATGTGACGTTGAAATTAATTAACAGCACAGGCATAACCGTATGCCATTAAGTGTTTTATTCCATCTGTACCATTAATATAATTACAGAGCCATTTTACATTTAATGTTATGGAATGTCAGCAAAACAAGTTAGTTCCTGTTCACACCTCTTCTCACATTATAACAGCTATAAAGCTATTAGCCAGAGATACTGACTACGTTTACATGCACATCAAATTCCATTTAAGGTCTATATTCAGGTTGCAGCCATATTCCGAATACGATGTTTATATGCGTACAGGCATCGGAATATTCCTGTATACATGGTTGTTAAGTATGCATGTATGCTGATCTACACATGCCCTTTTCCCGGGAGATTCAAGATGCGGCCGTTGGTTATAGAGTATGCTCAGTTGTTCGTTTTATTACTACTTTGTCACACTAATTTAATTAGAACTCTAACACTTTTCACCGTCAAAAATGCCCAACACCACCACCTCGAAATTCTAAAGGGTCAGGTAAGCATCTGTTAAGCTAGCATCAGTTAGCACCCACAATTCCTTGCAGACTGAGCACACATATATCTCCTTTCAGTGGATTTTCTGAATAATGTGTTTACATGCAACAAATTTCTGATTAAGAGAGGCACATTCCAGGGATGGGAATGGGAATTTGGGGAATCAGAATATTGTCTTAATCTGAATCAGGCACTCAGATTGCGGCGTTTACGTGACTCAGTACTAATTAGAATATTGCAGAATTCCAATTAATATCGTAATATTGATGTCCATGTAAACGCAGTCACAGTAAGAGTTCATTCAACACTGTCATGGCTGTTTGTGGGGTCAGACCCATGGCCCTGTGTTCCGAGGGTTATATGATGTCTTACTGACATACCAGTAAGGGCTCTGTGTTCTAGGGTTCTGTGTTCATAAATATTTGGTTATTGGCAGTCATTATGTCCCCAGTGTCCTGTTCAGCCTGTAATACGTTCCCATGGACCTATGTTATGACCCTATGTTCAGAGAGTTCTTTGTTCGCATTGCCCTATGTTCGCTTTTTGTACTTTTGTAAACAACCATATTTTCCCAGGTTTGTACATTTCATTCCCATGTTGCCTTAATCCCATAAAAATGACGTCCGACATCCATACCTTATTTTTAGAAACAATTAATGTCTACAACTGTGCTAATTGGACATGTTTCCAAATACAGATGTGAGAACCCTGAGATGTGAGAACACTGAGATTAGAGAACCCTGAACTGAGAGAACACTGAGATAAAAAAAAAAACACTGAGCTGAGAGAACATTGAGATAAAAGAACATTGAGATGTGAGAACATTGAGATGAGCGAACACTGAGATGTGAGAACACTGAGATGAGAGAACACTGAGATGTGAGAACATTGAGATGAGAGAACACTGAGATGTGAGAACACTGAGATGAGAGAACACTGAGATGTGAGAACATTGAGATGTGAGAACACTGAGATGAGAGAACACTGAGATGTGAGAACACTGAGATGAGAGAACACTGAGATGTGAGAACATTGAGATGTGAGAACACTGAGATGAGAGAACACTGAGATGAGAGAACACTGAGATGTGAGAACATTGAGATGTGAGAACACTGAGATGAGAGAACACTGAGATGTGAGAACATTGAGATGTGAGAACACTGAGATGAGAGAACACTGAGATGTTAGAACATTGAGATGAGAGAACACTGAGATGTTAGAACATTGAGATGAGAGAACACTGACATGTGAGAACATTGAGATGAGAGAACACTGAGATGTTAGAACATTGAGATGAGAGAACACTGACATGTGAGAACATTGGGATGAGAGAACATTGGGATGAGAGAACATTGAGATGAGAGAACACTGAGATGAGAGAACACTGAGATGTGAGAACATTGAGATGAGAGAACACTGAGATGAGAGAACACTGAGATGTTAGAACATTGAGATGAGAGAACACTGAGATGTTAGAACATTGAGATGAGAGAACACTGAGATGTGAGAACACTGAGATGTTAGAACATTGAGATGAGAGAACACTGAGATGAGAGAACACTGAGATGAGAGAACAGATTCCATCCACCACTCCATCCATTTTCCGTACCGCTTATCCTACACAGGGTTGTGGTGGAGCCTGGAACTTATGCCAGGGAACTCAGGGCACAAGGTGAGACCAGGTTCCAGGAAGCATTAGCAAGAGTTTGCCATTTATTTTCTTTTCTTGTCAAGAGACTTTTGTTTTAACTCCGTGCCAAGAGTGGGGGAGAAAGAGGGGAAAAAAGAGAAAGTTTGGTTAAATTCTCGAAGTGACTGAGCAATTCTGTTTCAGTGCCAAACTGAAGAGAAACTCGCCTTCTTTCTTTCTTTCTTTTTCTTTTTTTCCCCCTCTGCTGGTGCATTTGCCTTCGTTCAGCTCAATCCGGAGGCTGCAGGTTAGATCAATAGAGAACAGAAGGAGAAGAAAAGGCGGAATCTTCTTCATGACTGTAAGGTGTAATTAGAGATACTTTCCATCTGTTACAGCATGCAGGCTCTTCGCGCTCGTGCCATGATGAGGGAGATGTTTTTGCTGGCTTCGCTCGCGCTCCTCAGCCGCGTGCCTTCCATCGGCTCTTCTTCCGATTACGAGTACGTCTGGAACGCGCGCGACGACGGACAGCGCCGCTGCACGGCAATCCCCGAGGACCTGCGGCTGTGCCACGGCATCGGTTACGCGCAAATGCTGCTGCCCAACCTGCTGGATCACGAGAGCATGGCGGAGGTGAAGCAGCAGGCGAGCAGCTGGGTGCCGCTCGTGCACAGGAGGTGTCACGCGGGCACGCAGGTAAGCGCGCGCGGCCCATTTCCGGTCATTGCTATAATGTGACTTATTTATCTTCATTATTAGAGTCATTATAGCTGGAATTTCGTATGAAGCCAACAGTTCATATGTTATAAAAGGAATATTTACACTTTCTTTTCTTTTTTTTTTGAACACAGCTATAAGTAAAATGATAGTTTAAAAGATTACACGGTGGATTCAGGTGTACTGGACCAGTTGTAATTAGAAATCTACAAATTTGTCTAAGCTTTTGTGCCATTTATAAAACAAATACCCCAACGCATGATGCATTTCTGAAATCCTCAAAATGTTGGCTATGCACATGAGAAGGAAAAGTTTCTATCATATTCTATAGAAGCATGGCTTACCCTTATTTCTTTAGCAAAATCGACTACAAGATATTTTGAATGACACGTATGGTAATCTGGGACACAGTTCCTTTTACTTTTATACAGTTCCAAAGATGAAAACATGATTTATCTGTAGCATACTTATTAATGGCATCAACAAAGCACATTTCAGTAACAGGGTTTTTAAAATCGTCCAGATTCATCATCACCGTATTCTGATATTGTACAAAAACATTAGACTAAGTAGAATTTGCTATATAGTAAGATGTTGGCCTAAATAACAGGCTTTCATTCATTTCTTACAGCAATAACAACAATAACAATAACAACGTTTAGAAAAATCTTCAGTATTTTCCAAATTCATAACCAATCCTTTCTAAAATTCAGTATGAACAGATCAGTTAATAATCACAATCGAAAACCACAGCTACACAATAAGTAACACAGAACAAATGCTATGTTTAACTGTCCCAATATACCTGAAATCACCTGAGCTTTTTTTAACTATACAATATACAATATGTTAATCCTACTGTTACTGTTAAAAACAAAACAAAACATAACAATAGACAGTAGACAGTAGTGCCTGTAGAAGCAGTTGCTTTCTCCTATAAAATGTTAGAGTGAAGCCCTGGGCAATGTTTTTTTTTTTTTTTTTTTTTTTCATAATAGACTAATATATTTCATCAGTGTATATAAAATCCTGCTGTGTTTTGAAACTAAATATCTAGGCCTGGATGTTCTTCATATTGTACAGCTAACCACTCTGGAGTTTAAACCTTAAATCTCGAGTGATTCATGTAATCTGTTTCCGTTCAACAACAAAAAAAAAGAAGCTCTGAATCGTTCACTGACTCATTCAGCTGCACTCCCGCGTTGCTCAAAATAACGTGCAGACTCTTTTAACAACCCCTGATTCGTTCAGTTCGGCAAATCATCGTTGCTGTGTTGCGTTGTTTTATATTTATAAAAAGAATTATTTTCACACTCAGAACAACACAACCAATGCATGTCTAAGAGCAAGAGCGTACGGTCTTATTATTTTGAGATGACATGTTGCATGATATTTTCTTAAAAAAAACAAACAAAAAAACGAGTAGCAATTTAATTCATAAATGTGGTCTAATAAAGGTAAAGGGCAAATATTAACCATATATGTTGTATATAGTGCTTGTAATTGGGATGAAGTAAACATCTGTTGAGTTTTTTAACATAAAATTGTTTGATTGTGTTGAATTAAAAACCCAAAAAATGCAGCGGGTCCACCAGACCCACGAACACTGGCTGATTAACAAAAATATGAACACCACACAAGGGTTAAGGTATAGTTTATAAATATATATATATATATATCCTGGTAAAGGATTTACACAAACACTAACCCATCGAACTGAAGAGGAGGAATTCTCATTCAGAAATGAAAGTTTCAAACACTCACGGAGGACTGAAAATAGGGGAAAGTATTGAACACACTTTACAGATACAGTTTCTAGACAAAAATAAGTCTAAGTCTAAGTCTGGAAAGTTCCTTTCTGTAGGAATTGTACAAAAGGAATGACTCAGAGCAGAATTACCAGTTACTGCAGTTAAACAGCATGACCATTTAAAATATTTGTCTTCATCAGCATGTAAAGGCTAATATGAGTTTATATATGCATTTTACTGAAAATTCATCTAATAAAAGCACACATGCTTGGCATCTTTTGCCTTGACGTTTTCTCAATCACAGATGATTAATGTCAAGTCATGTGACACACGTGCTTTAAAAAGACCAAAATGTAATAGCTGTTGACATCATTTCTTAAACCTTTCACTTATTCTGTGTCTAGTGGAACATGGAACGCCTGTTTAATGATTGTGAATTGATTCTCAAGAGTAATGTCAATTGACATCAAATGCAATGCTTCGAGCACTTTGGCAAAATGGTCTTTGTTTGTTTTAATCACATCTTCATCTCACTATACTGTGCGAACAGAAGCAGCGTGTACAAACTCTACAAACAGTTAGTGTAGAGCTACACAACTGCACAGATTTCAGTTTTTTGAACGAAAAATACATTCTGGTTTCATTTTTTTTACTCACCTGGAACAACACGGGTTTTTGACAAATATCTCCAGCAATAGTGGACGAATCTCTCTGCTTTTACAAATGTACGTGAAGAAGTGATATGCTTTTAAATTGCTGTAAATCCCCCATTGCTGTGAAACCCCTAAATTAGTTCTAGTGCAACCGGTTGCCACCAGACGGCACATCATTAGTTGAATGGAAAAAGAAGTCACAGTTGCATTTCATCTCAGTTTAAGGAAAGCAAACATGTTACAGTTGTTCCTGCTCTGATTGAATCAAACCCCGATTGATACTTTTCCAGACCTTTGTCCTGGTCTTGTTTTGATAGATCCCTGGTCTTCATGATTGTGTTTCTTTAGGTATGGTCCCTAACAAACTCTGGGGTCTTCCAGGAATAGGTGTATTTACTGTATATTGAGATCATGTGACACACACAAGTTGAATCCATTCAACTAATGATGTGCCTTCTGGTGGCAACTGGTTGCACTAGAACTAATTTAGGGGTTTCACAGCAGTAGGGGTGAATACTTATGCAATCACAATTTTTTACATTATGGGCTAATTTGTGTAGAATCAAGATATAAAATCTCAATTCAGTCCACGTTTTAAAACTAAAAGTTCACGGGGGAAGTGGGGTGTGAATACTTCTGCAAGCCATTGTAGACCAGTGTATCTCATACAATATGTCAACTGTACGCAGGTTTTCCTGTGCTCGCTCTTTGCACCGGTGTGTTTGGAGAAAGCCGTTGGTCCTTGCAGGCTGCTCTGTGAGTCTGTGCGTGATGCCTGCAGCCCCATCATGGAGGCGTTCGGCTTCGTCTGGCCAGAAATGCTCAACTGCAGCAGGTTCCCACTCGAGGAAAAGGATTTGTGTATCAGTAAAAACAACACAGGAATTTCTGATGAGTCTGGTGTGTATATAATATGTATAATATTGTATACAACATTCTACATAGTCTTATGTGCAAGGAATAGAACATAGACAGGGCATGCTGTTTTAGGAAATATTCAACGACCGGCTGGTGTGATGTGGCCCAACCCCAGAAGTGATTATTTTCCAATAACAACACATCCTGAAGTGTTTTATTCCTTTGTATATAGTATGTATAATATTTTATGTAGCCTTATATAGTGCGTATAATACTTCACATAGCCTTGTATAGTGTGTATTATCTTCTACATAGCCTTATACAGTGTGTATAATACTTTACTTAGCCTTGTATAGTGTATATAAAATTCTATGTAGCCTTACGTTGTGTATAATACTCTCTGTAGCCCTATGTAGCATGTACTATATAATAATCTATGTAGCCTTATGTTGTGTGTATTATCATCAGCAAAGCTTTATATAGCGTGTATAATACTCTACATAGCAATGCAGAGTTTGTACAATAATCAGCATAACATTATACAGTGTGCATAATTTTCTTGTAGCCTTACAGAATGTGTATAATACAATTCATAGCCTTATAGTGAGTATAACTCTCTATGTAGTATAAATGTACGTCGTGTTTATAATATTTGATGTAGCTTTATAGAAAGCTGTATAGGAAGCTGTATATAATACTCAACATAACCTTATATACTGTGTGTAATCCTCTATGTAGCTTTATAGTGTATAATACCCTACTTATCTTTAAAGTGTATATCATGCTCTACACAGCTGTATAGAGTGTGTATAGTACTCTATGTAGCCATATAGTGTGCATCTTTTATGAGGCGTCATAGAGTGTGTATAACATTCTATGGAGCTGTATATAGTTTGTATGATATTCTGCACAAACTTATATAGTGTGTGAAATCTTTTATGTAACCGGACAGAGTGTGTATAATACTCTACACTGCCAGAGTGTGTATAATACTCTACATTGCCTTATAGTGTGTCTACACTGCCCTGTAGTGTGTATAGTACTCTATGTAGCCTTATAGTGTGTATAGTATTCTAAACAAACTTATATAGTGTGTGTAATCTTTTATGGAGCTGCACAGAATGTGTATAATACTCTCTGTAGCCATACATAGTGTGTATAATAATCAACATAGCTGTTATGCAGTGTGTAGACTCAGCGTAGCCTCGTAGAAGTCGGCAACAGCGCAGTCTGTACCTCTGGAGTGATTTTTTTAGTGTAGTAAAAAATTATTTAATAAAAAAGCTGCTGCACTATAAAATAATGAATATAGAATGAATTTCTCTGCTGATAAATAATGCTTTGAGATCAGCTGTGAAAAGATGACGGCAGCCCTGTGGTGTAAATTTATTTCTTCAACTGTGCCTCTTCCTGCTCGTACAGAACCCACGCCTGCATGTCCACCATGTGACATCGACATGAACCCGGATGTCATTCTACAGAACATGTGCGCCAGCGAGTTCGGTGAGCGACTTTTATACCACTTTTAGACTTGTAATAAATATTGTCATTCACACCAAACATGGCTCAACATGACATTTCATATTTCTATTTCTATAAACTCACTTCCTACCTAAAATTTGTAAATGATGGATTATAATCTACTGTATTCATAAGTGTATTTATAAGTGAATAGTAAACACTGTTGTTTTGATATAATGGAAAATACAAATGTTTAGACTATCTACAGCTACAGAGTATGATATAACGTTATAGAGCGTTATATAGTCTATTTAAGGGTGTATAGACTGTTATATACCCTTAATATAATATTGAGTATTATGCATTATTATAGAGCGTATATGAAACCTTAGAAGATTACATAGTGTATAAAAGCTATAGGGCTTAATGTAGGCTTTGTAAGGCTTTATGCAGATGTTGGAATGCATGATTATATAGAATTATGTAGACGTATAGAATGTACTATAAGGCTGTATATTAAGTGAAGCTTGTCTCTTAGAGAAAAGTAACACAAACTCTATGTGGTTTCTTGACACTTCACATTCATATTTCACATATGGACTTTTTACATGTGGTGCATATGTTTTATTTTTCTAAACAATTCGTTTATTTCCACACCTGATTCTTTTTACATGATTCATTTTTTTTTTTTTTACATGTAGGACATGTGGCTTTATTTATTACATATTATTCACATGATATCACTTGAATTCAGGGCACATCATGCTGAACTGTGGTTTCACATATTACTCATATAGTCATGTGTGATAAACATATGACGTCATGTAAAGTGTATGTGATTTTCCATTCTATGTAATTATACATTCTACGTTTTATGCAGCCTTATATAGTGTGCATAATACTACATATAGCCCTGTACACTGTGTATTATCTTCTACATAGCTTTATATAGTGTGTATAATACTGTACGTAGCCTTGTACAGTGTGTATAGTACTTTGCTTAGCCTTGTATAGCGTGTATAATACTTCATGTAGCCTAATATATAGTGATAATACTTTATGTAGACTCGTACAGGGTGTATAATACGTTGATTCTTTTTACTTTCATATCACTTTTTCACTCGTAGGAAATGTGGTTTTATTTATCACGTATTATCCACGTGATATTACTTGAATTCCGGGCACATCATGTTCCTGAACCACACTTTCACATGCAATCACATCATCTCAGATTTTCACATGTAATCAGGATTGTAGTAAGGAGTTTGTGGGCTAAACGTGTGAGTATCAGGATTCAGATGATCCTCTGGGTTTAAGTGCTGCTTGGACAGTTGTGTGGGAGGTGTGTGTGCCGGGTGGAGTCTTCCAGAAAACCAAGGGTCTCAGTCACACACATTTCTGACCTTGAACTCCAGAGGATGTTTTCATAACAAGGTCCACTGTGCAGAACTGAGCTTTTCTGTGTTTGACCCACTTCTCTAACATTTATTAAGAGCTGCTGTACGCTGAAGTAATACCAAAGAGCTATTTTATAGATTGCCAGCAAATTCCAACTCGCTAAAATGGGACAGAAATGGCGAACCACATCTTGTGATTAGTATTACTAGGAATATTAATGAGTATCGATCTATTCTCAATATATAGCATAGGCTAATTTTAGATGTTTATTTGCATAACTGCTGCATGCTCATTTGCATATTTTTCTAGTAAACCAATCTTTATTTTTAATGTCACTTGCTTTTATGCTATACCCAAACAGCTTTATTAGTCCGCATGTTCTACAGCCTGACTTTCCGTGCCTGAAAGCTAGCGCTTGTTTGTAAAGGGGTAGACACTAGAGATGGTGCTGACAGCCAGGATCAGTATCGAGTGGATACCAGAAAGAAAAAAAAAAAAAATGGTGGATCGGATCTTGGAGAATTTTTTTAAAAATTTGATCCTATCCTGCAACAAATGGATTTTCTTTTAAAATTCATGCTTTATTATATTTATTATATTTGTATTGTAAGTGATTTGTGTGTGAAAGCTGCAGTTTTGTCTAAGTGTTTTTAGCTATGGATTTTTCCTGTATTTTTTAAGTGCTTCAGGTAAAAAATAAATAAATAAAGCTTAGTAGATTTTAAAGAAAAAATATTGGATGAGTACTGATATTAGCTGATACTCAATTTTTCTGTAACAGTATCGGTATCAGGAAAGAACAGTGGTATCGTTCCATCTCTACTAAAAGCTAATTTGAAAAAAACACCTTCTCCGTCACAAGAAAAACACCTGGCAACCTCAGCAGCATGAACTTACACAGATAACATAAATAATCCGAACTGGCTGCACAGAAACTCATGCACCTGCACAGCACACGTCTGATACGGATAACGTTCCCCACGTGTCTGTTGATCTTGATCTTTAAAATTTATGTCGTCTACTCTGAATATGATCCATGATGTTTAACAGTACTGGAAAAAGGTGAACTTTTTCACTGGGAAATCACACTAAACAGGAAATACAGGAAATTTAGGAACAATTCATATTCAGAAAAGGTCATATTTCTATATTAAATATTATGACAGCACTGTTCTGTCAGGCAGCACTGTTCCTTTTTTGATTATTTACAGAAGCTCTATTAAAATCCTAAAAAAAAGTGAATAATTTAATGTGGAACAATTTTTGTAGGAGATTATAAAAAAGAATATAAACTCATATATATTTAAACTAGCAAAATAAAACAACTGGTATTTGAGGGCCAGGAACAAAGCTGAAATCTGGTTTGAATTTGGATACATGTTGCTAAATGAGGTCAGGTTTTGAAATGCTGTGTAACTCTCAGAGATGATATGAATAGATATGAGACATTATTAATCCATATGGATTTCTAAAATATAGAAACATACAGAAACTACAGTCTGCTGCCAAGAGCTGCCTCTTCAGTTATAAAGCATTAATATCATTTTTGGTGTAATTTTATCTCTCAAAACAACGTTCCATTGTTGTCGATTAATACAGGTGCGAAACACTTCAGTGTATAAGTGTCGTAACTTGGAAATTGAAGTGAACCTTGTGTGAACAGGAAATTCAGATAGAATTCAGTTCCATATTAGGATTTAGGATTAAAGACTGAATCTGTCTCAGTTAAATAAAGAAAACAGTTCTAGGTTCTTTCTGACTATTGCTCTTCCTAACCTTTCTGTCTATTGTTTAAGGCCAGTGCAGTGATGCAAACATTCAAATTTATAATGTGTCTCATGGGATGCACAGCCTCTGCATTAGCAAGACATTGTGTGTATCTGCATATCGTGTGACCTTTTGGGAAAGAGACAGTAACATACTCAGGTCTGATTGGCCAGAAGGTGTTGATTAATTTTCTATAACAGCAGCTCTGACATTGATGTCAAAGCATGTCCTAATGCGTTATTGTTTCTATAGTAATGGCTAATTCAGGTTATACAGATTCAAATTATACAGATTTTTAAAAAATGTATTTCATTTTTGGAAGGAGTCTCCAGTGTCAGCACTTTGGGACAGTCAGAGTAAAGCTGTAACTTTCTCTTCAGGCCAGGGAATGTTGCGGTTTCACGGTAAGGTGACAAGCTGCATTTTTGCTCTTAATAACGTCGAGAGAGAGAAAAGAGAGTCTGGTAAGGGAACGACTGTTTACAGGTACGATAATGTATGTGATAACAGGATATAACTTGTTTCGTGGATGTCCTACAACATTAACTGTTAGTTTAGGCAAACTGCTGTGCTATAAAACACTTCAAACATGTTGTTATAAGAAAATAATCAACTTTGGGCTGGTCACAGTTCTCACCGGTGCCAGACTGCATCACACCACCATGTCATTGATCATTTTCTTATGTCAGACTCCACGTTGTGTTTATATCTACATATCTGTAATGATATAAAACACGTCGTGTTTTATTCCTTAGTCATTATAGATATAGAGCACTTTGTAAGAATTATGGACAGAGAGTTGACAGTGCTTATTTAAAACAATAAAATAGACTTAAATTCATTAAAAAAGAGTGCTTTGATTTATACAGTAAACTTCAGCGTTATGGAAAGGACAGGTTTGTGTTACCGATGTAATTTTTGTGAAACAGTCCATCACATACTGTAGTAATGACACGGCTGCATGGTTGTAGGAAACAACTGAAGCAGAAATAAAGAATAATAATAATAAAAAAATCCCCTCCAGCCCGACTCCAGTCTCATTGAACCTTACAAAGGATCGTCATGAAAAACAAATGCGGCTCAACAACAATTTTTTTGGGCTTACAACATGGATTTATTTTCTTGGTAAGATTGAATGGAATTGCCCTCAATCTCTAACTAAGCCTGTGTCTGGGGGGCCCTGTTTCCTAAACGCGTTATTAGTGTTTTTGTAAGCATTTTGTCTTATTAATTTCAAGAGATAGAAAAAAATAGAGAAAAAAATAGATACTGGCGAGAGAATGACTTTTTTTTCATCAAATAGCTGCATCATAATAATAATAATAATAATAATAATAATAATAATAATAATAATAATAATGCTCTAATAATAACTCATAGCTGCGTTTTTGTTCTTTAATGAATACAAACTTGTAATCGTTCAAAAAAATTGCTGTGGTATAAGAGGAATCAATCACTTCAGGATGTGCTGTTTTTGTAAAAGAATCATCTTCAGGGTGGATAATGTCTTGGATATCAGCAAAATGGCCACATTTTACTGATCTTAATTCCTCTGCTTCTTTAACTTGCCTTCAAATTTTGTTCACAGTAATAATTTCGCAACTTCATATAGAACTATTTTAAAAGACATTTAGAAATGCGGTCCACTGGTATAACGGCTTGTGTGTGTGTACAAGAAGAGTAAACACACGAGACTGTGTGGCAGTGATGTTTGCTTTTGGATCTGCAATTATTTTGTCGGATTTTGTAAACGCAACCCGAGCGGCCAAGGTTCCCTCCTTTATTTCTTGAATTGATTAAGAGTTCTTGCAAAACAACACGGTCACGCTGACATGCACTGTAGATTATCTGATTTAAACCAGAAATGGAAGATTTTCGTTTACCAAGAACAGAACACTTCCAGTAACTAAGGAACAGTTTCAACAATGCGGACTGAGATGTTATCGCTATCAGGAAGCTCGAGTATGGTTGCTAACGGCAACAATGTTTAGAAGACAACTGTTTATAACTCTGCATCGACTGTTTTCTGTGCCACTCTGTTTAGACTCTGTCTCAAATGCTAGAATTTTGGATAAATTTGTTTTTACTGGACATTTTGTGAAAAATCTGTTCTAACAAAACATTTTTCATAGAGGGTTACAGACTGGTCTAGTGTCCATATGGTGTCCTGTGAGACCGTGTGTATTATCCATCATGCACAGCGAGCATATGTCAGATGGTTTTACCACCAGCGAGTCGTGAATAAGCCAATGTCTTTTTTTTTTTTTAACAAGCATAACATTTATGACTATGTAGTGAAATAAAGCTGAATGTGTTGATTACCTATCGATGTGCTGATCCTTGCATATGCAACAAAAAAAAAAGTTATGAGGTTCCAAAAATCTGTGGTCTGAATTGAAGAGGGAATTACACATGCACAAATGTAAAGAATATAACGGAGCTTAAAGTATTCTGGAGTACGGAGTAGTGAACCAAAATTCTCTACCAACCTTGGTAGACGTTACCATGGATGGGTGCCAATAATTTTGAAACTAGTTTTGGAAAAAAAAAAAACACGACAAAACAAAACAAAACAAAACAAAACAAAACAAGCAAACAAACAAAAAACCAGAACAGGTTGTACTCATATAGGAAAATGATCAATGCTGCAGTTGTGGAAGTTCGTTTCTGTTATTACTTACATTAGAGCAGCTATAAACAGTCGTTCCCTCACTAGCTTCTTTCTCTCCTCTCTCAAGTTAATAAGAAAAAAAAAATGCATTTAGTTGTGTTACTGAGAAACTGCAAAGTCCTCAGTCCTGAAAATGTCTGTTAAAATGCCCTGACACTGGAGACTCCTTCCATAACTGTAAAATAAACATATCAACTATTAGACATTGTTGAATAAAGAGACATATTTTAGTCTGTTTATTTACAGCCTTAGATTATGTGCAGTGTCGATGTGTCGCGCAGACCATACCATCAGAACAGCTGCTGGTTTGTCCTTTCATTTGTCATCGATGTTTATATTGATAATGATATATACTGTTTTTCCCACCATTGTATCGTTTTTCCATCATAAGCCGAACCCAGTGTGGACAGAATCGTCATTAATGCTTAAATGCATCTGAAGATAAAGAATTCAGGAAAACGATGGCCTGTATTTTAAAGTAAAAGTTTCCCCAGAGCACACATTTCCATTTTTTAGCTTCAGGACTTGAGCTTATTTCATTATTTTTTTAATAAACAATATTGTCTTTTTGTTTTACAGCTGTGAGTCATGCTATTCAGGCAGAACCAATCAAATCTGGCCCAGTGTTTATTTCTGTGTGTTTGGTTATGTATGACTCTGTCACTACTCAGCAGGGCTCTAGCCCACAGCCCAGTGTGTCTTTTATAGCACTCTAACATTTATTTCAAAATAAAAAAAAGTCAATCAATTAGTTTCTGAGAAATACAAATATTTCTGAAATAAGACATGAAGACTAACAAACCCCCAGGCATTTTTAAAAACGGTTTACCTTCTTCCCCTCAGCTTCAAACAGCTGTAACAGAAGTGTGTTTTGTAAAAATTATTTTTCATGTTTATTAAGGAAACTGAGTACATAAAGGTTCATGTTAAAAAAAAATTCTACTATTGTTCCACTTTTAGTAAGAAGTGAAACAAAACATTGTGTGTGTGTGTTACAGTGAGTTACGGTGTGCTTAGGCACGACAAGAAGCAGGCAAATATTAGCGAATAATGAATGAATATTATTCTTGTATTGAAGAATATTGTTCATATTTGCTTGTTGAACATCCTATTTCAGAGTTAGTTATAGTAAGCTCCACTCTTCTGGGAAGGCTTTCCACTAGATTTTGGAGCGTGGCTGTGGAGATTTGTGATCATTAAGCCACAAGAGCATTAGTGAGGTCAGGCAGTGATGTAGGGTGGGTGAGGAGGGCTGGGGTGCAGGCGGTGCTCCAGTTCATCCCAAAGGTGTTCAGTGGGGTTGAGGTCAGGGCTCTGTGCAGGTCACTCGAGTTCGTCCACACCAAACTTGGCAAGCCACGTCTTCATGGAGCTCGCGTTGTGCACAGGGGCATCGTCATGCTGGAACAGGTTTGGGCCTCTTGGTTCCAGTGAAGAGAGATTGTAAAGCGACAGCATACAGAGACGTCCTATACAATAGTGAGCTTCCAACTTTGTGGTAACAGTTTGGGGAAGAACCTCATATGGGTGTGATGGTCAGGTGTCCACATATTTTTGGCCTTATAGTGTGTGACCAAATAAAATTAAAATTAAAGAATTATAATATTATAATTATATAAATTAAAAATTTTTATAAAATTATAATTATAATATTAAAATTAATACTTAAAATTTGAAAGAAAAAAAAAAATTCCACGTAAATACCTGAACTTTTTGCAGCAATAATCTCAAATCCTCTTCACTTCCAATAAGAGAGCAGAGATTAAATGTTAAAAGATTATTTAATGTTGTTAAGTTTAATGACCGAAAATGATCACCCGAGTAATTTTGATGTAAATTATTATTATTATTATTATTTTTGTCCAGCAACTCCAGCACTGATCTACATTCAAAGTACTTGTACTTTTATCATTTCTGAAAAATAAAGTCTCAAACTTCACACATCAATCAGTTTTTTTTTAGAATCTTCATTCCAAGACACACACTCCAAAAAGTCTACACACTCCTGTTAAAATGGCAGGTTTTTGTGAAGTAAAAGAATGACACTAAGATAAATCACGTCAGAACTTTTCCCAGCTTTAATGTGAAATTGCATAGTATACAAATAAAGTGAAAAACACTTAGAAAAACTTTTAAGGAAAAAAAAAAATAAAATAAAAAACTTTCAATAACCTAGTTGCATAAGCATGCGCAGCCCTAAACTAATACTTTATTGAAGCATTTTGATTTTATTCCACCAATCAGTCTTTTTGGCTAAGAGTCTATCAGTGTGTCACATCTTCACTTGGCAATATTTTCCCCACTCTTTCTTCCAAAAACATTCGAGATCCATCAAATTGTAAGGGCATCTCCTGTGCACAGGCCGCTGCAGGTCACCCCTCAGAGTTTTAGCTGGATTCAGGTCTGGGCTCTGGCTAGGTCATTCAAAAACATTGATCTTCTTTTGGTTAAGCCATTCCTTTGTTGGTTTGGATGTATGCTTTGGGTCACTGTCATGCTGAAAGGTGAAATTCCTTTTCTTCTTCAGCTTACTAGCAGACACATGAAGGTTTTGCTCTAAAATCCACTGGTCCTTTTGTAAATTTTGGAGGGACGTCCTGTTCTTGGTGATGTCAGTGCGGTGCTCCATTTTCTCCACTTGTTGATGGCCTTCACAGTGTTCCATGGTACATCTAATGTTTTGGAAATTCTTTTATACCCGTCTCCTGGTCAATATCTTTCAACAAGTGAGATACCGTACATGCTTTGTCAGGACCATGGCTTCAGCAGGCGAGAATGAAACCAAAAAGATGTCAAGAAAATCCTTGAGAAACAGCTGCTCTTTATTTGGGGTTAATCAGAATAATTTCATTGATGACAGCTGTATCATCATTACTTTTGAACATGAGATTGAATATGATTGGTTCATTCTGAACACAGCCACATCCCCAGTTATAAAAGGGTGTGCACACTTATGCAACAAGGTTATTGTTTTTTATTTTTCCATAAAATGTTTCTGGTTGTTTTTCCACTTAATTTTTATGCACTGCAATTTCACACTGAGGGTGGAAAAAGTTCCGACATGATTTATCTGGGTTTGGTTTTTTTTTAATCACAGAAACCTGCCGTTTTAACAGGGGGGTGTAGACTTGTTAGATCCACTGTATGATGAAAGGCATTACATTAACATGTCTCCGATTCAGTTTTGTATTCTGTATAAATAGACCACAGCTCATTCACAACATAAACGAGAATAAGGACGTGCTCCATCAGTTTCGTTTAGTACAGATTTTTACAAAATCTTTCATTAGTTTTAAAACTTTTAGCACCTTTGTACATCTCTAAAGGTCTGACACTGTGTTCCGAATCGATTTTCATCCATCAAGCGCCTCCTTAGTGAATGTCCCAAGAGTTAAACTTTAATGTGAATGCTTTTTTTAATTTTACAATTTAAACACACTGTTATGTTTAATAGCCTAATTACTGTATTACGGTTTAGTTTTTGTATATTTCCTTGTGTTCCAGAAATAATGTTGTTATAATTTGTCAAACTGCCAATTAACAAAAGTAAACATTTTCCCCCTTCTTCCCATCTCAGCTATCAAAGCAAAGATAAAGAAAACAACAATAGAGAATGCGGATAAGAAGGTGATCCTACAGAAGAGGAAGAAAGAAGTGCGGAATGGAGCGCTGAACAATACGGAACTGAAGAAGCTGGTGTTGTATCTAAAAAATGGAGCTCACTGTCCCTGTCAACAACTGGACAACATTATGAATCATTATCTAATCATGGGACGCAAAGTGGGAAAACGCTACTTACTGACTGGCATCCACCAGTGGGACGAAAAGAACAGAGAGTTCAGGAGAGTTCTGAACGAAATCAAAACCCACAAATGTTCTGCTCTCGATTCTGTTTTTAAATAAGTAAACCCACAAAAAAGGGACACACACACTAACACTCCTGCACAGTTCACTCCTTAGTAATTTTGAGTCTCGTTCACCCAGGCCAATTTTTTTTTTTAAAGAAATTGATAACAATATCGTAAATCCCCAATAGGGGTGGGTGATATGACAAAATGATCGTATTCTGATATTTAAAGAGGACATGTATGCTATGATACATGATATGCAGCACAATATATGCAGTAGGTTCGGTAAACAAACTGCCCACAAAACAGAAATGTGAAAAACTGAATTTTCATGATCCTTTTATTTAATAGCTGCAAAAATAAATTCAAAGGAGGGGGGTGTAATTAAAGTTGAACATTTTACATTTTTATAGATTCAGTCCAAAAAAAAAAAAAAAAGAAAGAAAACCAGCTGCAACCAGAATTTGTAATTAGTTTAAAAACAGTTAAATGTTAAAAGTGTAATGATATCCATACTACATCATATCTATCATGTCACCCAGCCCGAATCCGTAATCGATCCTTTCTTCATCTCAGTAATGACCAACATAAACCTTTTTATATCTAATATATATTATGTTATATATTATATATCATTACATATATTACATAAATATATTAGATTTGTATATACAATATTAACGCTTTTATTTGCACATATGTAATCTTCCCTGTTTTTTTTTTTTTTTTTTGGTCATGTTCTTTCAGAAATGAGACAAGACCAAAACACTTTGCTGGGTTTGCATTTTTCTTTTTCATCACGATATAAGCGTTCATTAATTAATGCATTAATTCCTGCATTGTATTTTAATCAAGTCGTACCAAGAACGTAGCTGCATTACAGAAAGGACTTCAGTTTCCGTGCACTCACACACATTACTCTGCTTCTTCCTTTTATCGAAATATTCACTCGTAACTAGTCATGTGCTGAGAATCAGATGCAGTCCTATCGCATAACCTTCCATAGTGTTCTGTTTGGGAGGAGGCTCCCTACAAAGGCAGCATTTTGGACCAGTGTTTGTGTTTCAGAGATAAAACCTTTGGAAGGTGTTTTCTAAGGGTTATTATTTTGAACACATTTGGTAGTGGCGGTAATTCCGTTCACCAATTCTGTGTTCAAAGTGTTTAACTTTAGTTTTTAAATTCAGTCTATGTGCAAAATTAAACTTATCCAATGCTAGGCAATTACTGTAAGCTGAAAATTTTATACTGATGTCTAGTTGTAGATGTGCTCAAGTTATTGCTATCTGCTTGAATTACACCTCAGAGAACTGCATTTTCCATGAAAACTCTGATTTGTAAACATGGTCTTAATTAAAGTTTAATTAAACGTTTTACTTTCATGAAGTCTTTTGTAATATTTTGTTTTATTAACAGGTTTAAATGTTCTGCTTTAATAAAGAGCCATACACGTTGCCTGACAGCGACGGAGCACCTAAAAGGAAGCTCAATCTCAGTGGATTTATTTAAACACTTGCAGGCATGCTGCTATAGGAAAATAATCAGTGATGGTGTGATGTGACTACAGTTAATGTTTCCTCCCCAAAATTGATTATTTTCCGCTAACAGCATGCCCTGTCAATTGTTTTATTCCTGTTATACCACAGCAATTTGCCAACACTAACAACTGGTATTTATTAAAAAATGCCACATACTTCTTGTCCATTTTTTGTTACATTTAGTGTTGTGAAATGCATCAAAACAAGTTAGTTCCTGTTATCACTTACATTATCACTTACAGTCATTCCCTCATCAGCCTCTCTTTTTCTCTCTGTTGAAGTTAATAAAACTTGTCATAATACCCGAAAAACTGCAAAGACGACGTGATCGGGGTTGGAGACTTAAAGTGACTGTTCCAAACCACCGAAACTGGAGACTCCTTCCATAAAAACTTCATAATATCAAACATTACATAATTGTAATCCAGTTCTATAGCATGTCGACAATACCAGTCCATGTGTAAGCTGTTATAACAATGTAATAGAACCAGCAGATTAACTTAAATCTTGCAGTTGGAATCAACACCTTCTGATTAATCAGAATCGAGAATTCAAGTGCTGTGATATAAATGTATAGAACAGCATCCAATACATACTAATCTAAACAGTAAATATAAAATATAAAAAGAGTATAAGTACATAAGACATGCATTCATATGAGTACAAATCCAAATAAAGCAAGGAAGCCGCTGGTTAAGAAAAAAAACAAAAAACACAAAAAACAAAACAAAACAAAACAAAAAAGAAGCTCTAGTGCCAAACTGAATGGCATGATCATTAGTTACAGCTGTTGAGAGAAAAGGAGAGAAAGTGCTTAAAGGAAGAGGCAGCAAAGGAAATTTAACAAATAAAACCCCTGTATGTGTATGTGTGTGTGTGTGTGTGTGTGTGTGTGTGTGTAATAGAGAGAGTTGGATTTCAACAGTGTCGCTTTATTGAGATTTAGGGATCAGTGAACGGGCAGTCAGGGTTAGTACAGACAAATCTACAATTGTCAAAACTCTGGCAAAATTATGTCAAAATTAGGACTGACTATAGGTTGCTAGAGAAATCAAAAGGACAAGCTGACTATAGAAATTGGGACAATACGGCGACCAGTACAAACAGAGCAAAGAAACAGGGGAACTAGGTGAACAGGCTGACTAGAGACCATGTTAACAAGGTGAAGGAGGTGAAGAGGGAAATAAGGAGGACAGAGTAACTAGAGGAACTGAGGGAGAACAAAGATCATTAGCAACATGAGAACAATAGGGCCATTTGGACAAAGAAGAGGAATAGGGTACTGGTACTACAAGGATACTGGGGAAAACTGGGGAAAGTAAGGAAATTAATGACTGCAGGACTGGGGAAACTAGAAGGACCAATCGGACTAGGGGTATGTAGGAAAACAGGAGAACTAGGAAAACAAGGCAACTATTAAAACCTGGAGGACAGGGTGACTTGGGAGACTAGGACCTAGCCCACCTAGGGGTGACTAATAAACCCAGGAGGGCAAAATGGACATTATGGAAACTAGAACAGGATGGCTATCATGCTCTGACCCGCTACCAGATGCCATAACGCTGACCGAGTTGGTCAAACTGGTAGACCATCTTTGCAAGCTGGTAAGTGCTGGTAGAAAGGAAATGGTTTCTGAATTACTGCTACTAAATGAACCTGAATTACATACTACACCATAGAGAAATTATTTTAAATAAAGTAACGGTAGGAAATTTCAAATATTTATTAAACAATTTAGTTATGAAGTTATAAAGCTGAAAAATAAAGTACCATCACTTCTTGTAGTTGGTGGGAGAAGTGACTGTTACAGGTTTACATATTGTTTAAGTTGTGAAGTGGTGAAGTTGTTCATTTGCTTCCAGTAGCTTGGTGGTAGTGTCTCCAATTTAACTAGTTTGTAAGTAGTTAAAGCGATTTGATTGAGCTATAGCACTTGTTAATTGTCTTAATGTACATGTACTAATGCTGCATAGGTTCCCACTTTGCTCTGAGAACAGCTTTACTTCTCATGGATTCCACCAAATATTGGAAATGTTCCTTTGAGATTCTGGTCAATGATGAGATGACCACCACATGGTTAGAGAGTTGGACTTGTAACCTGAAGGTCGTGGGTTTGGGTCTCAGGTTCGGCAGGGATTGTAGGTGGGGGGAGTGAATGACCAGTGCTCTCTTCCACCCTCGATACCACGACTGAGCTGAGACCCTTGAGCAAGGATTGAACCCCCAACTGCTCCCCGGGTGCTGCAGCAAAAAAAAAAAAAAAAAAAGTCCACTGCTCCGGGGTGTGTGTGTGCACGCGCTTCGATGGGTTAAATGCAGAGCACAGATTCTGAGTATGGACCACCATACTTGGCCACAAGTCACTTCACTTCACAATTATGCTAGGAATCTCCCGGTCTACCACTATTGGATTTAGATCTGGTGAGTGGGGAGACCACAGAAATACACTGAACTTACCGTCATGTTCATGCCATTAGAAGATAAACTGATGCACAAAGTCAGCAACAACCTTAGATACCAATCCTATCACCTGAATGTCACAGCAGGGAAAAAAAAACAAAACAAAACAAGATTCTTCAGACCAGGTGATGTTTCTCCAACCTTCACCTATCCAGCTTTGGTGAGCCTGTGCCCATTGCAGCCTCAGGTTCCTTCTCTGATCTCGCTCATCTAGGAAGTGTTTCAACCCACAGAACTGCTGCTTGCTGCATGTTTTTTTTTGCTTTTTGCACCATTCTCTGTAACCTCGAGAGACTCTTGTGCATAAAAATCGGCAGTTTCTGCATTTAGCCTACCTGGCACCAATAACCTTGCCACGAGCAAAGTCACTGAGATTACATTTTTCCTCATTCTGATGTTTGATGTGAACATTAACAGAAGCTCTTGAACTCCATCTGCATAATTTTATGAGTTGCACTGCTGCCACATGATTGGCTGATCAGGACCACGTGTACAGGTGTTCCTATTAAAGCGGCTGATGAATGTATATTGTCCAGAACATCATTTATCTTGAGGTTATTGGATGCTGAGTCTTTCTGCAGTCGCTTTACTCGTATTTATTTATTTATTGTTGTTTGGTTGCAAATTGTACAGAATGCTGTCTGTCTTCAAACTGTCTCTGTTTTGGAATTTGAATAAGCGTTGAACAAACGGTTGAAAAAATGGTGAATATAGAATATGGATTTTAAAAATGAGGATATTTCGAAGCCATTTCTGTCTAATGAGATGTCTTCTTTATACACAACAGCTGGCATACAATTTATTGTACATTTTAAAATGCTCCAACACAGACACATTCCTACGCAGCACGGCTTCCTAAACTTCTTCATAGAATTCGATCATAAAAGATGAGCAGATGGCTGACAGATTATATTTCTGGAATTGAGGAATAAAACTGTGTTGGGAGTTATGAGATCGTGAATGAACTTCCCGTGTCAGTTTATGGCCCATTTAGAAAATCCAGGAAATCACCTAAAGCCATTTTTCACCTTTCACAACTGCATATAAATTTAATTTTTGGTTGCTGGTCTTTTTTTTTAAATCATCACAGTCTTATATTTATGAATGCAGGTAAGGCATGACAGAAGTGAGTTCTGCACACTGAATACAGGATTTAAACTGGATTTTACTCTTATTTCCCAGCCATAATAATGTGTTAAGTCTATTGTTAAATCTGCTGCACAAATGTCTCAGTCAGTTTTCTCTTTTAAAATGCTTAACTCGGCTCTTTCCCGGCTTCAGTTCTGGCGCTTTCAATTCTCCAAAGGCAAACAGAATATAAACACAACGGCCTTAAATCTTCACTCGGTTCATCCACCGTGACGAACAAATGCAGAAAACCCAAACAGTACTCCAGAATGTATGTTTTTTTAAAAATTTTATTTAAGGGATTTTGGTTGAATTATGGAAATCTAATCTACAATTGGGAAAAGGCAGAACATGTGTCCTGAGACAGACTTCATGACTGGGGTCAGAGATTAGTGGTGATGCTTGTACTCAAAACAGTGATTTAAAATGCTTTAGATCATTTACTGTTGTGTATTCAAGTGCTCAAGTTACACAATTTCAGCAAACAAAGCCGTCACATTATACTGTTTTGAAACTTTTCAATGTTTTGGTGGTTCAAAGTGATTCCAAAGTGAACCCAAATGTATGGCAACTACTGCTCTTGAATACATCGTACCAAGTTATGATTATGATCAGACTCAGTCAAACGACTCTGGACCGATCACCGGTCAATCCTTCCTGCAGATCACCTTATGTGCATTTAATCAAAGCCTATGTAATCAGCAAACATGGAAACTTCCAGTCACACAATCAGCAGTTCTATACACCCCTAACACACATGAGGCCCTAACACACATGAGGCCCTAACACACATGAGGCCCTAACACACATGAGGCCCTAACACACATGAGGCCCTAACACACATGAGGCCCTAACACACGGGTCCTGGACAATGCTTATGGTTAAAAGTGCTTCAGGTGAAGTCGAACTGAATCGATTTAAAGAGCCAGGCGCTGACGGGAACTTTTAAACTTTTTTGTTTTCCAACATTAATAGTTGGAAAACAAAAAACCTGATTAGAACTGTCTGGTAACATACTGCCCAAATTCAGCATCTGAAATAATGTAGCTGATTTTCTTTTCTTTCTTTCTTTTTTTTTTTAAATTACATTATTATTATTATTATTAAAAATATACATTCAATTATTTTCAAAATGATTGTCTATATTGACATGTATTTCTATTAAATATGCTATTACATTTTGAATCTGGTTTGCTTGAATTATCTAAGCAGTGATGGCTAAAAAAAAATTCTAATATTTACTGCATTGCTTTGAATTTAATAATGGAGAAAAGATAAATAATCGGCATTAACCTGTATTAAGACTTTATAATCAGCAGAGGGCAGCACGGAGAGACTGGCAGGCGAGAGAGAGAGAGAGAGAGAGAGAGAGAGAGAGAGAGAGAGAGACTTCCTGCAGTAAAGCCGCTCTGCATCTGCCTTATCTTAATTTAGGGTCAGCACTGAGATGTATTATTTGTAATTTTATTATTTTTTAATTAATTCTATTAATTTTATTTAATATCAAAGCTTCCACACTTCTCCCCAAATCTTTTCCCAAGACATCCATGACATTTCCTTTCTTTAAGTCATAGAAGTTGGTCACAAAATTTGATCACAATTCTAGCTCTGTAGCAGAGGTGTGCATCTGGACAGGGATTCAGCAGGACCAGAAGAAAAACGTTGCAGAGCAGGAGATCAGCTGGAAGCTTGAAGGACCAAAAAAAAAAAAAAGAAAAAAAAAAAGGCTATAACATAAAAATGGGAGCATACTAGACAATTACTGATTGGTTTATATTTTTGGAAAGAGAAGCAACTGAGTTGATTAGAAATATTGCAGGCGAGTATGTCCAAAAAGAACTACAGCAGTGGATGGGATTGGACAGAATTCCTTCAGAAGTGAGCGGGATGGCCGAGAACCTCTTTGGGACTGGGCGGGATGGCCGAGAACCTCTTTGGGAGTGGGCGGGATGGGCGAGAACCTCTTTGGGAGTGGGCGGGATGGGCGAGAACCTCTTTGGGAGTGGGCGGGATTGATTAGAATTCCTAGGTCAGTGTGCAGGACTGGTCAGAATTCCTTCCGGAGTATGGGGAATAATCAGAATTCCTTTGGGAGCAAGCACGAGTGGTCAGAATTCTTTTGGGAATGGGCAGGATCGGTTAAAATTCCTTCGGCAGTGGGCGGGATTGGTTAGATATGCTTCAGAAATGAGTGGGATTGGTCAGCAGGAGAGATTGATCAAAAATATCTTTGGGCGAGATTGGCTAGAATTCCTTCCGGAGCAGACGGGGATGGGATTTTAAAAAGTCTCGCTCCACCTCTACTCTGCATCCCTTTGGTCCAGTCTCATTTGCAAGAGATTACAGCTATCTGGGTTATTATCTCCTGGTTAATTAATGGTAAAATAAATGTGTTTTAGACCAAGATCGTTTAATGCCATGGTTCTCATGGGGTCTGTGAAGCATAGCTGGGAGAGCTGGGATTTTCACATTTTGTTGTAGTGGTTGAAACCATGACCCATGATTATCAAAGTCCGACCTGAAGATTTTCTGCGTCATAAAACTTACATTTAACTGAACTGAATCATGATCTGGCCCCAAATCAAATCGTACTGGTGATGAACCGAATATCTCAAATCAGTAGGGGGGAACCGAAGTATGTTTTTTTGTATCATACTGCGTACTAGGGATTGAGATGTGTATCATTATTGTCCAAAAGTGGGAGATTCAAACCCCCACAAACAATATGTTCTGGCAAAATCACTCCTTGAGAAAGCACAAGCATCACAAACATGATCTCTCTCACACACTCTCTCTCTCTCACACACACACACGCTCACGCACCCCCTTAGAGCAGCTGAAAGTGTGTGTCTTTCAACTGTGTCTTTCAAGGCCATCACACACATGCAAAACACAAATAACGAAGCAGAGAAACTGATTTCTTTTCCCCAACTTTTTTATATATTTCTTTTTAGTTTCTTTTTGTTTTTTGTTTTTTTTCCTCTAATGCTGTGATACTTCTACATAAATCAAGATTTGTTGAGGCCTTCCAATACAAGTACTTGACAAAAAAAAAAAAAAAAAAAAAAAAAAAAAAAAAAAAAAAAAAAAAAAAAAAAAGATCTTTTATCAGCTATTAAGAAATAAAAATCCTAATAGACATTAATTTTCTGTACATTCTGTAAGATATGTTTGGAATCCATAACAGAAGTCAGAAATGAAGCCCTCCTGAGACGGAGCATCTCTCCATTCAACTCCTCAATAACGCAAAATGCAAAAAAGCCCTAAATACGGTCACACACACCACGCCACAGTTCCCCTTTACATCAGGCAAGGAGGGGAGGGAAATAAAATAACAGAAAAATAAACAACAACAGAAGCCTTTGGATTCTGCGGACCCATTTTGTAGAGAACAGGTACAACACAACCGGCAAACATGGAGAAAAAGAAAAGGAGAAAAAACCCATAATCTGTCGATTTTTTCCCCCCCAATGCTTGATTTCTGATTTTAGCCAACAACCTTTTAGTGCTTGTGGGTCTGCAGCACTTCCCACAATGCACTGCTCTGTGGCTCCTATAATACAATTCATCTCTTTTTTGGGTGAGACGGCTCCTTTGGAAACAGGCTTGAGGTTTCATCTGTGAAAATGCCTCAGCCATTTAGCAGACTGATTCTATCCATCAGATTTGACACTAGATACTTCACTGACCTTTAAGTAAGTAATAACTAGGACTAGGACTAATTCTAACAGCTGAGTGATGTTGAAATTTCCTTCCTTGTCGCCTCTGGCTCTGGTGGTCATCATCACTACCATTTTCCCCCTCACATGCCTTACAAAATGCACAAAATGCACAAATCAGATCAGACATCCTAAAGCTTAAACCTATGAATGAGTGACACCAATGAAAGTGTCAGTTTAAAAAAGAAAGAAAAAAAAAAAAAGAAAGAAACACAGAACGTGATTCAGCTTCAGATCATAGCTTCAGTGAGGGAATTGGTCCCTGATGTCCAAGTTAATAAGCATGAGTGCAAAGTGAATAGGGGAGAGGAAAAAAAAAAAAAAAAAAAAAACCTGGGAGGGAATAATAAAAAAACAAAAAACAAAACTTGTCCACCTAATGAATCCTAAAGTGTCACTGGAGTGTCACTGAAACTGGCTTTGCATTAATAATAATAATAATAATAATAATAATAATAATAATAATAGTAATAATAGTAATACAGCAGATAGAACAGTATACTATTTAGATTTTTTTAAAAAAGCAAGAAAGAAAAAAAGAAAAAAGTTAGGAAGAACATGGCATTATGGGAAATTTGGTGAAAGTAAGGCATGCATGTTAAATTTATTTATTTAATTTTTATGGTTGCTGATTACCCCCACCCCCGTTCTGAATCTGTTCCCCAAACCGGTCATATAGTAATTCATTAATAACTCAACAATCCGATTTAACTAAACAGCTCTGCATTGTGCAGGAGACATATGATGATTTATACGATGAAATATGATCTTGTATTTAGAAAAATATTACCTTTAGTTATACACTCTTAACCAAAAGAAGAAGAAGAAAAAAAAAAGGGTATTAAACTTTACCTTGTTGCCTTATCTTTCACACCTTTAATATGTTTGTTTGGACTGTAATTATTTTTTTGAGGAAAGATTTAAAGCTAGACTACATGCACCTTTCTAGGTACAAGACACACACTGAAAGTATTAAAAAAAAAAAAATAAATAAAAAAAAATGTACGCTTGACATTTCCACCACAGGGCCAAGAAAAGGTGCCGATTAGTACCCTTTTTTGGAAAAGTGTACCTGTTGGGGTTAGGTAGTTACTGCAGTCATGGCATCACTCACTGTCATCATGTGATTTGTGTTTTTCTGAATTTCAGGTTTTTTAATTTTTTTTTATTTTTTCTCTCTTTTTTTTTTTTTTTGGAGGAGGA
>CM040991.1:18475017-18512158 GCA_022985145.1 Pangasius djambal
AAAAAGTCTTGGCTGATTTCAAAAGAAAAAAGAAAAAAAATCAAATCAATCATGAAGTAAAAATTACAAAATGGATTTCAACTGTGATGACACCAATCCAAGGCTATTTATATATTTATACATACTGTGTTTTATACTCTTTGAATACTCATTGTAATTGTTATTTATTTATTAATCTTGATTTTTCCCAACATTATATACTTAATTTTTTATCATATATCAATAAATAAATAATAAAAAAAAAAAAGCATGATTTTTTTTTCAACGGTGTTGTGCCGTTTTCTCCAAGAGAAATTTCATGGAGGGAGAGAGGACGAAGGAGAGAAAGAGAGAGGGATGTTTTTTTTTGACCTGGAGTGGGAATGCGCCTGTGTGTTGGTGCCGTTCTCTCACAAAACGGTCCAGAAGTGAACTGAAGATGGGGGGTGGGGGTGGGGGGTGGGGTTAATGGATAGAGCGAGAGGGAAACTACGCCTGTGCGTTGGTGCCGTTCTTGTCGGCGTTGATGGAGTTGGCCGTTGAGTCCTTTCGCGGAGGCATTCTTTCGTTTATCCGATCCAAACCGCGAGCCTCCTCGAAACTCTGGATCTTGTGCTGAGGGTTGAAGCCTTGAATAGCTGGAAGAGACAGAGGGAAAGAGAACAAGACGTCAGACCAAGTCCTAAAAAACTGCCACAGTGTGGAGCTATTCTCATTTCTCCTCATTTCTGTGCATGTAAATACAGCCAGAGCTTTAAAAGATTAGAGTAGAGAGATACATCACTTACTTGATTAGTGGTGGCCGGGTTAGCGTGTTCGACATTAATAAGAAAGAAAAGGCAATTTATTATAAGCCACTTGACTCACAACACAGAGTGATGACACACACTCGAGTCCAGAAGTCTGACTGCATTAACAGCAAGTGTTTTCATTTCGACCGTTATCAACGGCTAATGGTTTTCAGGCTGTATGGCCATTTTTCAGTTACGGGTACTCTACACCCGCTTGAGGTATGAACACAGGCTGGCTTGAGTCCTGAAACACTGCATTATGCAGTAAATATGCTGAGGTTTAATGTGTGTATACTTATTTTGGAAACCTTTCGCATATATTTTTAGTACACATACTTGTGAAATACTCTCCTGTTACTCCCTGAATTCGTCTTTGGATATTTAAGAAATAAACACTGACCGAGCACGTTATTAGACCTGTTCATGTGCATAAAGTCATGCAGATACAGGTCAAGAGCTTCACTTTGATCTCAGTGACCGAAGCATGGTTGTTAGTGACTGTGGCATGGTTCGGGTTTTAAGAAACTGCTGATTTTTATGCACAAGAGTCTATAGAGTGTGAATGGGGGGGGGGGGGGGGGGGGGGGGGGGGGGGGGGGGGGGGGGGATCCTTGCTGATGAGAGAGAGTCTGGAGGAGAATAGCTGGACTGATCTGACCTGACAGGAAGGCTACGGTGACTCGAATAACCACTCTCTACAACCGTGGTGAGCAGAAAAGCAGCCAGACATTAAACTTTGAGGCGGATGAGCTACAAAAGAAGATCCTCGGGATCACTGAACCTGGACAGCTGATGCCACCTGATCTGATGGGTCTTGATTTCTGCTATGACGTGTGTAGATGGTAGGGTCAGAATCTGGCATCAGCAGCACGATCCTGCGTCAGTATCAACAGTTCAGGCTGGTGGTAGTGGTGGTTGTGTGACTGGGGGGAATATTTTCTTGGCACAAATTGTGCTCCTTACCATCATGATTGAGCATGATTTGAATGGCACAACCTGTCTGAGCACTGTCGCTGGCCACCATCTACCCAACCAATAACAGCTACTTCCAGCATGATAATGAGCCATGTGACCAAGCACAAGTCATCTCAAACCTCTTCAGTGCACTTTCATAACCTCCGCCTATGGGATGTCGAAGAATGGGAGATATACAATCATGTCAACATGGACCAGGGTCTCCTCAAAGGACTGTTTCTAACATTCTGTGGAATCCATGCCACGAAGAACTGAAACTGTTCTGAGAACAAAAGAAGTCCTACCCGGTATTAGTTTGGTGTTCCTAATAAAAAAATAGTATTAGTTTGGTGTTCCTAATAAAGTGGCCGGTGAGTGTATATTTATATATTCAATCTCAAAAGGGCCTCTTTTTCCCCCTTATTTCTGTTTTGTGTTTTTATGCTTCCAATTTGAATTTTCATTGGTCATTGTGTGCGTTCTCTATCCTCAGAGTGTTGAGAACGAGGTGTTAAGGGGGGGTGAGAGAGAGAGAGAGAGAGAGAGAGAATGACGACATGGTGGTTAAAGTGTATAAAAACGAGTTTGCCAGTGACTCAGTCATTGCTCTCTCAGATTCCAGATTCAGCAGCTGGTTTACAGTCGATAACCATAAAAAAGGTTTTCGTCATGGCAATAAAGCAGGCTGAACCAGATTGAGAACAGTACGGACGATAATGAATAACAATAGGCCACGACAGTTAACGCTGCGTGTTAGGGGTAACACATGTAAACAAAGGGAAAACTGAGATTTCAGATTTTCATATGAGGATTTCGAGACTCTGGATCGGTCTCGGAATGAACTCGTGGTCTTCAGTAGTACGTTTAGCGGAACAGAACGCTGGACTGGCGGTTGATAACTGAAGAAATAGAAACACACTCAGTGGTGCACTCGGACTTCAGGACCTGCCTCTAATCAGTTACACCACAACATGAGCAAATCTGTTTTACCACACAGACAAAAACATCTCTACAGCACAGTGGCTGACGTTAGCAGGATGTTGAACACACACTCCATATCAAAGCGTTTTACACACAGATAAAACACAGCGAGACGCTCACACACTGACTGTTTACATGAGCCACTGGTCATAAAGCGTGAGTACACCAGTGCCAACATGTATTTATTCTCCCAATAACACCACCACAGTGACACACACACACACACAAGCTGAGGTGGGGGGGTGGACAGACAGAGACAGAGAGAGAGAGAGAGAGAGAGAGAGAGACAGAGAGAGAGAGACAGAAAGTAAGATAGAAAAAAGTGTGCTGCAGAGGGGGAGAGAGAGAAACTAAAAAGGAGACATACATAGAAAGTGAGACAGTAAGTGTGACGGAGAGACAGAGAGAGAGACAGTCAGACAGTGAAGCAGAAAGAAGGTGTGAAACAGAGGGAGAGAGTCGGTGTGTGTGAGGGGGAGACAAAGGCAGACACTGAATGTGAGACGAAAAAGAACATGAGACAGACAGAGGGGAGAGAGAGAGAGAGAGAGAGAGAGAGAGAGAAAGCGTGAAACAGAGGAAGAGGGGGAGAGAGAGAGTGAGAGAAAGAGAGACAGAATGTGAGACAAAAAGAAAAAGAGAATGCGAGAGTCATGAAAAAGTGAGCGAGAGGGACAAAGGCGGAGAGAGAGAGAGAGACAAAGAGAGGGAGACAGACATTAAAAGCAAGACAAAAACTAGGAGACACAGTGGGAGAATGAGACAGAGAGAGAGTCATAGAGACAGTGATAGAGACGGTAATGAAAGAGACACGCGGTGTGAGAAAGAAAGAAATATGGGGGGACAGACAGACGAGAGATACAGAGAAGGAGAGTGAGACACACGGTTAAAGGTCATGAGTGAGAGAGAGAGAGAGAGGGAGACAAGAAAGAGTGAGACAGAGACAGTTAAGAGTCATGGAGACAGACAGACAGAGAGAGAGAGAGAGAGACTGTCATGAAAAATGAGACAGAGTGAGAGGGACAAAGAGATGGAGAGAGAGACAGACATAAAAAGTGAGACAAAGAAACTGCAAAGCAGAGGACGACAGAGAGAGAGTTAAGTGTCAGAGACAGAGAGAGAGACAAGAAGGAGTGAGAGAGAGAGAGAGAGACAAAGACAGTCATGAAAACAGCCAGAGCGCAAAGGACAAAAAAAGATAGAAATAGCGAGAGAGAGATAGCAAGAGAGAGAGAGAGATATTAAAAGTGAGAGATACGAGTGGGAATGAGACATGGACGATAAATGGAGGCTGATTAAGTGGATATAAAACAACTATCATTAACAATAATAAAATAAACAGTGATGGTGCGGCCGAGGGGAAATAAAATACAGATAAAATTTCATGAGCCGACGTTCGGGAACAGTTTCACTATTTTGCTAGCGCTGACTTTTATCTTTTGTGTTGGCAGGAAGTGGAGGCGATTAAAAACAGACTTCCCTCGCTCTCACTGCGGTCGACTAGCCCTCAGCTCCCACATACAAGCCTGCGCGTGTGTGTGTGTGTGTGTGTGTGTGTGTGTGTACCCAGTCTCACTTCCACCTTGCATTAACACACGATGCAGCATCATTAAATGATTTCGGAGCGAAGAATTCACTGCGCTCATTTATGTCCGCCTCCTACAAAGCGAGCAGCTTTCATCCAACTCCAGCTGTGCTGACAGCTGGCTGACTTCACACACTTTGCCTGGCTAACTAATTAGCATATTGCCCGAGGGAAATAAGAGACGAGCCTGTGGAGCTTATGCAAGCCTTTACGCAAAATTAGCCCTGCCCATTTTACACAGACAGGACAAACTGTGCTGAAGTACATGCACACAGTGACATCAGCCATCATTAAACCATTAACCTCGTTTAGACATCACTCGCACTTTTACAGCTCCTGACACTTTAATGATCTGGGTGCTACCCAGAATGCACTGAAAGTGTACATCATACGGGGTTAATACTGAGAAATGGCTGCGGGTTATGTTTTTTATGTGCTTGGAAAGCCGCAATCAGTGTTGACTTCATCTGTTTTTACCAGCGATGCATCAAAGCCATTTTTCAGCCCGGGTTTTTGGTATTCAACACCGATACTGAGACTGAAATGACTAACCTCACTTACTGTTAATCAATCAGAGATGTCAAAGAACATTTTATTTAGCTCTTCTTGTGCTTCCCCGGTTTACATAGTGGCCATTTAATAGGCTGCATGTGCCTGTTCGTGATCTTAAGCCTAGTATACACTATACAATTTTAGCCACGTTTTCCCAGTTGGCGACTAATTTTGATGCTTCCAAGATTAGTGTGAACCCCTCTACGAGTAATAGCAAGAACGACTCTGAGAGACAGCCAATGAGCGCACGAGAGGAAATCAATGCCGTGCGCAGCAGATCCCTGAATCCAGTTTGTCATCCATCTATCTGTGTGGGATGTCAGGTAATACTCCAATTGGTTGTTAGGAACAGCAAAAGTAAAAAACAAACTATTCCTGGTGTATAAAAACAGCTACATTTCTGCACTATACCTCCAGTTCTCTTTGCAGAACAGACAATCCACACTGCCCATATTTCCTCAACATTTTTTTCCCTATTTCTTGTTTCCAAAAAGTCGCAGGATGGACAATTCTCGCATTTATTTTCGTAAGGATTTGGGGATCAGTACGATTAAAGCTTGAGTACTGAGCATGCCTCATCTGCAAGCAATCATATATTGTGCACGCCACTACGACCACCAAACACCTGATCGCAAGTGATAAAAGTGAGTCAGTGATTCTGACATTTTCAAAGTCAATGCTGCTAGGCTTGTAGGTTTAGCGAGTTGCTTTCAAAGTGCAATGAAGGTTTTTTTTTTTTAAACTTCAGAAAAAGCGCTTCTGTTCAGCTCTAAGTAAAGAAACTTTTATTGTATTTGTGTCCAACAGCAAGAACAACATACTGGGTAAGGGCTGTTCTTGTCACTCACCTAGATTTGTCTGTAGACATTTTGTCTCACTTAGCCAGTGTTTGCCAAGTAGGCGTTATGGCCAAAAGTATGTGGACACCTGACCGTCACGCGCATATGTGGTTCTTTCCCAAACTGTTGCCACAAAGTAAGAAGCACACAGTTGTAAAGGACGTCTTTGTGTGCTTTGGCTTTACAATTTCACTGGATCTAAGAGGCCCAAACAAACCCCAAACACTTAAAAAGATGTATTTAAAAAAAAAAATGTAAAAAAAAAAGATAAAATGAAGCACAGGCATGAGAAAACCTAGTGCATTTGCATGTGTGTATGTGCAATGACTAATTTTAAACACTGCCACACTTTTTAAAAAGTAATGAAATAAGGCTGTAAGGAATTAAAAAACAAACAGGACAGGAAATAGACTAAAGGCAAACTAATGTCACACATAGGAGACACACTTCAGCAGTACAGGGAGGGGTGCGACTGACACACACACAGAGACACACACACACACACAGAGAGACACACACACAGAGACACACACACAGAGACACACACACAGAAAGAGACGTGTTGCGTACCTCGGGCCTCGGCTGCTTCTACGGTGGCTGTGTAAGCGTGAGTAGCAGTGACATGCCCAAAATGAACGGAGAGAGAGTGAGTCACGTTATCAATGCAAAACAAAATCAGAGAAATCAGACGAGCACCAGAGAAAATAAATAAATAAACAAACAAAATCCCTCATTCATTCCCGCTCAGAAAAACTCATAGCACCATCAGCTTTTGTTTGTTTTTGATGAAAGGACACCTTTATCAAATAACCAACAGTGTAAGAATGTATATTACTGTAACATCATTTTTCATCTAAAAATAGTTACTAAAAAAAAAAAATTCTTACAGCATCCTCTTACATTTTTTTCTTCCCGTATACCACAGTGAAGTTGAATTGTCTATTCTGATTGGTCAGGTGTTGACTGGTTTCCTATAACGGGCGCTCTGACAATAGATCCAGGTTTATATTAATGCACTTGTTCTGTTATTGTTACTAAATCGCGGTGGATGTAAACATATTAAAAACATGTTATGTAACAAAATAAGACGTTGGAATGGTGATTTCCTGCAGGAGATGTTTATTTTACATTTATAAAAGGAGTCTCCAGTGTCAGTGCTTTGTAACAGACAATACATTTTCTGCCTTTTTGTCTTATTTCTTCAAAGGAAAGTGAGGGGATGACTGTTTATAGCTGCTATAATGTAAGTGATAACAGGAACTAGCTTGTTTTGTGGCTATTACACAACATTAAATGTAATTATAATCAGACGAAGTATGTAGATTTTTTAATAAATAAAAATGCATATACATATACATATATACATATACATATATACATATATACATATATATATATATATATATACATATATATATATATATATATACATATATATATATATATATAAACCTGAAGAGGTGTGGCATGTTTTTTTTTTTTAAATATATTTTTCATTATTGTTGAAAAATTCTTACAATTTCTACTAACTAAATAAATACATTGAGGTCAATGCTAAGACATGGAGGCATGTGTTCATTTCATCAAAAACGAACCTGATCACATTAGTTGGAGCTGTAAACAATCACAAGCATTCATACAGGAATTAATCAGATGTGAATAAGGAATTAATAAGAGAGTGGCTGGATTTGAGGATTAGCATGCGAGTAGGAGCTGCGCTACGTTAGTACGAAGCGAGTATGAAAGTGCACCAGCAAGAACTGATCCAAATCATTTATCAACCACTAAGCCCACGACATTTATCAAACACTACATCCACTTCATCTGGCTGACCCTTTTATCTAAAGCAAGTTTATTTAAGTTATAGCTCTTCTAAACTAGGTAGAGATTCTGACAGATTGCAGGTTCCTATCAGTCCTGGCTGAGCTATTTACTGGATTATGTCATATTTTGGATCAGTGGAATAAAATGTGTCAGTGTTTGGTAAGTGGTGAAATAAAGCCCAGCTCTCGGTGGTGCACTGTGTGTGCTGGAATTGAGCACTAACGCGCTCGCACTAAACTGGGTCACACTGTATCAGAGCCACAAAGCCACACGAGTGTGCCAGTGTCTCTGCAGGATGGAGAGTGTGTGTGAACGATAGAGTCACCTTACTGTGATTCTTCGCATCACTCTAATACATGTGTGTGTGTCTGTGTGTTTGGGATTTTAAAAGGCGAGATGATCTTCAAAGGTTTTCAAGAGGGGGAAAAAAAAAAAAAGAGAGAACTGGAGAAACAGGGAAAGACGATAAGTAAATGGAAACAGGAAAGCAGAAGAGTTTGGGATGTGCGAGAGTGACGGAAGAAAGACGAGAGAAGAGAAGAGACTGAGATTAAGGTTAATATATACAGAGAGAAAGCCAGAGACATGATGTGTGTTTATATGCACACTCATAATCCAGTCATTATCATCATCATGAGTTTGTTTTCTTTCCTAAAGGATATCGCGTACACGGCGCAGTACTATATCCTAAATTGAAAAATTGAATTAGAGCCAACGCGTCCTTGTCCATCAGGTTTCCAAGTCAAACTGTGGAATGTTCAGTGATTTTACGCACGGCGACGCTTAACGTACCGGCGACGTCCGTCTCTCTTAAAACTTTCCGCTGTCGTTACGATTCCTCTCATGAACTGCGTCTCGAATAAAAAAAACTCTGACCTACCATTCAAGAGAATTTACTAATCTAGAAAATCCAGAACACTGGTATGCAAAACAAGAGTTTTCATCAGGACTGAAGGCGACATGAGAGGCTTTTAAAATCCGAACACTAACCGGTTTTGCTATTACTGATAACGGTCTACTGTAGTAGCCTACGTAAGTTTGCGACCCAGTGTATGCTGGCATACTGAGACAAGTCAATGAGCAAGGAAATGAGTCCATTATACTGCTGAACTCCACTAGTGTAGACTAGCGCGTCAGGAGAGTGCTAAAGACTAAAATAGCTCTATTCACTTACACGCCTCGTCTACATGTGACTCCTAATAACATTTCAAAACATTCGCAATCAAAATATAGCTTTGATATTTCTAATATTACGTTGTAAAATAAACAAAAGGTGAGATCGTGAGTTCCTCTCTTGCGACCCCATGGGAGGTTGAGACCTCTAGTTTGGGACCCTCTGTCTTGCAAACACATTCTTAAAATAGTGAGGAGAGAGAAAACGGGGAGGAGGAGGTAGAGAGAGTGAGAATGAGAGAAAAGAGATTAAATGGGCAGGAGCCTGAAAAAGAAAGCGAAAATGTTTGTGCTTGTTTGTGTGTGTGTGTGTGTGTGTGTGTGTGTGTGTGTGTGTGTGTGTGTGTGTGAGACATCAAGATCCTATGCAGAAATGCAATGCGGGAGCAGGGGGATGGGGAATTGTGCGGGGGCGTGTGTATGCCTGTGTGTGTGTGTGTGTGTGTGTAGCTCTTACCGCTCTGCAGCGTCTGCCTGCCTCCAGAAAGCACCCCGAGTGGCAGCGTCCCAGTGGGGGTCAAACCCTTCAGCTGTAACACACTCTCATTCTCCTCCCTGATTTACACACAAACACACACACACACACAAATCAGCACTAAAATAAAACTGACAAGAGGAGATTGTATTAACGCATTAAGTTTTAAACAACCACGTTTCATTGTAAGCACGAGACAAAGTGTGTGTTGTACGTGACAGGTGTGTGTGTGTGAGAGGATTCCTTTAGTGTGTGTGTGTGTGTGTGTGAGAGAGAGAGACACAGGATTCTAAAGAATGCGTGTTCACCTAAGTATAGAGAAAACTCGGGCCATTTTGCCAATGGCACGAATCTTATTCCTGATCACCTCCTTACGGACAGCTGGAGCACCACCTGACAAACACACACACACACACACACACACACACACACACAGAGAGAGAGAGAGAGAGAGCGAGAAAGTGCACCAGGAAAGTGTTAATTTCACACTGTAATTTGTGACTGGTTATACAGCAAACAATCTACATTACAATACTGTACAAAATACTGGGTGTTAAGCGAACATTTCATATTACACACAATTCTATAAAAATACAAACACAATAAAACATTAAAAGAACTTTTTGACAACAAACTAATAACTAAAGTCAAACTGCATCATATTTGTTGTTTTTCGAAGTGTGTCACAACAACAATAGCATTAATAGCTGCGCAGTAACAAGACATTAGTGAGCAAAACTGAAAAGCAATCACAACGGTGAAAAATGGTGAAATAAAACACAATTGAATTCATTTGAATTCTCGAATCTGATTGGTCAGAAGGTGTGTGTTATTTCTGTACAACAGCATGGCTTGGAGTAGTCCTAGCTGTAACATGAACTATAGTAACAGCCACATAATCCAAGACCAATAACAAACAGATCTTAAAAGATACGCTGTTTAAACAAAGTAAAACGTATAAATCGCTGATGTGGTGAGGCGATTATTTGACATTTATGGAAGGAGACTCGGTTGTAAGCGCTTTGTAAAAGTCCAAAGTAACATTATTTTTCGACACCAGCACATCCTGAAGTGTATTATTCCTCTGACAACACAGCAGTTTGTCAACGATTGCAATGTTTTACTCATTAAACATTAACTCCTGCACCCTGAAGACTTTCCTGTCTCAAAAAAAAACAAAAAAAAAAAAAACAAAACAAAACAACAAAAAAAACCCACATTGGTTGTTTCCATGCTTGCAATTTTTCCAGACTCGGGGCTATTTCAGCAAACAAATGTCAGGGGTTCATGTTAACTGAATCACAAAATGGTGCGCATCAGGTGTAGAAGCTATCCACGCTCAGGGACGCAGGCTGAGTAATACGATTTGTCGCACTGTCGTCATGGAAGGAATTCTTCTACGTGATCGCAAACGTGTGATTACGAGCCCTGCCCCCCAAAGGATGTTACAATGCGGACACAATCGGGGGAAAGAGCTATCCGCCCCCTTCCACATACATGAGCTTACACATCTCTATGATTGGCTAGTGTCACTGGGGAGGGGGGGCATGGGCTTGGATGGTGGGGGAAGAGAGTATTGTATCCGTCCTTATCGGACAGCACGGCCAATTTTGCTCTCTTGACTTCCAACCATGATGGCTGTAGCATCGCTTTGATTTGAACTCATGAATTTCTGGAGGACAGAGAGATCGCTTTTCCTGAGAATGAGCTGTAACCATAGAAACGATAAAATATTACTATAAGTGCATTAATATAAACCTGTTATTTGAATTACAGCCAGAAATACTGTCAGACAATATTAATCAAACGACAACTGCTGCTATAAACAATTATTCAAGACCTTCTGAGGAATCAGATCTGAGAATTCAACAGCGCTGTGGTACTTAGTTGACCTAAGTTGGGGCAGTCGTGGCCTAATGGTTAGAGTCGGACTTGTAACCTGAAGGTCGTGGGTTCGAGCCTCAGGTCCAGTAGGTGGGGGGAGTGAATGACCAGCGCTCTCTTCCACCCTCAGTACCACGACTGAGGTGAGACCCTTGAGCAAGGCACCCAACCCCCAACTGCTCCCCGGGCGCCGCAGCAAAAAAGGCTGCCCACTGCTCCGGGTGTGTGTTCACGGTGTGTGTGTGTGTGTGTGTGTGTGTGTGTGTGTGTGTGTGTGTGTCTGGTATTGAAATTACACAGCTCCTAGAGGAGTGGACTATCATCATCCCTGCTGCTTTCAGTCATATTAGAACATGAAGCTGATATTCATGAAGAATAATGGAATCGCATTTCAGAATTATCATTTGCTGCATTTCCTTCACTCCATCGTTCATAATGAGGCGGCTAAGCAGCGACCAAACGAGCCGTCAGAGCTCTCTCTCTCTCTCTCCCTGAAGGGATCGATAACCCCCATTTCTAAACCTTACAGAGGAAATGTGTCAGGCCAGGATATAATTACGCACCACTGAAAAAGAAGGGCAAATCAAATCAAACGTATCAGGCGCAGTAAGTGGGCCACCAAACTCCTACACGAGAGTTTCATACACTTCAGGGATTGCAGAACTGTACTTCAGGAGCACTGAATTAAGGACAGAAAGCATTTAAGTAAAATGATCACACAAATGTTGTGCAATTCATGTCTTCCTTTCAATGATGGTTTAATAAGCTGATTTCCTACCAGAAATGGTAACAATGGTTCTTTAGGCAGATGAGAACACAGCACTCGCACTCGGGTGCGGACCTAAACAACCTGTCTGCAGTTTGATTGGAGGGAGAAAGTGACTTGACTGAACTGACCTAACATGCCATGCCATGTATTTTGGGTTGCAGGGAGCATTTTATTTGCAGATGCCTGATGTGAGCTGTTAAACTGAGGTGCAAAGGACAGAGCTGTAGAACTGCAGACATGCAAGGTGCTCTGGATATTTGGACAAACAAAAATAGAAAAGAAACGCTAGATGTGATGAACTAAATGTCAGCCCCGTGTTCTCCATGTTCAGGGAGATTCTGATTTGGATTTAGACTCTGAATTGGCTTTGTAAATGGACTAATAAGTGTGGACGTGCTCTAACACCGCTACTGGCTCAGTATCATTTGCACTTTTGTTAATTCTGACTGAAAATGAGTGAGGGTTTTTTTTACTAACTCTACTGTTCCTGGTATGCATCCATCCACCCACCTTTTTTGGATATGGACATCACAGCAAGCTGCAAGTTCTTATAACTGATGTTCAGCGCAGTTAAGTGATCAGGTGATCCAAGCTAATGGTCGGACCTGTACTACACGATATACACAACTCACTATCGAGCTACGTTTCGCAGATAATTCTGTCACTGCCAGTTCATGACATCGATCTGACTACTGACTGACCAACAGCAGCCTTTTGCAGACTCCTAACCCTTATGAAAACCCTGTTCAGATGGGATTAGATTTGCATGCAGAGGTGAGCTAATTCCATTATTCACAGATGATACAGATGTGAGAATTTCAGCCTGAATTATCTTTTATTATTATTATTTTTTTTCACCAAACTGTTGATGATCTTACTCCCATTTGGACAGACATCTCTAATTTTTCAGGCAGATGTGCCCCCTAGGGCTGGGGAAAAAAAAAATTGTTGGCAGTCACAAAATGATGGATGCTCTAGAAGATCCTCTAAAACTAGAATATGTATGAAATACATTAGCATATGCCACAATATCACCACTGTAGCGTTCTATAAATAAATTCACGCTTCAAGAACGTGAACACGTGACACAAACATGCGGGTTCATGGGAGTTACAGACGTGCTCATTGCTCATATTAATTTACAAGCGCCTGGATTTTATTTTGAAGGAAAAGTGCAAATAGAAAGTGCAAATTACTTACATCATCCTGAAAAACGAATCCCATCTGTACAGGGCTTAATAAGGGCCTCGAAAAAGAGCTAGTTTGAAATGTCAATATATGCAAATAACTTTTTTTTTTTTTTTTAACAAATCCATCGTGATCTTTATAGAACATAATTCAAAATAAGAAGCTGAGCACGAATTCAGTTCTTACTGACAATCTTAATCATCATTATTATTATTATTATTATTATTATTAATACAGATCCTAAAACATTTAAGACCATCTCAACAACTTTCCGCATAAAGCGAGACCTGTAATTGACAACATTAAACCGTAGCCAACGTTAAAAAGCATGTCGGTTCTTCATGCACTCCAAAAAACTAAGCCCTCGAGCACACTTGAGCTGTTCACGTACTTCCTCAACCTGTATTGGACCTTTTTAAACAGATGGAGCGATAGTGAGAGAGGACAGAGAGTTCAGCGTGAGCTTAGACACGCTGCTCTAAATAGCTTTAAATGGGTTACTCTGTTTCTCTCGCTCTCATCCAGACACACATCTGCAAAAGCGACGGAGCTCTGCAGACCTGCTGCTCTCGGTGTGAATCAGGGAAAATCTGAATAGGACTGTCATTTCCAGACTACAAGCGGGTTTCTTTGCTGTAAATGAAGTGAGATTTGTTATCGGTTTCGGTTTAGGGGAAAGTCATGGGTTGGTGCTACTCGGGGCGACCTAACTAAAAACCCCACAGCTGCTCTAAGTGTAACTAGCATAATCTTAGAAAAATTATTTCATAAGGAGAATCAGTATTAAACGTTGCTATATAGTGTAATATCTTCGTCAGGACTGCAGTAGAATGCTAATTAAGGCTTTCTGCACATCACTAATCCATTAACTTTAAATACTGAATTAGATTTGCCTTCAGCTTTGAATCTCCCCATTTTAGCTCAAAGCACTTTGTCTTTTTGACTCTCTCTCCACTTAATTTTGAAAATGTACAGCACTTTTGTCAACATTAGTCGGTTTTAAATGTGCTTTACAAATGAATTAAACCTAAAACATGAATATTCATTTAAGTCGAGGCTTAAAGCACAAATAAATGTTCTAACATGTCCTTGGCAGCCAGGGTGTCTTAATTTATGAACATAACCAAATCGATTCCTTACAGAACCCTAAAGTTTATCTGTCTGTCTGCTGAGGAGAAAAATGTCACAAAATCCAAACGGTCAGCAAATGTCTGAAGAATTGAAATAAATAAATAAAGACTCATGCAAAGACCTGATGTGTGAAAGGCGTTGAGCTGAATCTGTCAGCAATGTGTAATTATTTCTCATTCCTACATGCTCAAGGTTAGCTAACTCCTTTAACCTTCACCCATCACCATGGCAACATTTACAAGGCTGCAATGCTCACACTCCTACAAGTGAAAGTTTATATGATCAAATAAAAAAAAAAAAATAAATAAAAATAAAAAAAGAGAAAAACAACAAAAAGAGCTTACCTTCACAAGTGTCGTCTCCTTCTGACATGAGCTCATCATCAGAGCAAATGTTCAACACATTCACCAGCATCTCCGTCACTGCAACACACACACGAAAAATGATGTCAGCGTCTCACGGTGTTCACCAGCATCACCTTCTCCCGAGCTGTATCTGAATCCAGATGTTTAGATGACATCATTACAAGAGCGCCAGCCAAACACGCTGTCATGGCGAGACAGGAACTCGCTCTCGGTACATCATTATTTATTCCAAACACTCTTCCTTTCTCATTTATCACACCAGCTCAGGTGGACGGAAACAACGCTACAGAACACGGACAAAAGGGGAAAGCCTCTAAAAGGATTTTAAGCAAAATGTTAATTTGGTCAAAAACGAAAGACATAATGACCCCCTGCTTAGGGCTGAGCAATGCAACTCTAATGTAGTTAGATAAGAGCCTGATATAACCAATATACTGCATATAACACCACGGCTCTGATGAATCATCAGCTCCGATTGGTCAGAATTAAAGTGTTGATTGTTTCTGAATGTTTCTGTAAGGAGACGAGTCAGCGTCAGCGTCAGCGCTTTGCAACGCTCAACACGTTTTCCAGCACCGGAGGGTCTTCAGGACAGAAGACTTTTCTGGTTTCTTTATAACAAGCGGTGTGGTTTCTTCTTCTTCTTTTTTTTTTTTTTTTTAATCTTAATAACTTCAAGAGAGTAAAAAGATAAGCTGGGGTGGGAACGACTGGTTACAGCTGCTATAACATAAGTGAGAATGGCAACTCGTTTCTTGGACATTAAATGAAACTACAAATAGATTAAAAAAGTATGACGTGTTCTTTAATTTAAAAAAAAAAAAAAAAAAAAAAGTAACTGTTGGCAAATCTCTGTAGTACAAGAGAAATAACACTTCATACTGTGCTGTTTTACTAAAATATTTAACAAAACTAATTAATATAAAATCGCCACCCCACCCTCCCCCGCATGCTTGAATCATACGAATGTATTCATCCGCTGTGTGAGGGCACTTCCTGGACTCGCGTTCCTGCCTGTGTAGCTACTCTGCCCCAAACACAATCAGCTTTGGGCATGTTCTGCTGACGCAATTCCATTTTCCAAAACAATCATTAGTGGAGAAAAGGGGGAAAAAAAAAAAAAATCTTAAAAACTCCACATAAAAACTGTCTGACGTGACTAGAAATTGCCAAATAAATATTTAAAACTGCTCAAATGTGAAAAAAAGGTGAACTCCCCCTTTAATACAGCTATATTTGAGACTAATATTACTACTATGACTTTAAAGAGAATATGATTTTGTAAAATTATTAATTAATATTAATTATATAATGATTAATTATTAAGACTAAAAGTTTGTCAGTCTACGTTAAACAAAAAAAAAAAAGCAAACTCAAAACATAGCTGTAATGTTAGAAAATTATCAATTTACACAGCATGCGACGTAAAAAGCAAAAAATAAGAAATAAAATAATTAAAATAAAATAACTGAAGCAGTCACTGGACTGTAGCTGCAACACAATGCTTGTGTGTTCAGGTGAAATTAGATATTTTCAAAAAATCTTTTCATGTCGTTTCAGAGTATTGTAACCACATGCCTGAAACATCTCACACTCGCATTAAGCAGGCGTGTCGAACTGTTCAGTGTCTCAAACGGACTATATCCATTGGACAAAAGAGTTGTAGCTCCGTCTCGAAGCCAAATCAAACTTGGTATCACTGAGCAACTGAGCAACTCGATGCAACTCGAGCAAACGATCAGATACAAGCTGCAATTTTACATTTAAGTGACTGTATAGTGAATTTATTCTCCGTGCAGCTAAGACTATGTCAGTTCAGGAGTGTGTGTGTGTGTGTGTGTGTGTGTGCGCGCTATGGCTTAGGCATGCAATTTGCACAATGTTAAATGTGCTAGCTATAGCAGCTTTTTCAGCAGTGGTGCAAAACTAAAGAATCAAAGGCCACATTGTGGCTGAATGACTGCATGTGGTGTAAAAGCGATGTTGCCTTCGCTTACATTTTTTGTTGGTTTAATCGTGTTACCTTTCTCTCCGACAAAAGGCAAAGACCACGTAAAGACGTCCATGAAGTTCGGCAGCCAGTATGGATGAGGAGAGCAGTTAAACTGACGGATGTTCATGACGTTATTCTCATATTTCAACACAGCAGCTAGAGGGAGAGAAAACGACAGCGTGCGAGTCAGAAAGTAAATGCGTAAGACATTTGGCTGAATATGAAGATATTATTTGGAATGGTTTCTACGGTTACATACAGCTAGTCAACATAATATCCTAATAACACTAGGCAGTGTTTGTAACTCAGCATTGTTTAGTTAGTTAATTAGCTGTGTTATGCTGCTTAGTCTTGCACTACAAGAGCATATAAAAAACAAATGGAAAAATATGAGGGGGGGGGTAAATCATATTTGTATGCAAGCTGATAATCTAGCAAGTATTTGTGCGTAAATAATCATGTCAACAGCGCAGTCTTTAGATCGCAGAGGCTAAGAATGCAAATATATTTTTCAATATATATAGTTTTCAGCATCTCAAGAGGACTCACCTTTATTGTTATAAACATCTAAGTAGTTTGGTGCTGAGAAGATTGTGATTAATGATGGGAATCCTGTCGTCTGGCTTTTTCTGTACATTCGGTACCTAATCGGAGGACAAACACAAAGTCGGTCCGTTAAATCAGTAAACTGAGTGACGATGGTGACATCACGCTTTGAAGAGTGCAAGTCTGAGCGCTCTCACTCACCCTGCGTCCTGGGCTTCGTGCGCTCGGATTATCGACAGCAAGTTATTGTTCATCAGGAAATCACACACAGCAGGATAACTGAGGAGAGAATCACAGTTACTCCAAATCCTCCTGATCAGCAGGTACAGTCGCGTCCCATAACAACACTGCCTTTATTTCATCGGGTATCGAGACGTGGAACGCGACGCTACTGGACAACACCTCACGTCATGCGTGATGGGACTTTCAGGAAAAATGGGTGTGTGTGATTGCTGATGAAATACCATCTGATATATGATGCAAAGCCGAAACATATCCAAAAACACAATATCATAATACGGAAGCAATATAATATGATATAAAGAACTCTATCATTAACAATCAGATTGTGGTAATGTCTCATTTCTTGGAAATTCAGGTGAATCATAATGCAATAACATTTAGAACAAACGTTTAAAAATGTTTTAAAAAATGAATAAAATAAAACAACATGTATAAGATTTTTTTTTTTTTTAAACTATCTGTACACAATGCTTAAAATTGCCCCTGCTGGATTTATTAGATGAAGTGGTCAAGCAAAAACAGCGTTTTTGTCATCAACTGAAGCAGAGATTCAAAGAAAAAAACTATTACTAAATTGAGGAAGAAAATAAAATAAGAAAGCTTAAATAGATCCATCTCCTGTCCAAGAGTTTTTGAGGATTTCTCCGTCTGGCCCGTTTAACCACCACCAGCATAACTGCAGAGCCTCAGCCTGCTTTCCGTCTGTTTTCCGCTCAGAGCAGATGAACCTGCACTTTACAGCTTTACATGTATTCATGACCCTCGGCCACTGTGCTCACGTCACGGGCTACCTGATCACATTCATTTAAACAAGCACATTACAATAAAAATAAAAAAAATACAAATATTTCATTCAGACAGTAACATATGCACACTTCTAACACACAGTTAACACAATCACTCCCTTGTGCGTCATGCATCGTCTCACTCACTCACACACACAAACACACACACACACACACACACACACACACACACACACAGTCCTGAGCTCATACTGATGTAGAAAAATGATGAATAGAGGTTTTATTTTTTATATATGATGAAACAAAAGCAGGTTTTGGTTAGGACGTTACCACCTGACTGTGTAATGTATATGTGCGCGTGTGTGTGTGTGCGTGCGTGCGTATGTTACCTGTAGAAGTAAGAACAGCCTCTCACACTGTTGTGACAGAAGTGCTCCTGTGTTTTTTCACTGCCGTAATCCTCACCAGGATCTGACCAGAGAAGGTCACACATTGGCCCGAAAGCTGGCGGCTCCTTAAACCGGTCTAACTGCATTGCAACACACACACACACACTTAACTTATTATCATAAACTAATGATGTCAGTCTATCTATCCATCTCTCATATATATCTACATATAATATATCTACATACATACACGCACACACACACACACACACATATATATATATATACATATACATATATATATATGGACACACACACACACACATACATATATATATGGACACACACACACACACATTATATATATATATATATATATATATATATATATATATATATATATATATATATATATATATATATGAATATAAAAAGTCTACATAAACCTGTTAAAATGGGATTTGCGAAATTGCAAAGTACAGAAATAAAGTGAAACCATCAAAAGATTTATTCCACCAATTAGTCTTTTTGGCTAAGAGTCTATCAGTGTGTCACATCTTCACTTGGCAATATTTTCCCCACTCTTTCTTCCAAAAACATTCGAGATCCATCAAATTGTAAGGGCATCTCCTGTGCACAGGCCGCTGCAGGTCACCCCTCAGAGTTTTAGCTGGATTCAGGTCTGGGCTCTGGCTAGGTCATTCAAAAACATTGATCTTTTGGTTAAGCCATTCCTTTGTTGATTTGGATGTATGCTTTGGGTCACTGTCGTGCTGAAAGGTGAAATTCCTTTTCTTCTTCAGCTTACTAGCAGACACATGAAGATGCAGATATTCATGATTCCCTATATTTTGCTAAAAGCCCCAGGTCTGGCGGAATTAAAGCAGCCCTAAAGCATGATACTGCCACCACCATGCTTCACCATGGGTATGGTGTTCTTTTGGTGATGTGCAATTTTTGGTGCCAAACATCCCTTTTGGAATTATGGAATTATTATATCTTTAGGAATTGGTCTCATCAGACCATAACACATTTTGCCACATGGTCTGGGCCACCCTACCGCATAGTCCAGACGTGAAGAATACAAGAGATTGTTGTCACATGCAGAGAGTAATCAGTACTTGTCAGATATTCCTGCAGCTCCTTTAATGTTGCTTTAGGTCTCTTGGCAGCCTCCCTGGTAAGTCTTTGTCTTGTCCTTTTGTAAATTTTGGAGGGACGTCCTGTTCTTGGTGATGTCAGTGCGGTGCTCCATTTTCTCCACTTGTTGATGGCCTTCACAGTGTTCCATGGTACATCTAATGTTCTGGAAATTCTTTTATACCCGTCTCCTGGTCAATATCTTTCAACAGGTGAGATACCGTACATGCTATGTCAGCTTTTTGTGGACCATGACTTCAGCAGTCGAGGATGAAACCAAAAAGATGTCAAGAAAATCCTTGAGAAACAGCTGCTCTTTATTTGGTGTTAATCAGAATAATTTAATTGATGACAGCTGTATGATCATTACTTTTGAACATGAGATTGAATATGATTGGTTCATTCTGAACACAGCCACATCCCCAGTTATAAAAGGGTGTGCACACTTATGCAACAAGGTTATTGTTTTTTATTTTTCCATAAAATGTTTCTGGTTGTTTTTCCACTTAATTTTTATGCGCTGCAATTTCACATTGAGGGTGGAAAAAGTTCTGACATGATTTATCTGGGTTTCTTTTTTTTTTCAAGCACAAAAACTTGCCAGTTTGACAGGGGTGGGTAGACTTTTTATATCCACTGTGTGTTTGTGTTTGCAAACGTTCCTAGACAGAATTTCATAAAATTGGCTAAATTATTGTAATAATCATAATTTTAATACTGAACAAATGTACGCAAGAAGATGTGCATTGCGTATGTTTTAAAAACTCAATTTTCAATATAGTCCTTTCACAAATCACTTGCATAAGGTAGAAACTTTAGTACACACACACACACACACACACACACACACACACACACACACACACACACACACACACACACACACACACACACGGTTGTCACTTGTACACTCTAGTTTCTACCTCAATGGGCATGACGGCGCTGTTTGAATGAGCTTCTATCTATCCAAGATACTAACTCATAGCAGGATGTATTTGGTAGACTTTACCTTACAGAATAAGAAGTTTCCTAACTGAAGTGTGCCTTATGAAAAAAATTTAATTGTAAAATAAATATCCCAATGTCTAGTATAAAGTCATTCGATTAATTTAATATATTTGCTATGTTTCTTTTTTTTTATTATTATTTCTTTATTGTACACCTTTTGTCTTTGTGTTACTTGTGGTACGTTTGGTCCGGTTGGTTACTTGGTCGCTTGGTCACTCATGGTGTGGTTGTCATTTGTTAGTGTGTAACTGTGTGCTTGCGATTTTCATGGAACTTAAAACTTTTTATATAAGTAAAGTGCATGATTATTATTATTATTATTATTTATAATATAAACTGTTATTCTGTGTTCACTCTAAGACGTGGGAAAAAAAAAAAAAAAAAAAAGAGTTAGTTATAGGCCATATTGCACCCAGACACACCCAGACACACCTTGCGAATGTCGTCGAGGCAGCTGATTTCGGGAGACAGGCCCCCGTGCACACACAGGAACTGCTGATTCAACAGTGCGGCCAGAGGCAAACAGTCAAACGCCTCCATACACGCATCATACACACGCTCCGAATACTTTATCTTGCCTGGGATTGGGGAGAAAACACACACACACACACACACACACACACACACACACACACACACACACACACACGTGAAGGAGAATGTCTGTTTGACATATCGCAGCAGGGCCCCGAGTGTAAAGGCCTGCCAACTTTCCAGCGTTGGAGGAAACATGCCTTGTTAGGTGATGTTGCACTGGACACGTACACTAATTAGGAGGAAACACAGCACTGATTAAATCTCTCTCTCACACACACACACACACACATACACACCATGCTCAGTGTGCAGTGGTTCAGATACATGATGTAGCAATAGCAGCAGTAGAGGACAAGTAACAGTTTGTGTCAAGGCTGATTTTTATCGCGAGAGTGTGATCCATTCCAGGGTGTTCGCGTGTCCAAGCACGAACGCACGCACCCGCGCACACACACACACACACACACACACACACACACACACACACACACACACACACACACACTTCACAGCCCGCATATAACAAGGGCTTGTCTGCTACCCTGAAAGCATCATTATTCAGATCTGATGTCCTACATCACACACATACAGAGCTGAGGTATGCGCTTTATGGTTTCTAACCAGTATTCTAACACTTGGTGTAAAACACGTCAGTGGTGAGTATAATTCGTGTTAGGGTAGAGGTTTTGCCTTCTTAATGTAAGTTTTTTTTTTTATTTTTTAATTTTTACAAACCCTTATAATAATTACTATAATGTGGAACACTTTTACATGAGAAAACAACGTTCTGCACAGAGTCAACATGGAATAGGACATGGAAGAGCCAGAAACTGAATTTGGGGTTGGGGAGTGGGTGGGTTGAGATCCACACTGGCCTCGTGACAATGAACACTGCACGACGTCGCAAAATCACCTGAAAATCACTCACTCCGTCTCTATTTCCATAACTTCTCACTCGTCTGTCACTGGTCGGTCAATAATCAAATTTATGGGATGAAGTATTAGAGAGTATAGAGAGAAACACACTGTCTTGTGTTTCGGTGAAACTGTGCCCAGATGCTTTTCTGCTCACCACGGTTGTAAAGAGTGGTTACTGAGTTATTGCAGACTTCCTGTCAGCTTGAAGCAGTCTGGCCATTCCCCTCTGACCTCGCTCATTAACAAACTGTCGCTTACCGGATGGTTTTTGTTTTCTTGCACCATTCTGTGTAAAGACGGCTGTGTGTGAAAATCCTAGCAGATCAGCAGTTTCTGAAATACTCAAACCAGCCCGTCTGGCACGAATAACCACGCTGCACTCACCGAGATCACATGTTTCCTGTGAACAACAGCTGAAGCTCTTGACCTGTATTTACATGATTTTATGCATTACGCTGCTACCAAATGACTGACTAACTGGATAACTGCATGAATGAGCAGGTGCTCCTATTAAAGTAGCTGGTGAATGCATATAATATATAATAATTATTATAAATACATAGGCAACTATGTTTGGCATGTGTTTAAAATAAAACGGTATGCATATTTATAACGCTAATCAATAAGAGCTGGCACTAGGTGAAGCAAGCACTGGTGATGCGAAGGAAGCAGGACAAGTGACGCTAACAAGTTTGAATGAAGTTGTTATGCAAATGAGAGGCGGAGCGAATTGGGGACTACCAATAGGAGTGAAGGATAGGAGTGAAGAATGTTATGTTTTGTTGGTTCCCAGCCATGGGGAAACAATCATCTGTATTTGATGGTTCCACATCATAACCTTATTACTCGCAGCTCCTGAGCCGGTCGGAGCTTGTGTGCATATCACACTAGCCTTGACTTGTTGGTTGCCATGGTTTCCTGATAATTCAGACATTTATTGAGCGACATGAAATAAATCAATGCTGACCCCAATACGGACAAAACAACTAATATTCCCAAGCAATGAAGGCCGAATCGGCACTGATGCATGTTCCGACAGTTACAAAGTGATTTCGGTAAACTGGTAAACGCTACTCGACGCTAATCACACTCACCCGCAAGCCCTACGGTCGGAGACGCTTTTCTCTGCGTAGCTGTTTATACGTCTAGAGATTAATCTGATAAGAAGCAAGAAAGTTTTCACAGTAAGGAAAATCCAGTGTCCTGCTGGCTCATTCCCACTGGTCATCACCACAACGTTTTGCTTCTCATTTGCATAACTTCGTGTTATCGTTTTGCCTGGCCACACCCACTTCGCTTCACTGATAGCTGTGCTGCCTTGCGGCGCTCTCATTCACCAACGCGTACTGATTATGAACGACTTCCGGATGCTTTGTCACGCTGCCGTGCTGTTGACACACACACACACACACACACACACACACACACACACACACACACACGTGCGAGTATGTTCAGTACTTACACTCTTGTTTGAAGGTAAAGTACTCTGTGAGGTGCCGGCACTCGTGGTTTCCTCGGAGGAGGAAGAGTGTGGTGGGGTGGTTGATCTTCAGGGCCCACAGATACAGCACACACTGCAAAAACACACACACAGCGCGAGACTGAACAGCACCCTAATGGAAAAAAAAAACCTGCAGCCACACAAACAAGCGGTTGTACTATATCAATGCAAGTGCAGTAGAGTTGTTCAGTAGGTGCGGTATATTCTGAAAAATAAGCACATAATATTGTCTGATCCATTCAGATAATTAACACAACAAAACTGTTCATTACACTGTAATAAAAATTAACATAAATTTTCACTGGTGTGACTCACAACCGGGTGTATCTGAAGCTTTTCTTATTTTGCCGGTAGCTAGTTATGCTTTCAGAGTCACGCAGCTCTCTATAGCCCTAGATGTGTTTTTGAATGCTGCGTTCTCTGCTTCTGAACTGCCAGAGTGATTTCATTATCCCGGGACTGCATCAGCATGGAAACGCTGCTTGAATACAGTAGATTTTTGGGCATGCACGTGTGTGTGTGTGTGAGAATGCTTTGTATGTTTACGGTATTTGCAATTAATTATAAGTATTGTACAATTATTTGGCAGATTCGCCACTATGCAACATTTCGGCCCACTGCTCACCAGACGTCTGTGTTGTAACTTACCGGGAAGCCGACACCGCTCCTACACACCAGAGCATAAAAGTTCGGAGGATTCTTTCGGTTCCTGCTTGTTGCTGAATGTAGGAGCTAGTACGTTAGTATGCTGGCATGTTGGCTTGTGAACAAGTGCATGCTTAGGAGATGTGTGTGTGTTTTTTTTTTAAACCTCTGTAGCTTCCTGATTCGAGATAAAGAGGAAGCTACTTTCAGTGAGTGTGAGCTTGATTAATCGTAAATGTCACTTTAATTGTAAATTGTATGTAAATTTCACCGCATCAATAGCCTACCTTATTATTCAGCCTGTTGGGTGATATGCAGATGTATCAAGCTGAGGGCTATATACCGAACGAAACAACCTGACACTGTTACGCTCATAATAATAGTAATAATAATAATAATAACCTAGTCTAAAAATATCAGTTTCACAGTATTAAGCGACCATTTTAAAACCCACAAGTAAATGGCGAAAATTAAAGATCAAACGCATTCTGAAATGTTTGTACAGAATTAGTTTTGCACTTCCTTCTGCATATTAGCAAAAAAAAACAGACCAAAAGGAAAACAAAAAGAGCAAATTGTTCTTATTGCCGAGAATGACTTTTCTATAAAATCTCTCATATTGTCAGTACTTATCACACGGACAGACTGGCTGGCAGGAAAGATGGTGAGAGGGAAAAAAAATAAATAAATAAAAAATCTAACCACAAAATGCTACGCTGCTGTAGCCAAAAGCAGATAATGGTTTGGTTCGGTTCTGGTCAGCTTTGCCGTGTTGTTCTGCGTGTTTAATCGCTGTTGTGTATGATAAGACAGTAGGAATATGGTAGGAGTGGCAACAGTTTACAACAGTAGTCGATGGTAAAAGGTCGTTATGGGTAGTGAAAACTGTTTGTTTTGTATGCAGCAGACACGTACGCTGTAAAGAGCGGTGTCCGCCCTCCTCTTTTCCTCTCTTCTTTTCCTATGTTTTTTTTTTTTCTATGTTGGAAGCATATGGCTGTTAACAAATACCGCACAAACATGTCACCATCCTGTCCTCCTGACTCATCTCTGTAAAGTTAAGGGACGCGGAAATACAGGAAATACCCCGGAGCAGCAGAAAGTTTAACCGCCCTGGAGCTCACCACGACGGACGCTCCCATGAGCCGTCCTGACCGGGGTCTGGAGGCAGAAATCAGGAAAGGTAACACGGGTTACACAGCCAAAGGGTTTCGGTGCAGAAACGTCCCCTGTGCAGAGGAACGAGGGTTTCTGTACTGTGATTTAGTCGCAGTCAGACACAAAGGGATTGAGAATCACTGCAGTAAGGAACCTGATTAGCTTTAAAAAAAAAAAAAGACAGCAATAGATCGACAGGCATGGAGAGGAAACAGTTTGCTCATACACCAGTCAATAATTTTTAGCAGTGTTATGATGGACACTTCACAATACAGTCACTAACCCTTCATTGCTTTCAGCAGGAAGCTGCTTAGGATAGGAAGAAGAGTGTGTGAGAAACCTCGAACTAACTGCACGGTGACTCAGTCTCACTAAACTACCTGACTCTTCAGATTAAATCACCTGATTAGACTAATGAGCTGATCCAGCTTCAAGATGTGGCCAAGACGCACCCGCTAATCGCCTCTCAGCATTTCAGCTAAATGCTCTTACTCCTGTCGGGAAAAGCTGTAAAGCTCTGCTCTTAACAGACCTACTGATCACACTGGTGAACTTTACATGAATATAAAACCCTTTTTTTTGTGACCTTCATATAAGTTCAAGTTTAAATCATATAATTGTTCCTAGTGGTGATGTCCTTCAAGCACTGTTCTGAACAGCAGTAACAAGATGAAGCTTCACCTGTCAGAGCCATTCGGCAACACGGTCCTTTCTAGAGTAACAATCAATCATCTGGGTAATGTACATAAATCTTGTGAGATTCAACACCACAGATACAAAACTATGTGAAGATGATGATGAATGATTTTTTTTTTTCTCTTTACCTGTCACACACACATCGATTAAACATTAAAAAAAAAACAAAAAAACTGTATTTGATGCAACTTTTTTCCTTTCAAAATCAAACACAAATTGTCAGATTAAAGATTACATATTACTTTTATTTACTTTAAGCCAAGGCTCTTATGTTAATTAACTTGATGCTTGATGGAAAGGAAGTACCCGTGTCTCAGTGCTCGCAGAAATGAAGTGCTCGGTGCGCTCGTGTTACTGTTCTGTGCTCGTGAATACCTTCGTGCATGTGTAAGGTCCACAAGTGCCGATGCTGATACTGCGTGCTCGGGTCACGTGTGCACAGCTGCTCTCAAAAGCTGTCAATCATAGCAGCCGCGTTTCTAAAACAATCTCATCTATGAGGTTTTACTGTCAATGGGGATTGTTACCATGGTAACTCAGTTAACCATCTCCAAATAACTCAAAACAGCAATTTATCACTGTGACCAAATCAGGTCAGAGCTGAGATTTCATAATTTGTACGATGGATATAATTTGGTGTGTGTGTGTGTGTGTGTGTGTGTGTTAGTGCTTAACTGATGTCACCGGGAGCATTTTAAAATGAAATATTAAACATAAAACTGGGGTGTTTAAGGGTAGCAGGTGGTGGGAGCTACGATTGAAGTCCAGTCCTTTGTGAACGTCTGATGTCCAGAAAGAGCCGAAGCAAAGGAGTGGCCTTTGTTGTAACACGCACACGCACGCACGCACGCACGCACACACACAGGCAGTGTTTGATGGTGCTGAGCAGCAGCGTGTCCACCCGCTCACCTTTCAACTGTGACATTTCGTTGCACCCCCTAAAGTAACCTCTGTTCCCAGCATGCACTGCACCATGGTGGGTCTCTAAGGTCAAACACCCCCCAAAAAACACGTGGATGTGTGATCCGACAAACGCGCCTTACTATTTAAATCTATCTCCCAATTAGCATCGCTGCTCTCCTGAGTGCTGTAGCACAAACACAACTGTCACTAGTGTGGAATAAAGCAGAAAGGGAAACAGCAGAAATTCACACGCATGCCTAAATATAGTGAACGTGTTTCCTCGTGGCGCGTGTTGTGTATATACAGATGACGGGATAAAGGGGTGTACTATGGCTATGTTCGGCCAGTGCTTGTATGATGTAATCGCGTTCCTCTTCATTGGAATATTCAACATTTCTTCTGCTTACTTTACAGAGTGCACCAGGAGCTCTGTCTAAAGGGGACCAGAACTAATCATATCATTTCAAAAGGCATGTCTGTCTCTATATTTAAAATCTCCAAGAAACAGTTCGAGAGTCATGATTTGATTCTGGATCAAATCTTTTTTATTCTATGAGAACATTAATAACATACTGACTGACTTCGGAGCAGATAAAGCCAGAGATTTCTACAGACCTGACTTCACTTTTGCAGCATTCCTGACCTTGTTAATGCCTAACTAAACACTAAAGCTAGCGATTGCAGCTACAGCCAACTCGTAACCAGCTTCTGTTTTTTTTTTTTTTTTTTGGCTGTATGAGACACGTTACTGGCTGGTGTGTTGAAATGCTTGACTCATTTACACAACAGCCAATTCAGCGTTCAATACATCATACTTGACAAAAGCCCGACAGTAGCTTAGTGAACTAGATAAATATGGAGAACAGTGAAGAGCCTTTTTTCAACCTCTCCTGACCGACTTCACCCACGCCACGGCTTTAACGAAGACAATAACCTAGAAGAAGAGACTGTCTGCTTTTGGAGTTACGCCATATATGATTGAGCCGAGGTCGATGCATGATGACAAAGAGACCCAGGGCAACCAGTTGGAGGCATCTGACATGTCTGAATGGTAAATAAAATACTATTCACTCTTAATGATGCAAAAGCCCTGGTGGTGAATAAAGACAGAGTTGTTTGCTGCAAACAAGCTGCTACTAAAAGCAAGACACGCCCCCAGGGGCGGGACATATGCATTCTAGAAAGCATTCCATTGGATGAACACAACACTAGTGCAGAGTGATTCATTAAAAACAACTACAGTTATTTTCCCGGAAGTGCAAACTATAAAATTAAAACAATGATATGTCCAAAACCACTTATTTGTAATTTCGTTCGAGATATGCTATCATATCTGTGTCCACAGCACCGAAGGACGGGTAGAAAAAGCTCTAAAGCACCAATTTTGTAAAACTGTTTTCGTCATAGAACTGGCCTTTCAAAACCCTGTCTTACACCTCACAAGTGTTACACACATCCTGTTTTGTCACTGAGTGCTATTTTCAAAACCAAAAGACAGGAAATTAGTTAGAATTTTATAATACTCACCTCGATGCTGAAGTAACCTCGATCCACATAATCGCCCAGGAATAAATAGCGTGTGTTATTGGGGGAACCACCGACCTCGAACAGTTTCATCAGGTCAAAGAACTGTCCATGAACGTCTCCACACACTGAGGGCAGAAACACAGCAGACGACAAGAACCCATAACTACACATCACACAAGATAAGATCAATGTCAAGAAATGTTCTGCTTCCTGTCACGTATATACTCACCGGGCCTCAATTATCAGGCTGGATACAAATGGACTGCTGTGTGAATCCTAAGTACGAGTGTTAACACCGGAAATTTGGTATTCGTGAAAATCCTGTAAATTTGGAAAAGCGTTTGTCTCCCACTCGTGCTCCCGAGTGTGTGTAAATTTATGCGCAAGTGACTTCAATTCATATAATTTGCATGGATTACTGGACTTTTATATCGGAATTATTTAGCAGATACCCTTATCCAGAGCGACTGATAGAAATGCTCTGGAGTTTTTTTTATTGTTTATTTTAATCAAAAACACATCCTTATGCCAGTTCACTAGATCAGGGACTAAAAAGCACCATCGAAAACATTTTGCGAAAAACAGTCACTTTATATTATTGGCATTAATTAAAGAATATAAAAAAAAAAGCAAGCCAACACAAACTCATAAATGAAGACAAATAATATGAATCATTCAATTATGACTCAAGGATGGGCCGGTCCGTCTGCGCATAGCCATAAACTGTAAACTAATGCCTCAGCTGACTAAAGATTTAGTGCTTATTATAATTATTATAATATGAAATATTTTTATTGGCACAGTAGTGAGTGAAAATAATGCACATTTCTGCGTTTCAGGCTTTACCCTGATCGATCGGTTTGTGCTCACAGCTGTCTGTGCACTTGAACTTGAACTTGAACTTTTATGGGCATCACATCATGCGAATGAGCTGTGCTGTGCACGTGCTTGGCGATTTACGTTGATCGGCACTCATCGATATACACACAAGTATAAAGAAAACCAGCATTTCCGAAACGTTTGCAAATCCAGCGAAAATCTTTTGTTCGGTTTGGTTTACATAAACATTTCATACACAACTTTACTAAAAGATCGATAAATGAGGCCCAAAGCGTTTGAACTACTTTAATGCTTTAATTTTGATAGCAGATTTTTTGGCATCTCGAGGCAGCTTGCATCACTCAATCAGCTCGAGTTAGATTAAGATTAGATTGACTTCAATGGAAACGACCCAGAAGGCACCGCTGCAATCTGATGTACTGTAATCAGGAGTGATGAATTTTTTCATATTACTATATATTATATTCATTCACTCCTCGCCAGTAACGGCTTTATCTGTTCAGGGTCATGGTGTATCCGGAATCCAGTCGCCAAAATACCAACCTGTTTTAATACGAACATGTTCATGGACGTGATGCTATTTTGAACAACAAACACAAATGCACACACGCTCTGGTGCACACTGTCAGACAGTGCAGACAGTCCTGGATGAAGGAAGGTGAAAACTCAGTTGTGGCATCCTGAGCCTCACAGGTTCAGCCTTGTGGGAGTTCATTAAAATGTTCTTATGCCGCTTGATTTTCAACAAAACTACAGTGTATCCCAAAAGTCTCCATCCATAGTGGACTGTGTTTGCCAGCACCACGGCGGTTGTGCTTTCAGCAGTGGACGTCCACCTCTCGGTTGGTCCGCAACACTTGCGGTCTTTTCGAGTTTGTTAATAAGTTTGGCAACAGTGCTGTGTGTGAGATGCTCTTGGCATGTTTCCTTTTAAAGCCCATCGCAACCTTCCCGAGCCAGCCATGAGAATGATTTCAATACGCTCTTCTCTTCAATGGCATTCTTAAAGGCTATCTGAAAAGTACGAAAGATTTTGGAAGACATTTTGCTAAAAAGTGTTAATTTTCCCCTACATATGGAGACTTTCGGAACATCCTGTATATCCGCTAACGTTAATGGTTATCTGAAATTTCTCTCCTTAAAATCAGTATTGCAAGAATAATCGGTCAGACCCTATTACATATGACAGGCCATGGAGCCTCAGTGAACTGATTATCCAAAGGTTGCTTTGTCTTTCAGCAGAAGATAACGTTTGCTTTACCTCAGCTGGAACTGATACACCACTGCCACCTGCACTGCACTGAACCAAACCACATGTGGTTTTTGGAACTTAAAAAGTAGGTTAGAGAAAAATCATATCCTGAAATATCACTGCTTGTCAGTTTCACACTTGAAGCAAAGTCCAAGAAACAAAGTCTAGTCTCATTAGTGTCGAATCAGAGAATGTGGTGTGACATGATCATGTAACCTCCAGCTACAGCTCGTATGACATTAAAGACTCGGGGGACGAGGGAGGAAGGCCATTTTTATCTCTGCACCTGTTGGGGGATAAAAGAGGGGTTTCCTGTGGCCTCCTCTGGGAAATCAAAGACGACGTAGGCGGCCTGGGCGGGACTCTAGTCACTCTTTGACATTTGAAACAGACCCAATCAAAGGATTCCCTCTTTGTCAAAACAAGGCTGGTTCCCCCTCAAGCGAGTCAGGGAACTGATTAATGCAAAAGGCAGTCAGGAAATCACTAAGCTTAGGAAAGGTGAGGTTGTAAAGGTTATAAATGAGGTTGTATTTCACAAACAGGATTTCATTATACACAATATAAAAAAGAAAAATCCTATTAGATGATATATTATAACTCTGAAATTATAAGAGTAACTATCTGAAAAGTTCAAAGAAGGCACAACTTCATTATTACTAACATTATTCCTTCCATAACTAGATCCTGTTTGTTTGTTGTTTTTTTTTTTTAAAAACTGTTAAGTGGACTTGGACCTTACTAGACCTTTTACAAATTGCTTATCTAATGTCCCTTCTAGAAATCGGGAAATGGTTCCACAGCCACAGCCACGTCTATGTCAAACATATACCGATCGATTTGAGTTCACATTAATGAACTCAAAACATTCTGACTTTACCTCGAGCACTGATCAAATCATTACCAATACGACATGGGGAAAGGGGGCGGGGCTTACAGGCATCTCAGTTAATATTAGAGAGCTCAAACACCTACAGAACTGTCATCATTCCAGATTTATACGTCGATTGGTTCATCTGTTGGGGGGAGGAAAAAAAAAAAAAAAGAAGTTTGCAATTTTGGCGTATTTCTGAGTAACCAGCTTACTTCAAAGTTAAATTGCTGAGGTTTTCACAAGATGGTTATTGCAATGTTGCCCTTTGTGATACGAATATCACAGAAACCTCCCAATATGCAAAAAGGTCTCCTCTAACTAACCAGAAATGATCATTCCTCTAAGCAATCTGATGCTCGCCACATTACAGGTGAGCTTTTTGGGGTTGGTTTGATAAACTGTGCCATTGTGATATAAAAAAAACATTTCATATTTTGGTTCATTTAACACAATTGGTTATAGTTTGCTTTAATACAGACTAGTGATTATCGTGATCACATTGTGCAGCAGTATATTCATATCATGCTATTTTTATACACAAGGTGCAGGACTAGACTCCACAGTGACTCATCACAGCGAGATTAAAGACAGTATAGTTTACTGAGACAAGATTTATGCTGAGGATCCTTGCAAGACAGTACTGGAATCCACTGGTGCCTAATAGTGTTGAGAATCCACCTGTACTGAGTGTAATAGACATGTGTTGATTTTTAAAAAAAAAAAAAAAAAAAAAACCTTTACTACCAAAAGGGATGAGACAGCTACTTAATAATAAGCAGCACATTTTATTTTTAATTATTGTTAACTGACCAAAAAGACCACAGCTCCACCTACTTTCTTCCTTACAAGACTGAGTCTCACGAATTCACAAGTCAAATGTCACCTAGATAAAGCTAGAACGAAACGAGAGTAACTGCTAACAGAAACAAATGCATATCTTTTACATTCTGTGTCCTTTCAGTGAACTGCTTCTCGTCCGAGTGAATTTTATTCATGTTAGGTCTGCTTTACATGAAAAAGCAGAAAAGTGCAGGTTTCAGGTGTATCTACCTGCAGTACGAGTGTAACAACCTGTAATAGGTAGCTACATGAAACATGAGGGTAACTACCTGTAACAGATGCCTACCTGTAATAACCATGTAAGTAAGTGTAACACATGTAATTACAGGCAATACGAGGGCAACTTCCCTTAAAAGGCACATAATCAGCTGTAATAATCACTAAGCCACAGGCAACACAGATGTACCTATCTGTAATAGTGTAATAGGTGTCTATCTACTTGCAACAATAAATAATAGGTGTGTAACTACCAGTAAAAGACTTGCACCTACCTAACAATTTTGTTACAACCCTGCAACAGGGGTGTAACTACCTCTAACAAGCACGTGACCACCTGCAACAGGGGTGTAACTACCTTTAATAAAGCATGTGACCACCTGCAACAGGGGTGTAACTACCTTTAATAAAGCACGTGACCACCTGCAACAGGGGTGTACCTACCTTTAATAAAGCACGTGACCACCTGCAACAGGGGTGTACCTACCTTTAATAAAGCACGTGACCACCTGCAACAGGGGTGTAACTACCTTTAATAAAGCACGTGACCACCTGCAACAGGGGTGTAACTACCTATAACAAGCACGTGACCAACTGTAACAGGGGTGTAACTACCTTTAATAAAGCACATGACCACCTGCAACAGGTGTAACTACAGTTTTTCGAACCGTGGTCAACCGCTAGGTCAGACCGCTAAGTCAAACCCAGAAATATCGTAAACATTCATAATTTAAATTGCGCACCAGTAACGTGACGGAATCTCGTTAATCATCCCTTTGTCCAGTGTATCCATGCTGTATACGCTACCCAGCCGTTATATTTTATATATATATATATATATATATATATATATATATATATATATATATATATATATATATATATATATATATATATACACACACAATATACAATATACAATATACACACACACACGTATAGTGCTCGCTACTATCCGCAGTTCAGGCATGCACCGGGGGATTGGAACCTATCCCCGCGGACACAGCGGTCCTACTGTATATTTAATAATACTTAACACCTGTTACTAACGGTGCATCCTTCCTTTCACAATTCCAGCTGCGCCAAGAGTCTACCTTCCTGTAACTAGGTTTAAAGGGTACCTTTAACTGCACCCATAGTGCTCCTGTACCAGATATGCACCTGTACTGCGGTGTGTAACTACGTGAAACGGATGCCTACCTGTAATAGGCGCCTCCACCTCCAGCATGCACTTCTCATGGCGCAGGATGTTGGCTCCGTCGTTGATGATGCGCAGTGCTACGTCCTCCTCCAGTCGTCCCTCCTTCAGCAGGTGAGCCTTCAGCAGCTCCACCTTGGGCCGACCGTCCTCATAGAGCTCCTTCATGGTGAGGCGAGTCGTCGGGGGATACGGCACCGCTACAAAGCAGAGAACAGGGGAACAGAGACGGAACTACTTTCAGTCACAGGAAACCATAGCTTACAGAGAAACACCAAACAAAGACAAATACACCGTAGAGCTGTAGTACCGTTACACCAAATATCCAAGTCTCTGTTAATTCACTCCATGACTTCCGTGGTCCAAAGCACATCAACCTGCTAAACATCTAACTTTTCTAAATCACAGTACACACCTCCAGGAACTTCCTGTTGGTTTCTGAAAGGCTTGACATACATTCAGGCCTCTAGCAGTGATCACCTGATCTCTTCTTTCTCTGGTAGCAGCGTGGTGTATGGCCAGGTATGTTTATACAAAATGCTATAATGTGACGTATAAGAATCATATATTAATTGACTGATCATTCTTTGGTTCCCTGTTGAATAAACAACTAATAAAAGCAAACTGAGCTTCGTTTGTTGTCATTTAACTGAAATATGGAAAAAAAAGCATAAAAATTGTGAAATTTTATTTTCCTGTTCAGCAAACCAGCTTTCTGACTGAAGGAGTTTTCCAGTGCAGTGACCGAGCGCAAACTACAGCCAATCGCTTTACTCATCATTCTAATCACATTTTAACAATATTTTTGTCTATATTACCTCCTCATATGAATGTGATTACTGACTTGACCAATGACCTCACTTGGGAGGTGAGAGCAGACGAGTGAAAAGTCGTGGAAACGGAGACGATGTGAGTAGTGAGTGACGTCGTGCTGTGTACGTTGTCACGTGAAACCGGCCACGTTCTTCATTTTCTTCACTCTGATCAGTCTTTCACATGGCATTGTGTGCAATATGGTGTTTTTAACCCCCACATAAAAAGTGTCACATATAGGTATCTTAGTTTACAGTTTAGACTGTGTTTACTTACTGTATCTGCTTTTGCACTACTTTCAGTCTGGAGTAGATAAGGAGCAACAGTCAGTCAAAAAAAAAAAAAAAAAAAAAAAAACCCGACCATTTCCGTTCAGCCATTTTAGGCCACTTTTGAATTTGCCTGGTATTCAAAAAAGAAAGATTTCCTCTTGTTTCTCTTCAGAACGGTTCTCTATAGAAACACACAACCAATCACATTTGTACGAGAACCTGTTTAAAAGCTTCAGAAGTGAGTTAAACCTTGCTGGCGTCTCACCTTTTTTTTTCGTTACACCAACTTAGATTCCTTGTTAAACTTAAGCGGGTCAATGAGAGAGACGAAATGAAAAGGAGGACGGTGTAATACAGTAGCTGTCTCGGCTAAATGCACCATAATCTAATTTCGAGCAAACTCTCACCTCATTAGGGAACAAGAATGAAGAGATGAGCGGATTCTCCCTAGAGAGATGTTTTAAATTGGACTGTAGCTCAAACTTCTCTCTGATTCTGGTGTTAATATATTTCAAAAAAATAAAAAATAAATCAATCAATCAATCACCAGGCACATAAAATAGCCCATAACGTTATGGTCTGTAATTTTGAAAAGTTAAGAAAAACCATGCCTGTATCTCAGATCACACAGTCTGCACTATGCACTTGACTAATTAGTATCCAGATCAGTCAGTGAATTAGCTATTATATTAAAGTTAAAATATTATTATACTATTAAAATATTCTTGACAATTTAGATTATTTTTAATACTATACTATTTATATAGCAGAAGTATTAGTGTACATATGCATCATTTATTTGTAGAGTTCTTGTAAAACCCTTTGGTGTATATTTCACGCATTTAAGTACTTTACGATACTGAGTGTGATCAGAACAATTTTTTTCTCACTGCTCAGTGAGCCAAGATAGTGAGACAGCTATGCTCGCAAAAGTGGAACACAGAGCGAGATGGTGAGAGGATGGATTTGCACAGAGACATGACATTTTAACCACATTTCACACCCACTGGAGTGTTCGGCTGTAATGGATTATTTTAACTGCAAATGTCCTCTGAAGTTCTCCCTGTGTCTGTGTGCGCGAGCGGACCTGCTCCCCATAAAGATACTAATAAACACACACACACACACACACACACACACACACACACACACACACAGGTCCGGACGTATTTGGACAATGATGGAGTTTTTGTGATTTTGCCTTTATACACCACCACAATGGATTTGAAATAAAACAATCAAGATGTGATTGAAGTGTAGACTTTCAGCTTTATTTTAAGAGGTTCCACAAAAAATATGGCATTTACCATTCAGGAATTACAGCCATTTTAAACAAAGTACCTCCATTTTCAGGGGCTCAAAGGTATTTGGACAATTGACTGACAAGAAGTTAATTGACCAGGTGCGGTCCATTCCCTCGTTACTTCAAGACAAATGAAGCAGATAAAAGGTCAGGAGTTGATATCAGGTACTGAGTTGGCATTTGGCAGCTCTTCAACTGGAGCTACCAATATGAAGTCCAAGGAGATCTCAATGCAAGTGAAGGAGGCCATCATTAGGCTGAAAAAACCAACATAAATCTATAAAAACCTTAGGTGTGGCCAAATCAACATTTGGGTACATTCTTAAAGAGAAAGAAAGCACTGATGAGCTCAACAACATCAAAAGGCCTGGAAGACCACAGAAGACAACTAAAGTGGATGATTGCAGAATCCGTTCCTTGGTGAAGAAAAAAAACCCTTCACGACATCAACAGAAGTCAAGAATACTCTGGAGAAGGTAGGCGTATCATTGTCAAAATCTACAATCAAAAGACGCCTTCATGAATGTAAATACAGAGGGTTTACAACAAGGTGCAAACCACTGGTAACATTCAAGAACAGGAAAGCCAGATTAGACTTTGCCAGAAAACATCTAAAAAAAAGCCTCCCATGTTCTGGAATAAGATTCTTTGGACTGATGAAACCAAGATTAACTGGATGATTGGAAGAGAAAAGTATGGTGAAAGAAAGGAACAGCTCATGATCCAAAGTATACCACATCATGTGTCAAACATGGTGGAGGCAGTGTTATGGCATGGGCATGTATGGCTACCAATGGAACGGGTAGCAGGATGAATTCTGAAATGTACAGGGCTAAACTCTCTGCTCACATTCAGCCAAATGCTACAAAACTGACAGGACGCCGCTTCCCGGTGCAGGTGGATAATGACCCTAAACATACTGCGAAAGCAACTCAAGACTTTTTGAAGGCAAAGAAATGGAATATTCTTCAATGGCCAAGTCAGTCACCTGATCTCAACCCAATAGAGCTGCTTTTCACTTACTGAAGACAAGACTGAAGGCAGAAAGACCCACAAACAAGCAGCAACTGAAGGTGGCTGCAGTGAAGGC